>CM050522.1:78836999-79179499 GCA_027563665.1 Antrozous pallidus | reverse complement strand
CTGACCATCACTTCCTCTCCACATGGGTAACTTGGGGATCACATAGCCCCTCCTTTTTGTGTTGGCTGAAGCCTGGAGGAGCATGGAAGAAGTGCGAGAGGTGGGGTGAAGTGAGAAGGGGCACAGGGGACACCCACACTGGCAAGCCCTGCATCTTTCTCAGGGCTCCTCTCTCACCCTTTGCATGGGATTCAGGCGCCACCTATGGGTGAAGGCATTCAAGTGCAGCATCAGCTCAGACTGCTCAGCCCAATCCTAGACACAGAGCTTCTCCTGACTGTCCCCTGTGGCACGCCCCCCCCGCAGTTCTCCCAGTCCCCCCAGACCCCTCCCTCCGCTTGCACCTTCCCCCAGGAAACATCACCCACCCACTGAGCCCGAACTGAGGGGTGTTCTTCTCTCACCCCAGCTCGGCAGACCTGGATCTGTGTCCACCTCCGCCACCCCCTCCCCCAGCTTGGCAGACCCGGATCTGCCTGTGACCACCTCCCCCACCACACACCCCAGCTCGGCAGACCCGGATCTGCCTGTGACCTCCTCCCCCACACACACACCCCAGCTCGGCAGACCCGGATCTGCCTGTGACCTCCTCCCCCACACACACACCCCAGCTCGGCAGACCCGGATCTGCCTGTGACCTCCTCCCCCACACACACACCCCAGCTCGGCAGACCCGGATCTGCCTGTGACCACCCCCCCCCCAACACACAGACACCCCAGCTCGGCAGACCCGGATCTGCCTGTGACCACCTCCCCCCCCACACACCCCAGCTCGGCAGACCCGGATCTGCCTGTGACCACCTCCCCCCCCACACACACACCCCAGTTTGGCAGACCCGGATCTGCCTGTGACCACCTCCCCCCCCCCCCACACCCCAGCTCGGCAGACCCGGATCTGCCTGTGACCACCTCCCCCCCCACACACACACCCCAGCTCGGCAGACCCGGATCTGCTTGTGACCACCTCCCCCCCCACACACCCCAGCTCGGCAGACCCGGATCTGCCTGTGACCACCTCCCCCCCCACACACACACCCCAGCTCGGCAGACCCGGATCTGCCTGTGACCGGTCGCCAACACTCAGCTCTGGCCTCACAGCATCGACTCCTGCCTTCCTCCCGTGGACTCCACGCCACCCCCCTCCCTGCCCGCCCCCACACAGCCTCCATTGCCTTTGGACCACCATCCTTCCCCTCCTATCTCCCCCTCACCCATCGCCTGTGGCTCCGCCCACCTTTCCACCCTCATCTTCTGCGCTCTCCCCTCATTTCCTCGGACCCTGACTTTCCTTTGTGTGGAATCTCCCGCTCTTCCCCACGGACTGTCCCTTTGCCTGGGCACCCTTATAACCCCTGTGCCCCCTCCCTCATTTCATCAGGTTAATTCCTACCTCTCTTCCATCTTTTCTCCAGGGAGCCCCCCTGCTCTCCCCTCCCAGAGCACCCGCTTTGGGACCCGGGCGCCTGGGGTTCTCTGTTCATTTTGCTCTTTTGTGCGACCTCGTGGGCTGAGGCGGCGGCTGTGTCCATCCTGCCCACAGCCTCTAGCAGAGCGTGGGACCCCAAACACACCCCGCACCCCCTCCCCCGCACACGACATCCAGCATGCACCCTCCTGCTCCCTGTCGCACGGATGGCCGCACGGATAAATGGGTACCTGTAGACGCAGCTCCGGGTCCCGGGAGAATTCCGAATGGGAACCCTCCAGTTGGGCCCCAGCGTAGCGTAGAGACGTCCCCTGCTTCGGAGGAAAAGGCGGAGTGTCAGCCACAGGCTGGGGAGACAGGTACTCTGACAGGGCGAGGGCCTCTCAGACTGTGGGCGTCATCTCAGGAAGCCCCGAACCCCCCTCTTCCCCTCGGTCACGCTTCAAGCACATCTGGGGCCTTTGAGCGGCCAGTGAACAGACGCCCCGGGCCCAGGTAATTATTTCCTTGGAGGGAGCAGTGCATAAGCGGCCGGAGGCAATACAGGAAACGCTGGGTCTGCCGTAATTTCTGAAAAGCTCGGGCACTTCATGACTGGCAACACTGCTGGGCACCTGGAGACGGGGCGCCACGCCGCGTCGTCCTGTGAGTGAGCTGCTCCGGGTTGCTCCCCTCCCAGCCACACCGGCAGGTCTGAGAGTGAACTTGGCCATCCCTGTGCGCAGGGGAGTCTCCTCGCCCCCCTTCTCTGAGCTGGGAACCGGCCCCTCCTCTCACCCTGTCTTCTCAGGGGTCTCCTTCCCCCAGCGCCCCAGCAAAACGTGCAACCACAGTGGACTGTCCTCAGCCGGCGATGTGGTGGGCGCGGCCACCTCGCCCCCATTCTGTCCCCCGTTCTGACCAGTCCATGGCTGCATGCTTAGCACACGCATGGCAGGACTGACGTGCTGATGGAGAGCTTTAAGCCAGCACCTTCCAAACAGCCCAGCCTTTCGGGCAGGCTCCCCGTGAGCTTCCTGCAGGAGTGTGGTGCCCCCAAACGCCCAGGGCTGGGAGGGGGGAAATGGGGGCTCCAGGCCATGCACTCATTCTCTCTTTGTGAGAGCACCGTGAGCCTCCCCAGATTGGGGAAACTGAGGCTTGGTGATGTGAGGGCACTTGGCAGGGCCGTGAGCCTAGCTCACCAGGATCTGGACCCAGGTCTGTCTGACTCTGTAGTCTAAGCTCCTCCCACACCTTCAGGCTGGGAGGCCACTGTCACGTGGGTGGAGTCTGCCATGGGACCAGGCCAGGTCTGGAGGCAGCACTGTGCAGGCCGCTCCCTGCACGCTTCTCTGGGAGGCCCCAGTTCTTGATTTCTGTGCAGCGCATGGTGAAAGGGCTTTGTTGGAATGTCTCTGACGGACATGGGGCCCCCGTCCAGAACCACAGCCACCTTTCCTGGCTGGGAACAGGTGGCTGAACAGAATGCACCCCAGGAGGGTCACTTTCCTGTCTGTCCCCCCCACCCCCGCCCAATGATGGATCTTGGGGGTGGCAGAGAGGAGACAATCCTGCTCATGGGAAGTCTGGTCTGGGGAACTGTGGGCTGGCAACCCAGTAGAACATCTCGGTCCCAAAGGGTGTGCAAGCTGGTGATTAGGATGGCGATAGGACGATGAGATGATGGGACTACGGGAGAGGGGGTGGGGGGATGGTGGGCACGATGGCGGACGGTGGGGGTGATGAGCCATGGTGAGAAAGGGATGGTGGTGCCAGATAATGTGCTGGGCAGTATTCTTTCACTATTTTGTTTAACCACACAACTCTGGGAGGCAGGACTATCCTTATGCCCACCTTTTAGATAAGCAATCTGAGGCTTGGAGAGGTGCAACTTGCCCAAGGTCACGGCCCTAGGAAGGAAGAGTGGGTGGTGGTGTTGAGGACGCAGTTGGGTCCTGCTTGGGCCAATGGCACCCCGAGAAGTCCACTGGCCAGACAGGTCTGCAGGACACTTCCCCCGGACAGTTTTCTAGGTGCCACAGTAGCTGGCGGGTACCTTGGGGCTGAATTTCATAATTTAACCCGAGTCCCTGTCACTGGTCCAGGAGGATGGGGGCAGGGAGAAGGAAGTCTTGGCTAATAATCACCTTGAGGCCTCAGTAATCTTGCCTTAGTGGGACTAGGGCCCCCCCCCCCCCCATGCTTCTATCTCGAGTGCACGGAGCCCCTGGTGGGAGTGCACCTGTGGAGGGCCCACCTGCACCGGCAAACCCCGGGCGGGCACGTGACCCTGGCCACTTGCCGATGATTCGCCCTCAGCTGCAGGCAGGAAGCCGCTGCCCGAGTTCTGTGGGCCCTGGGCGTCTCCCCAGCAGCACTTGTCACAGCACTTTTACTGCCTGAGTCGCTCTCTCTCCTCTGGGCAATGTCCCCGATCCGCTGAATGGGTCCCTAGGAGCCTCATTTGCACTTAAGTTTAGCTGAGCGGATAGGACACCTGACCCGAGCAAGCCAATCTGATACTCTCCCCTGGCAATTAGGAACCGGAAGTGAGACTGGGAGTTGGGCTCCATGGCAGGGGGAAGCCATGACCTGTACCCCTTCCCCTCTGTGCTGACAGGTCTAGAAGTCCGGGCCCAGAGAGAGAGGGGGGAGCAGAGGATATCCACAGGAAGGGTCCACACGCGGCCCATGTCCTAGCACCTGACTCGGGGCGGCGGGCATTGGAGAGACAGGTGGCAGGTTTCTCGGTACTTATGAAGAAGCTACATCGGCTTGGGGGCAGGGCCCAGCCCTTGTCAGCTGGGGTCCAAGGGCAAGGTTAAGAGAAAGGCCCAGGTACCACTGCCCACTGTTCCCTCTCTCAGGGCCTGAGCTCCTGGTGGAGCTTCAGTTGCCAGACTTCAGTGTCTGCTGCTGCGAACAAGGCAGGAGACGGCGTCTTTGAGGGAAACCAATGACAGGAGCTCAGCTCATCACCCAACCGGGCCGCCACCCAAGGCAGAGAAGCCGAACGGAGGACCGGGCGGGAAGGGCCTTGGGAAACTGGACTGAAGGGTGACAGGTGAGGGACACAGCCTGGGCTTCCTGGCCTCGGGCTCTGTGAGAATCACCCTGAAAACAGCCGCTCTCGTGGTTGCACTTCGGTTGAAATGGACCCTCACCTCCAGGATGGCCGCCAGAGCTTCACCTCCCTCTCCTAATCACTGCAGTTTGGGGCTCAAGAGGCACCGTGCCCCCTGGCACACCGGAGCATCTGCCAGAGTCTGATCTTCTTTAAAAACAGATTTGAGGGGATCAGGCTTGGGGCTCTGCTGCCACCACTCTCCTTTCCTGGGGTGTCCCTTTCTCCTTTCCTGGGGTGTCCCTAAGGGGCCGGGAGATCGCACCTGCTAAGAACAAGCAAACCTCACACAGCACAGGAATTGCAACACCATCCTCTTCAACCCCCTAGAGCACTCATGCGTTCGACCACCAGCAGCCTTCTCTCTCTTTTTTTAAAATATATTTTATTGATTTTTCACAGAGAGGAAGGGAGAGGGATAGAAAGTCAGAAACATCGATGAGAGAGAAACATCCATCAGCTGCCTCCTGCACACCCCCTACTGGGGATGTGCCCACAACCAAGGTACATGCCCTTGACCGGAATCGAACCCGGGACCTTTCAGTCCACAGGCTGACACTCTATCCACTGAGCCAAACCGGTCTTGGCCGGCAGCCCTGTCTTAAAGGGCTCCTTCCCCGGTCAGTGGCTCCTGGAGGCCAGCCAGGGCTGAGGACACATCCTTCCCCGTAGTCCATCCAGCCCGTGATGACTGAACGGCCCTCTGGGAATTTCCTCTTCACCCCACCCAGCTTTTGATTTCTGATCACTCGCCTGCTGGCAAGAGGTAGCTACTGAGTGAAATTCATAAACATCCCTAAGTAAGTCTCCCCAACGGAGCACTTCCGCTTATGTACTAAGTACTCCTGTGGGCACCCTCCCTGCAGAGCTGAGGGACCTGAGGCTCAGAGGTTGAGGGACAGGCCCAAGGTCGCTGAGGCAGCAGGCAGGCCTGACGGCAGGCCCCTCTGAACTGCAGGCGGCGTCCAGAGCCAGACCTCGGGGTCCCACTGAGGTCCACTAGAACTTGGGAGACCAGGTGCCTCCTGGCACCCGCTCTCCGGCGATGACTCTTGGAGACACCAGGCACTCCCGGGCCACCTCTCCCATCCTGGCACACTGCTCAGGCTCGGCGGCCTCCAAATGTCCCTGGGCTGCCGCTTAACCCTCACTCTGCAAGGGCACAAAGAAGCATCTGCTGCCTCTACTGACGGCCTGACTGGAGTTTCCCCTCCTCCTCTAATTTCCGAGGAGCACCGGGTTTGCTGAGGCCGGGCCGGGGCCACGCCCACAGCCCCTCTTCCATGGAGCCCGTGGGGCAACGGGAAGGCAGCCTCCCTCCCTTCTGAGAGCGTGACCCTCGGGGGTGTCTGGCAGGGAGCAGTTGCTTAATAAATGGGTATTAAATAGATGAATGAGTGAACGAATGAGGGAGGAAGGGAAGGGAAGGGAAGGGAAGGGAAGGGAAGGGAAGGGAAGGGAAGGGAAGGGCGGAAGGAAGGAAGGGAAGGAGCCAATGGTTAGGTCCAGGTCTGGATGATGTTCAGGATCTTGGCACCATGCCCGTTTCCCACTCCATGTCCCCTCGTTGCCTGTGGCCCGGGGAGATTGGGGCATGCCCAGCCTGCTGCCTGCCAGGCTCCCATCCCACCGCTGGGGGCCCAGAGCCAGGGCAGCAGCCCACCTGCCTGAGAGAATGGGAGCGGAGCAACGCCCCTCCAGGAGCCCCAGAGCAGCGACAGAGGGAAGGGCCTTGCTGCCCCCAATTCCTGCCCTCCATAGGGGGTTCACAAGGACAGACAGACAGACTGACCAACAAGGGGCCAATGCCTGCAGCTGTCACTTGGCCCCGGATGAGGCCTAAAAGGTGGTGGGGAGGTGAGCGTGGATGTGGGCAGCTCTGCCCCAGCAGAGTGTGAGCAAGTGGGGTCACTTCACCTCTCTGAGCCCCGCTGTCCATGTGCATAAATGGGGGCCCCTGGATAACCGCTGTGTAGTGGCGTGTGAATACTCGGCGAGACCAGAACAGTGCCTGGCACACAGCGACTGCTCCACAAAGACACTCATCACCTCACATCCTCTGTCTGCCCCGGGAGGACCGCTGGGCGGGACCCACCTCCTCTCTGGCCGTTTTCTGATCAGGGGTACTGAGGAGCCGGGAGGCTCAGCACCAGAGGGTGTGTGTGTGCGTGTGTGTGTGTGTATGTGTGTGTGTATGCATGTGTGAGGCATGTATCTGTGTGAGGTATGCATGTGCGTGTGAATGTACATGTATAGATATGTGCATCCACATGTATAAGAGGATGTGAGTGTGTGTGAGAGTGTGCGTAACTGTGAGTGTGTGCCTGTGTGTGCGGGCCACTGGAGGATGGTGGGAACCTGCTTCTCGTAACCTTCCTGTCACCGGGTTTCTCCCTGCCCCCCTTACAGTCACTACGATGCCCTTCACTTTGCGGCCCCGCGGCTGGGGGAGCTCCCCAGCCAGAGCCCTGTCTTCCCAGGGAAAGCACGCGGTGTGGAGCAGGTGCCGGGGGTGAATTTCTGAGCTGGAGCTGAGCCCTGAGCTGAGGGATCACTTTGCTGTCACCAGTGCCCAGCAGGTGGTTATCAGCCTAGGGTCTGAGGTCATGTGTGTGCAACACTCTCAGACCCCACCAGGCGGAGCCACATGCCCGCCTGCAGGCTGGGCCCGTTCTCAGACTTCTGGCTGTAAGAGCCCACATTTCAGACCAGTCTCCCTAGCAGCTCGGCCTGAGGGAGAGGCGCTGGCCTTGGCCCTGGGCTAGCTCGGGACCAGGTGATAGGCGGCTGCTCAGAACATGGGGCTGGTCCCCCACCTCTCCTCCGTCAGTGGGCCCTGCCCCTGGGCTGAGCTGTCCTGAGGAGCCACAGAGCAGCCTCCCGGGTGGGCCCACGGGGTGAGGTTGGGGTGGGTCCCTGCCTGGAGCTGTCTCCAGCTCCCTGGGCCCTGGCACCTCCCGGGAGGGAGGCCATGCTGAGGCCACACTCACCTTTCCAGCCCTGAAGACATTTCTTCACTAAACTCTGAGCTCTCACTACTGCCTGGAAAGGAACACAGATCAGTGAGCAAGGTAGCCTCCCCCGAGAGGGGCCCATCTGGAGGGGTCTCTCCTGGCTCCCTGGGCCCAGGCCCCCGAGCGCCGGAGAAGCGCCAGAGCGATGGCCTCTGACCCTGGTCAGGGACTGGGCTCCTGCTGCTTCTAGTTCTGCCTCTCCGTCCGGGGAGGTGCAAAGCCCCACCGGGGAGCCTCTGCTCCCTTCCCACGGCCCCGGAGGACTGTACTGCCGGCCCCAGGACACGGGAGTCTGGGTCCTTGGGCCTCTGCTGGGCCTGGCCTGCCCCCCACTGCCTCCCTCTGGCCTAAGGAAAACTGGGGTTAGAACAGATCTCACCCGGTGAGGACAGAAGCCAAATAGCACTTCCTCTCCGAGGGTCAGGGCTTGACTAGACACTGGTCAGAGCCACTGCCCAGCACTGGAAGCCTCGAGGGGTCCCTTAGACCTCTGGCCAGCACACACAGACACACACATCCACACACACGGGGCTTAAGATCCACCCCCCCCCCCCCCACCTCCCGCCTGCTTCTCAGGGGCTCTCCAAGGCTACCTCCAGCACGAGGACACATTTTCTTCTGTCACTTCACTGATGCCACCCGCCTTTGTCCTGACCCTCAGACCTTGAGGTGCCCCGGGTCAGGGATCTTTGCCTGGGCTACCTGCTGGCACTGCGGCTGGGCCATGGGGAAGGGGAAGAAGGGAGTCCCAGGCCCACTGGGAGTTACAGGACAGAGAGGACCTGCTCAGCTCCAAGTGGCACATGCATACGGCCACCTGCTCTGGGCTCTCGACTCCAGGCAGAAAAAACCTGAGTTTCCGAACACAGGAGCCGAGGGCCACAGCGCTTGTGGGTGGCCCTGTGTCTGACTCAGCTTTCTGTCCAGGAAGACAGCTCATGCCACCCTCGGCTCCTGCCCTCGCCCTACCCCGGCCTCAGCAGCGCAGTGCCTCCCCTGGCACGGCATTTCCAGCTGGTTCAAAACCCATCCCAAGGACGCGCCAGAAAAGGGTCCCATGGCCACATCCTGAGGGAACTGTGACTCTGGGCCCTGGTGACCACAAGACCCCAGCATGTCAGAGCCTGAGCCAGCTTTCCCCGCATGCTGCCGGCTCCCCTCCCAGGCGCACCCTCTGAGCACACCGTGCATACTGCTGACTAGGTCCCAACAGGATGGCTCCTGCAAGGCGGAGGTGGACACGGACCTGGGAGACGGCTGTCCCCCGGAGTGACACTGCCTCAGACAGGGGCCGCATTTCACAGGGGCGTGGGACATTTTTCCTGTCCTCACACACCCTCCCCACGCTCATGGCCCTCCGCTCTGCAGGCCTCACCGGACCAAACCCCTGCCCGGCAACTGTCTAAGCCACCACCAGCACCAGGAGGCCTCCCTGTTGAGGAAAGCAGACGGACACACGGACACGAGACCACAGAAGCACAAGTATGCACGGCCAGCAGACAGGACACGTGTCTAATGGCAGGAAGGACGGGTGACCTGGGCGCTGCAGGACTCCGCCCTCACCCAGCCCGGCCTCAGCAGGGCAGTGCCCTCTGCTGACACAAAGCTCAGGCGTGCAACCGCACCCTTGAAGATCACCTTCTCAGCCTCCCTAACTTCGCGGAGTGAAGACAAGGACGCGTGTGCGAACCCGGTGGCCCTCAGCGCTGTGCCCATTTTGCCCCAAGGCTGGGGCCTGGCTCCGCCAGCTGCCGGCCAGGGACGACGGGTCTCGGGTGTGTGTCTGGCTGCTGCTTCCACCGGTGTGTGCTCAGGGCCACCAGCAGGATGAGGACAGACCCAGGCATTGGGACCCCCGGAGGCCAGGAAGCAGAGCCCCCTGCAGGGTGACTCCTGAGGGAGCCCTCTCTGCGGGGTGGGGCCACCGGGCGCGGCACAGTGACAGACAGACACGAGCACACGCCGGCTGTGCCACGCTGCTGTGCGCAGCCAGAGACGCTTACCTATCGAGAGTCCATTGGTGACGGCGGAGGAGGAGGTGAGGGCGGGGCCCCTGCGAGGGCTGCGGGACTCTAGGACACTGTCGTCCAGCAGGTGCCTCGCTTTCTCCGATGGGAATGTCGCACTTTTACTCTCAACTACACTCAACTGACACATCATACTGGAAACGGAAAGGAAGAGAGAGGCAGAGCTCCTTACCTATGGCCACAGGGTTCCCACCCGCCTGGGCTCCTGGGCAGAGGGCGCACCTGCCGGCAAAGACCTCCACCCAGCACCAGGGAGCCCGTCTGGGCTCTGCCCTATCTCACAGCGTGACCTTGGGCAAGTCCCATCCTCTGTCTGGGCCTCAGTTTCCCCGGTGGGGACTAACCGTACTTGCCCTTCCTATCTCCCAGGATGATTATGAGGCGTGAGGGAGTGGGTGGTACTTGTGAGCGATGGGGCGCGCAGGTGAAGGGGAGTGTGACTCGTAGCATCGTGTCTGGTTCTGGAGTCGTACGCACTTGGTCCAAGTCCCTGCTCCCACCTTACAATTGGCGGGTGTTTCGCCCCATTGAACCTCACTGGGCTCAAGCATGTAACAGCACCTACCTCTCGGGCCTGCAGGGCTCAGGGAGCTGATGCGAGGCAGGACGGAGCAGAGAGAGAGCAACTCCTTTCTCCTCCTGCCCAGGAGCGGCTCCAGGGCCAGCCTGGCTGGCTGAGGCTTGTGTGTTGGTGGGAGGGAGGGAGGGAGGAAGGGAGGGAGGAAGGAAGGAATGAAGGAAAGAAGGAAGGAAAGAAGGAATGAAGGAAGGAAAGAAGGAAGGAAGGAAGGAAGGAAGGAAAGAAGGAAGGAAGGAAGGAAAGAAGGAAGGAAAGAAGGAAGGAAGGAAGGAAGGAAGGAAAGAAGGAAGGAAGGAAGGAAGGAAGGAAGGAAAGAAGGAAGGAAGGAAGGAAAGAAGGAAGGAAGGAAGGAAGGAAAGAAGGAAGGAAGGAAGGAAGGAAAGAAGGAAGGAAGGAAGGAAGGAAGGAAAGAAGGAAGGAAGGAAGTAAGGAAGGAAGGAAAGAAGGAAGGAAGGAAGGAAGGAAGGAAAGAAGGAAGGAAGGAAGGAAGGAAGGAAGGAAAGAAGGAAGGAAGGAAGGAAGGAAGGAAGGAAGGAAGGAAGGTGGAAGAGGTAGGCAGGAACAGAAGGAGGGAGGGAGGGACCCAGCTGTAAGGAGCCTGTGCCCAGTACCTTGGGGACACGGGCATGGCTGTCCTGGCCATGCTGAGGGCCACCATGTCTCCTGGCTGTCAGTCCCAGAGGCTGGGGAGCCCTGCTCTGTACACTCACTCCAGCAATGGGCAAGCAAAGGCTCTGAGCCCTGAGCCTGGCAGGCACAGTGCCCGCTGGGTCTGGGTTTACACAGGAGGCACTAACAGCTTGGGCAAACTTACGGAGGAGTCCACACTGCTTCCTGCCCTGGCCTGCATGCTTCCTCCACCGGCTACTGGGTAGCGATACCTGTCGCCAGGACCACCTCAGCTCTTCTGACCCCGTGCCAGTCTGAGCCAGGGATACCAATACCAATAGGTGGGGAGAGCTCCAGCGGGCAAGCACCCCCTTAGCCCACCCCCACGCTCAGCCTGCGAGAGCCCGAGTGGGCTCGCTCCGTTACCCACTTGTTGCCCAGGCTGTGGCTCTTCCTGTGTCTTGGGACCGGGGGTGTGGGGAGGCTGCCGGCCACAGATGCGTCGGGACAGGTAGGCCGCCGGCTGAACCTTGCGGAACTGGAGCTGGCGGAGGGGCCTGCGAACAGAGCAGAGCGTGTCCTGTGAAGGGGCTGTGGGGACTCGGGGGGTGGGGCCTGGGTGGCGGGCAAGGCACTGGGCCAGCTGTCACAGGCGGAGCAGGTTCCTGTGGCTCCCTACTCCTGTGACACTGACCCCTCACGCCCAGCATAACTAACTTCCGGGGTGCCAGCCATCAGGATGGCCAGTGGCCTGCTGTGCACGGTGCCCCTGCCTGGGCGGGACTTATCTGAGGCATCCAGCAGGTGGCAGAGACTTCACAGCCTGTCTGTGAACCCGGGCCGGTGCCCACCCTGTGCCACTTTTTCTCCTCCACCCACACATTCCGCAGAAGGGACGGAGCACAGGAGGGCGGCAGAGGGAGGACTCCCTGAGTGCGAGCGCAGCTAGAGAGGCAGGGCTCTGCCCCAGGCCTGCCAGGCACTGCCCGGGGGGCCTTGGGCGGGATACTTAGCTTACTCCCTTGAGCCTCTGTCTTCGCATCTGAAGAGTGGGAATAACTCAACCCACCTCGCAGGCGGCTGGGAGGAGCCCTGTTTCACAGTCAGCACTCACACTTGTTTGACAGAATTAGTGCCATGCTCTCCTCACTCCTGGTCCTGGGGACAGCAGGGGTCCTCAAGCCAGGAGGCTGGGCCACACACGCACTGAGCAGCACACGCGGGACAGAGGAGGGGCCTGCATGCCGGCCAGCCCACAGCCACTAGCATATGGAGGGGCCTGCTGTTCTCCTTAGTCTGTGCTTGTGCCTCTGGAGGGGAGGGGACCCCAGGTGCTAAGCCTTGGCTACCTGGGGAGACAGGAAGTGGGCCAGGGCTTGTGCGCTTCCCTCGGAGCACACCAAACAGCAAGCCCAGGCAGCCGTGCGGGAGCCGTGTGGGAGCCTCCCGGAGGGCCTGGAGGCCTGGCCATCCCGGGCCCACAGCCTCCCGCCAGCCGCTGGAATCACAGCGGCCTCCGGTCCGCGTGGCCCAGCACTTTCTAATGTCCCAGACACCCTGCGTGGTCTGGCTCCTTCTGAAACCTGGGAAGGTTCACTAGGCAGCTCACATCTCCTCGAGCTCGCAGTTCCTGCTGTCTCACCCTGCTTGCCCCTCTGCACCCCCCTCTGCACCCCCCAATCTTCATTTCCCCGGGGCCCCCCACAATCCCTTTACGAGGCCTTGGCCAGCTTTCTCCACTGTTCCCCTCAACAACTGTCCCAGTGTCAGCGCTCCCCTGAGCCGGGCACGGCTCAGAGACCCCCTCCCCGCTGCACAGACGGCGCCGCTTCCGGGAGAACGCCGTGGCCGGGCTCCGGCTCTCAGCCGGCCCGGCGGCGGCCACCTGCGCCTCCACCCCCAGCGGCCTTCCTGTCGGCCTGGGAGCGGCCTCCTCGTCCACGGCCATTTCTCCTCCCCAGTCCCGATGTCTCTGAGAACTCACGCCATCATTTGCCCTCCCTCTGGCCCCTTCCTCCAGCCCACAAACTCTCGTCTCTCGCTTTCTGTGAAAAGGCCCCAGGGCCCAGGCTGCCTCCCTCGGTCCCGTGTCCTCAAACGGAAGTCTGGACTCCACTACACCCGACGGGCCACGCACGGCCCAGCGTTGACAGGAACGCCATGACACGGCGCACACTAACGAGCTCAGAGCGGCTCGGCCGGGACCTCGCCACCCAGACGGGCCCGTGCGGGCGTCCGGAGTGGGGGCCCGGAGTGGGGGCCCGGAACGGCACCTGCGGCAGCCGAGGGGCGAGCGTGCACTTTGCGGGCGAGGCTCCCACTGCCGCTCAGCTTCTCTGAGGCTGGTCCTCAGCCAGGGCAGGTGGCAGGTCCTCGGGGGGAGGGTGGGAATGCAGTGTCCCAAGCCCGTCCCCCAGGTTCTGATTTCATTGCTCAGGTGGGGCTGGGCACCGTTCTCTTGGTGACTGCAGTGTACACCCCGTGAGTCCAGGGTACACCCGGTCACTCTCGTGTACAGCCGGTGAATCCAGTGTACACCCCGTGAATCCAGGGGACACCCAGTCACTCCAGTGTACACCCGGTCACTCTCGTGTACACCCGGTCACTCCAGTGTACACCCCGTGAATCCAGTGTACACCCAGTCACTCCAGTGTACACCCCGTGAATCCAGTGTACACCCGGTCACTCCAGTGTACACCCCGTGAATCCAGGGGACACCCGGTCACTCCAGTGTACACCCCGTGAATCCAGGGGACACCCCGGTGAAGAACTTCTCGAAGAGCTGGAATGACAGCGAGCTCTGCCCTGGAGGAAGTCGCGTGCAGCGCCCGGAGAGGAAAGGGAGGGTGGAAGCGTCTGCTTTGTTTTTGTTTTGCACATGTTGCTCAATCAATGAATCTGTGCAGAGGGTGAAATTCGCCTTGTTTATCAGCAGGATTACGGTCTCTGCCTGAGTCACTCTGGCTCCCACCCTGGGTTCAGGAAATATTTTGTAAAGGTCGGGTCGCATGGCTCCTCCCCCGTGGTCTGAACTGGAACTGGACTCCCTGGCGTGTCGGAGCAATAAAAACGGTGATAATTACGGTTGGCCACTCCATGCCTGGCACCATACTGTGTGCACGGGCTGCAATCCGGGAGGTGGGACCTTAGTAGGAACCTTAGTAGGGCCGTTTGACAGGTAGGAAAGCCAGGGCTTATATATAAACCCAGGGGTCCAGTGTGGGCGGAGGAGCTCTGCAGTTCAAAGGTCAGGCAGGAGCGAAAGCTGGAGGAGGAGGGGACAGTGGCGTGTTTGAGGTGATCTGGTAACTTCCTCCAGGAAACCGGTGACTATTTCCAGCTGCTATTTTGAGAAAGGGACGGTGACGGGGACTAACGTGTTCTGCGCCAACGGGCGCCAGGCTTGTGTGGGCACCCCCACTCCACGCCATCGAGCTCTGCTGCTGTGACTGGAGCATTTCACACGGGATGCTCGAGCACAGCTGGTCACGCCGGGAAGGGGTGCTGGGCTTGGTCTCCATCCGACTCTGGGCGCAGCGAGAGCCGACACTTGAGGCTCCTCTGGCCACTCCTGGGCCTCCTGCTCACTCCTAATGGGCGCCCTTCCCACCTGTGTCCCTGCTCCTGCTCTGACCCCCACCTGGGCTCCCAAGCCTCCAATTAGCCCTCAGTTTCCTCTAGGCCGGTGGTCGGCAAACTCATTAGTCAACAGAGCCAAATAGCAACAGTGCAGCGATTGAAATTTCTTTCGAGAGCCAAATTTTTTAAATTTAAACTTCTTCTAATGCCACTTCTTCAAAATAGACTCTCCCAGGCCATGGTATTTTGTGGAAGAGCCACACTCAAGGGGCCAAAGAGCCGCATGTGGCTTGCGAGCCGCAATTTGCCGACCACTGCTATAGTCAGCTACTGACTCTCCCTCAGGGGCGTGGGGGACGAGCCTGGGTCCGGCCCCTCGTCGTGTGCTTCGGACGGCAGGACGGCCGGATGGCCGCGGAGGCAGGCTGGCCTCAGATGCCGCTGGACACAGCTTGGGGGAGGGAGGACGCCGGGCAGAAGCAGCTGCGACCTCCCTGGTCCCAGGGTCACACGGATGCCGCTCTGGGTGCCCTGGTCTCGGCCATGTCCAGCCCCCGCATTGTGGGCCGGCGACAGCCTGCACCAGACGCCGAGGCAGAAGAACCCCATTGAGCCGGGCCCTCGGGATGGGGTGGCCTCTGCCAGGAAGCGACATCCTGCTACTGAAAGGCCTCCCGCCCCGCCCCTGGGCCCGGGCCGCCGCGTGACGGCACGGACACGTGTCCTCCGGCGGCGTCCTGCAGGCAGGGCTGGGTGGGGGCGGCCACAAGGAGCCCGAGCTCTGGCCTCGCTCAGCGGAGTGTGGTCCCTGCTGCCGGCCGATATGGCACCAGCCGCTGGAAAAACTGACCGTGGGGCCTGACTATCTCAGAGGATTGCTCTATTTTTCCTCAGCATAATTTTTCCATGAATAATCTTTAAAGCTCTTTAAGTGGCTGTTTCTTTAACGGTTTTATTGGAATATATGAGAACTGACAGTCTGTGGGGAACGAGATAGCATGTTGGGAAAAAAATCTGGTTTTCATTACATTTTTCTTAAGAAAGCACCACGCTGCCCGGGCCGCTCACTGGCCGGCAGAGAAAGCGGCCAGGCCTCAGGTGGACGGCAAAGCAGAGCCCAGGACCCCGGGGCAGCCGGGCCTGGGCTCCCGCTGGTGCCCGCCCCCGCAGGCTGAGTGACCTTGGGCAAGCCACCTGGCACCTCTGAGCCTGAATTCTACGGCTACAGAACAGGCCAGTGACCTGACCTGGCAGCCCCGAGAGGGGCAGTAATCAGACAGTCACACCCAGGGCGGACACAGGCTTTGGCAGCAATAAACCTGGCACTATCCACACTCACAGCGGAACTATCATGGCATAATGGTGGTGGCAATGGTACTGGCCGCCATTCATCGAGCATCCACCGAGTGCCAGAATGTACCAAACGCTTGTTCGCAGGCCTCGACATAAGCCCGCCGCACAGGGTCTGTGTTAGCTCCTCCCTGGGGCGTGGGACTGAGGTCGATGTGGAACCTGAGGTCAGAAAGGCTAAAGAGCTTCCGGGGGAGCAGTGGAGCGGGAGCAGTGCATCTGAGAACCTGGGAAGGCCAGGGCAGACCCGAGGGTCCGGCATCCAGGCTGGCGAAGGTGCCGGCAGAGGCGGCAGCGTGAGCAGAAGGAGCAGCACATGCAAAGACCCCAAAGCGAGAGATGCAGAACCTACTAGAGAAAGCTCGGGGAGCCAGCCTGGCTGAGGAGCTGAAGGAGAGAATGTGGGGGGAGCATGGGGGGGGGGGAGCTGCGGGGCCACGCGAGGGGCCAGGAGTTTAATGAGGGGAATATGTGGAGATTGCAGGGTCAGGAAGGTGCCCGGATCTGTACCTTAGAAAGCTCACTCTGGCTGGAAGTATGTGGATGTGGCCAAGAACACAGGCTGGGAGGGCAGATGTGGCAGAGAGAGGTCTAGGACCGTGGTCAGCAAACTGCGGCTCTCAAGTCACATGCAGCTCTTTGGCCCCTTGAGTGTGGCTCTTCCACAAAATACCACGGCCTGGGAGAGTCTATTTTGAAGAAGTGGCGTTAGAAGAAGTTTAAGTTTAAAAAATTTGGCTCTCGAAAGAAATTTCAATGGTTGTACTGTTGATATCTGGCTCTGTGGACTAATGAGTTTGCCGACCACTGGTCTAGGAGATGAGCGAGGGGGTGGGTGGAGGGGCACTCGGGGTAACCCCTGTGGAGGCAGGTGCCGTTCACTGAGGGAGCGGATGAGAAGCTCAGTTGGGACGGATGTCGGGAGGCCGGTGGGGAGGTGTGTGAAGCTCAGGGACAGACGGCAGCTGGGGACAGAGGTGTAGGCCATGTGGCACAGGAGGGAGCCCCCGAGGGGGTGCAAGCTCAGGAAGAAGAGGGGAGGCCGGGACAGAATGCAGGGAAACAGTGTTTGTGGGGTGAGAAAAAGACAAAGGCTGAAAGGACTTGTGCAAAGCCAGATCGCGAGAACAACTGTTTGAGAGAAGCATCACTTTAGGCACATGAGTAAGTGACCTTCCCTGGTAATTCTACAGGAAGGCGCGGGAGCCCGAGGCAGCCTGTGCGGGCAGCACCCACCTTGGGGGCCAGGACACACGGTAATGCCCCTTTTCTCTTTAGAGAGCAAACTGGAGGGGCCTCGTCTGCTGCCTTTAGTCAGCTGGCCAGCACCACATGCGGACAGGCCTGGATGCCTCAGAAAGGACCTCCTGTTCATCCTGGAAGCTTCTCTCAGGAGAAGAGAGAGGAATGGAGGGAAAGGGCTGCCAACCTTCTCCCGCTTCAGGGGCTGAGTCAGACAATGGTGCGGGCTGTCGCCGAGATCCTAGCCCAGCGCGTTACAGCCCGTCCCTGAGCCATCCTCCTCCTGGCCACAGCCTCCTGCCCCTTGCTCTCGGGTGCCCGTGTCCCACATTCCCAGCACCTGCCATGTGTCACTAAGGAACTGTGTTGGCAGCCTGCTGGCTGCCCATCTCTCGCACCAGACTCCAGCTCTGGAGTCAGGGCTGCATGCCGGTGCCCAGTCAGGGCTGGAGCAAGGCGTGTGTGCTGACTGCCGGTGCGGTGCCCACGGCTGCAGAGGCAGCGGCTGTGCTGAGGATGCGGGGCCGGGATGGGGAGTCCTGTTTCCACGGGTTTCCGGCAGCATCGAGCGCCCCTGCCAGGCCGGCACCGCCGATTTCGGCAGTCTGGCAGCCGCACCGAGGCCTTTGGGGGTGCTTTCCAAGTCTTGCACGTCGGACATTATTGGGAGGCAGCGGTGGCAGAGAAACTACCAAGCTTGGAGTCCCGGATTGGGGTTCCAGTCCAGCCTCTGCCCAGGGCGGCGCTGGGAGCTCAGGGTCCAGTCTCCTCACTGGAGAAGGCGAATGACAACTGCTGTGCCCGGGGGCTCTCAGGCGCCACCCTGTGAGCCGCACAGGACGCACTTCATCCAGCCTCGGGGCTGTCTGCACCTCGCTCCCGTGCCTGCTGGAGCCTGCCCGGTCCTCCGGGGCCCTGTGCGCAGGACACGGGCCCCGGGCACAGAGTCTGTTTGTGTTGAAACCTTTCTCTGGCCACGTTTCCCCGGCCATCCTGGGAGCCGGTCCCTTTCACATTCACACACATTCTTTGTTTCTTCTACAGGCAGCTCTCACGGTCTCTGTTGTGAGCCAGCGCCGCCCTTCAGCTGTGAGGAGGCCCGGATGCCTTCTCCTGGGAGCCAGAGGGCCCAGACTGCCAGGCACAGGGCGCAGGGCACGCCTGCCGGAGCGGGACTGCGTGGAGCTGGCCAGGGCAGGGCAGCAGGGGCGGGCAGAGCCGGGCCTGAGCCTGGCTCCTCTGCCTGACCTGGCCACGCCAGCCTAGCAGCTGGAAGATGTCCCGAAGAGACCAGATGTGCCTTCACCTGGGGCTCCTCCCCCGCTCTGAGACTATAAACGGGGGCATGTGGAAAGGGAGTCCTCCCCCTCACCCACAGGGTGCTCTCTGCGTCCACAGCCATCGTGAGGCGTCTCCACAGGCCACGCAGGGAGCCTGAAATGTGCCCAGCAGCTGGGAGGCCCGGGAGCAGCCAGTGCCTCACTCAGGCCTGCGGGCCCAAAGAGGCCGCAGCCAGGGGACAGTGTGGCCCCTGTGAGGAAGATCCGCTGGCACAGGAAGGTGTGGCCCCTGTGAGGAACTGGCATGGAGGTGAGGGGATCCAGCAGCCAGGAGCTGGAGGGGGCACGGCCTCCCTGTCCCTCCATCAGGACACATTGGTGCTGATGCCGAGTGGTAGGGTGCACCGGGCTCTGTGCTGGATTCTCCCCGCACGGCCTCAGCCCTGAGAAGTGGGGCACCGTGAAGTATTCATTGCTATTCCCATCTCGCCAATAAGAAAACGGGCTCACGGGGACTGAGCCGATGGCCCAGGGTCCCACAGCTAGGTGCCAGAGCCAGGCGGGCCGTTGCCCGGCGGGCGGGGAGAGCAGGAAGACCACCAGGTGTGCGGAGAGCAGTCCTGAGGTCCGAGTGCAGGGGGAGGCCGCGGTCTCCGGGGGCGGCTCCGGGGCCGAGGGCTCTTCAGAGGGAACGGCAGTCGGTTCGGCCACGCGGAGCGGAGCTCACAGGGTCTGGAAATGTCTTCAGCTCCAACGCACACACAGACATGGCTTGCCCTCTCTGAGGGTCAACGTTCTTTATGATTTCTGCTCTCCAGGAAAATATTAGTTCATTTATATAAACGAAACAGTACATCCGGGGGAAATTGAAAACGTGGCTCTTTTTTCTTCACGGACCAGAAACTGAGAAGGTTTCTCCATTTCCTGTCTCAAGTCTGTCTGCCTACTTGTCGTGTGGACCTGGCCAGCACAGCCACTCCCCAGGGTGCGGGGGGGGGGGGGGCAGCTCTGGGGGTGAGGGGGGATGGGCCACCGCAGAGACAGAGGGACAGCCTCAGTGGGGACCACTCCGACATTAACCAAGGCCTCAGAGAGACCTGAGACGAGGGCTGCTGCCAACGCCAGAGTCTGCGTCCCCGTGCCCCTGGCGGGTGAGCTGGTTAGAGGAGTGGGCGCAGCCACAGGGAGGGAGGGGTCCGGGAGCTCACACGGGCCTCCTTTTGGGTCCTCGATGTCACACCTGCTCTCTCGAGGCTGCTGCTGCATTGTCTCCCCGACAGGAGGGCAGCCTGTGCCCGGTTCCTGGTGCGTGGCCCACAGCGAGGGACAGTGAGGTGGCCGACAGGCAGTCCATGTCCCACAGCAGGCCCGGCCTGGAAGCTTGAGTGAAGGGACGAATGAACACACCGTGGGGCCTCTCCTTGGCAGGTGTGGGGTGCCGGCTGCTGGAAAGAGATCCCGCAGCAGCTTAACCCCCCTCCTGCGATCCGAGGAGGCTGCGTTCCTGCCATTCCTGGGACTGCGAGAGGCACATTCCTGTCCCCGGTCCGGTCGGGCTCCTGCCACGGGGCCGGTCTCACTGCCAGGCCAGGGAGGGCCTCTGGGGAGCTGTCCCTCCGGCCCGGCCCTCACGGGACCCCTGGCTGTCCCAGGAGTGCAGGCACCCGCTCTGTCACCTGAGGCTGGGGGCGGGGTGGGAAGCCAGGACGGAGGAGGGAGCCTGGAGCTCTCCAGACGCTCCCCTGCCTTCTGGTGATCAATGAAAACCTTCACGTCCTGCTTCCAGGGCTGCAGCCAGGGGTTGGGAAAACTGGTGGAAAACGCCTCTGCGCGCCGGGCTCGCTCGCTGCGTGAAAACTGCTGGCATCAGCGCTCCTCCGGGGACTGCGGAGTCAGCAGCGGCGGCTCTGGAGCTGCTTCGAGAGCCAGGCGCCCACAGGGCCCGGCAAGGAGCTCAGAGGCCTGGGCTGAAGGGGCGAGGGCGGGCAACCTTACCTCGGGGCAGTCTGAGGGAGGCAGCCCGGATAAAGGAGCACAGAGCCGGGCCGGGGGAGGCACAGAGGGCTGGCAGGAGCTGGAGGGGGTGGAGGGGTGGGGTGGGTGCAGGGCGGGCGGACTCGGTGAGGGGCCGGCCAGTGGATGGTTTAGGCTTTGGCGGCCAGAGGGTCTTGGTCCCAACCACCAACCAGCCCCGCCGCCGGAGGTGAAATACAGGCCAGTGATGGGTGTGGCTGCGCACCATTACCAACGGGTGCTGGGCTTGGCCCTTAGTTTGCCTATCCCTGGTGTGATGGACTCGGCCTGGTCCAGGGGGGTGGGTTTGGGGGGGGGCTTCCCTGGGCAGTGAGGGCTTGCTAAGCCCTGAAGGTGACTGGGTGCAGAGGCGGAACCAGAGTGCCGGCGATGGCGTCGTCCTAGCAGCAGAAGCGACGCTGCCGAGTGGGCTCTGAGGGTCGGGCTCAGCGCTCGGGGTTTCACGTTGTGACCTCAGTGAACTCCCACAAGAACCCCGGGAGGGAGGTATCCGCGCGTCCACTTTACAGACGGAGGGACTGAGCCTCCGCGGGTGCCGGGTGCTCTGTTTGACCCCTCAGATGCCAAGTCTCCGCGCACTGGAGTTGGTAACACCTTTTCTTCCCCATGTCCTCCAGCTGGAGGTGCTGGACGCCACCCCGCTCTTTATCCCAGACGGTGGAGAACGGCTCGAGCAGGTCAGCAGGCTGGGGGTGCCACACGCCAGGCAGCAGCTTGTAACAGCCACGTCCTCCCCAATACTCCCTCGGGTCAGACCACACCGAGTGCCTTCCAAGTATCATTTCCATCCTGCCCTCCCCTCTCCCCCATCCTGGGGTGGAGCCTTTATCACCCCCATTTTACAGGTGAGGAAACCGAGGCCCAGAGGGTGGACTTGCTGATCCAACACTGCAGTGGCCTCGAACCCAGGCTGGTGAGACCTGCGCTCAAACCAGGAGGAGGGAGCACAGCTGGCCCAGGCCCCGCCCTGACCCCACCCTGGGGGGCAGTGAGATCGGCCGCAGGCACGGAGAGCCGGCCGGACACAGAGGAACAGAAACCGCCGCGGCGATACCAATGAAGCATGTTCACCACAAACGAGCCCGTGTGGGCAGAGCGCTCCACAGGCGTGAGCTGGACCAGGCGCCACAGCAACCTGCAGGGCGACTGCCACCGATGGCCAGAGAGGAGAGAGGGCAAAGCCAGGGCTGCCTTCACAGCCTGCACCCTTCGTCACTAGGGGACGCTCTGTGTGTCCCAAATAAGTGGACAGGACTGAGGCTCCAGGGAGGTGAGCGGTCTGTGCCCGGGGCACCAAACACCCCGGTCTGCTGGGCGCCCTCCCGGCACCGCGGCTCCAGGGCCGGGCCTGGCAGAGGGCCCTGGTGGCCCACAGAGGATCCGTTCTCTGCCCTGGGAGTGCTCTCGGCCTGGGATTGACAATCTTGGGGCTTTCAGGTCCCAGGCTCTTGAGGGAACCCCAGCCCAGAGGTGTCCCCAGGGTCCCGTGTGACTGGGAGCCTCGGCCGGTTAGTGGGGGAGGGCTGTGAGCAGGGACAGCTGTGTCTGCCAACCTGCAAACAACTGCCCCCTTTGGCTCCACCGTCAGGCCCAACCGGGCAGCATATCTGGGCTTTCAGTGGGGCTGCCCGCTCGATACGACAATCTACAGTACCTGCCAGATCTTCCTTCGAAGACACGAGTCTTGGCGAGCTGCTTCCTGGTTCAATTCTGAGCGACAGCCTGAAAAGAAAGGTTTTTCACAAGATCAGACGGGCTCTGGTGCAGCGGAGGGGTGCTGAGCATGTGTGTGTTTGCACCCGGGAGACTGGACTGCGGCTAAGGAGGCTCATGGTCATGAAACCAGGAATACTTCGAGGTCTGCTGCAGATCACAGCGACTTCCTTCCGAGCCCCCGGCGACTTCCTTCCTTCCCACGACCCAGCAGTAACGGACGACACAGCAAAGAGTGACCATGGGCCATCCTCTGCTGGCCCCCATGTGCTCATTCTCCAGACAACCCTACGAGCTAGGTAGGCATGTCACCCCGGCCAGCCTATAGGTGAGGAGCTGACGAGTAGTGAGCTGGGTAGCTCCCCAAATTCACAGACCAGCAAGTGGTGAAGCAGGAAATCTGGTAAAGCTGGGATTTAACCCTCTCACATGACACTTCCTCTCAGTTGCCCCCAGAGAGGCAGGAGGCAATGGCCACCTTAGGAGGACTGGCAACTCAGTATAATTATTTTTCAAGAGCACCAATTAAGATCTGCTGGGTGAAATGACAGAGTGAAGCCTGATGACAGACTGACCCCCTCTCTCCCAACAAGACCAACACACACTTAGGAAAGCTTAGGAGTGACCGAACTCATCAGACGCCGCTCAACAACGTTAGGGGCGCGAACGGAAGCCGTGACCTTGAGAAACGTGCAGCCAAGGAAGGAAAAGGAGGTGGTGGAGTCTGACCGGGAGTTGTCAGGCGGCCCGACTCCTGTCCTGCCCCCTGAGACTGCTCGGCGGGCTGAGTGGGTCCTTACCTGTCCCTTCTCTGATGGCCCAGTTGCTGGGAGAAACAGGTCGGGGGGTGGGGGGCCAGGTGGGTACGCTGACCTGACAGAAAGGAGGCCTCCAGAGGGGGGATGAGGGTAGAATTTCACACTTGAGGGGATGCCTTTCTGGAAAGGGATACAGCCTTCCACAGGGTGGAGGAAACCCTGAAATGGAGCCCTCCTTCCCCAAAACAGACAGCTTGCTCCCTTCTTCACGGAGCCTGAGCCTGCATTCCCCAGGCACCGGGAGAGAAAGAGTGGGAACTCCTGGCCGTAGAGGAACCCGCCAACTCACACACAAGCGCAGGGTCAGCTGTCCCTCCCCATCGCAGCCATGGGGAGAGAAACGGAGCCTCTCCATGGGAGCAAGAGGCAAAGTCTGGCCACTGAGCAAACCTCCTCTCACAGGAAAAGGAGAAAGGAAGAGGGCAAGTTGCACAGCCCAGGGCAGCCCCGGGAGTACGAGAAACCCCAAGTGCTCCCATCAGGAGAACAAGTCATGTGGAACCCGGGCTGGAGACCACAGATCTGAAAAAGGAGACGAGGACGCACAGGACGGGGACGGAAAGGGGTTGGAGGCCTAGGGAACCGCCAACGACTGAAAGGGACCCAGACAGCCATTAGGAAGAAGCTGGCGGGCAGGGACGCCCAGAATCCCCGAGAGAGAAAAGCCACGAACGACGCAGAAGGGGCAGATAGAACCCAAAGAATTCCTCTGGAAGGAGCAAGAGCACACCTTGTCCAGGGACGTTTGATAGCAAACACCCTCCACTCGGAGGCATCCCCCTGGTGGAGTTTTTGGAATTCAGGGAATTCTTCGCCCTCCAGGCGGACCAAGCAAGACACTCAACAAGAGGGGAAAATCGGACGGGCCTGGGGCTTCTCTCCAGCAGCGACAAGGCAGTGGGGTCTGCGCGTCCTGGGGGGGATGCAAAGCGCCGCCGAGCAAGTCCGAAGCGGACACGTTCACGAAAGAAATTGGAGCCCGCCCGACTCGTGAAAACCTACCGACATCACCTGCAGGAGGGACAGACTGAAAATACAAAATTCCAGGAATGGAGCTGCTGCGGAGAAACAGCAGGTGGTCAGAACAGAATCTGTTTGAGAACACTGAACAGCAGGAACTGTGATTCCTGAACACGGTGTGTACGTTGTGAACTTGGCCTCGGCAGCGATAATAACAGGACCAACAGCAAACCGGAAGATG
Source organism: Antrozous pallidus (assembly GCA_027563665.1). Classification (NCBI taxonomy): domain Eukaryota; kingdom Metazoa; phylum Chordata; class Mammalia; order Chiroptera; family Vespertilionidae; genus Antrozous; species Antrozous pallidus. The sequence continues at coordinate 79,155,520 of CM050522.1, read as the reverse complement.
GGTCGCGCTGGGGAGGGAAGAGGGGGGCACCACTGTTCTCATCTTTCACAGCCCAGAACTGACCCTGCTCACAGCGGGAATCTAGTTCAAACAGAACCGAGGGGCTCCATCCCCTGGCTGTTTTCCTGACCTCTCCCGTTAATCTGAGAAGGCTCTGTTAGGAGAGAATATCTCTTGTGCTGGGGAACTAGTTGTTTGAAGAGCAGTAACTGCTTATGTTTTATTTCAGCTCCTTTTCTCTGGCTAAATTAAAATAAAATTAAAGTCAATACTTTTAATTAAAAATAGCAAGTGTAGCATGATTCCATTGGAATAGACTCTTGCCTTGCACCCACTTTCTACGCAGAGAAAAATGTCCAGAATTATGCTCGCTTAATGCTAATGGAAATGTGGGTTATTTTTCTTAAGGGAACTAAAAGAAACGAAAGGCTGAGAAAAACAAAGCACTGGGTGGGCCCCTTGGCACAATGTCCCCAAAGCGGGGGAGGGGCCGGGTGTGAGAAAGGCGGCTATCAGCGCTCAGCTCAGCAGCTGCACCCTTTGGGGTGGGAGGCAAGTCTCCAGCGGGGCCGTGGGGTGTGGGTTCCTCAAGGAGAATCACAAGCCCGAATGTCTCTGCCACTCAGAGCCGGGGACAGGACCCCCCACCTAGGAAGGGACTTCTTCAATGTCTGGGCCTGGGGTCCAGAAAGCAGCTTCCGCCCTGGTTGCCACTGCGAGCCCCCCGTGAAGTCCGGGCTGACGGGGGTTCAGCATTCAGTGCTGGGGTGCTCAGAGTCCTTTGGAAGGGACGGAGCAATGACTCGCAACCTGCGGATTGCCCCAGGATGCTCTACAGCCAGGAGTATTTATAGGGCCTTTTTCTCCTTAAGGGACCTCAGCATGAATGAACAGCTACTGTCTCTTTAATTGTGCTACAGGCACAGGAATGGAAAATATTACCCCAGGACCTAAGTGGGAATAATTTCACACTCTGGACTACATTTTTAAGCACAGCAAATGCTTTGTAAGTAAAATGAGCTCAATTTGTGGCAAATATAGCTTTAATGATAATCTCTGGCTTTCATCTAGTGTTGTTACTGTTATGCAATAGATCAAAATTTCACATTATATTCTGTTTTAACAAGGTATTATGCAATAACAATTAAAGTTATTATGCCTTGTTCCCAAGGTTAAACCAATCATCAGAACCACCTACGGCATTTTGAAAAAACACCAATGTTCAGGCCGCGCCCCGGCATCTGGATGGGTAGAAGCCCCCCAGGTGACTGACTCACAGCCGGCCGGACCACAGCTGCAGAGCTGGTGGACATGCAGCTGTATGAACAGCCATTCCTAGGGTCCTGTGAGTGAATCATGGGAAACCCGGGCTGGGCAGCCGGGGGGGGGGCGGGGGGAGAGGGAAGGGGGGTATCTAGAGACCACTGTTCTCTACAGTTTTCAGGGACTTAGATGATCAGTAATCAAGCTGATCCCAACCTGGAAGAGTTTAAAAAAAATATATTGGCTAACAGGACTCAAAGGAATCATGGTATACCAGAGTAAGAAGAGATTAAAAGGACAGATGTAAAGGTGACAGAGGGTAAATGGTGGATTACAAGACGGTGAGACTTGCCTTGATCTATGAGGTCGCATGGACATATACTGAGGCTCCTGGCTGACCTCCAGCTCAAAATGAGCCCAGAGGATGTGCCGTCAGGACGGCAGAGATGACACAACCCCGTCTGCCTCTGAACGCACAGAAAAGCTGGGTACGTTCCCAGGGACCACAAGTGAAGAAACAGCCGGAGCCAGAGCTCTTGGAGAACTCTGTTTGCCAGCCGGAGAGATGGCGAGAAGGCTGCCCTCCCCCAGGCCTGAGTCCCCCGGAGACCTGGAGCACCACACCTCACAGAGCCGGGGAGCCATGTTCACAGCTCCCAAGTGATGTGAGAGAGTCGAGCCGAGGAGTTCACAAAACACCTTCCTCAGAACTATGGGGCAGACGGCACCACCATGGGCTGGGGCGGGGGGGGGGGGGGGGCGGGGAGGCGCGGGGTCAGAGGTCACGTTCTGTGCACCTGCCATGTGCTTGGCCCAGGGGGGAGAGTGGGCACTCACTTGTAGTTGTCGTCTTCCACAAACTTCTGGAGCTCTTCGATGTAGCGCACAGACTTCAGGTACTTCTGCACGTGGGGCAGGGTTGTGAGGTGATCTGCAGAAGGTGGACAAAACCAGAGGCTCAGTCTTTCCCCATCTCCAGGTCCCGCATGAGAACGTGGGCATCACTGATTTTGGCACCAGATGCTCCTTGGATATTGGGGCATATATGCCATCTTTCCAGACTTGCTGATGGTTCCTTGGGCGAGGCCCTGTGCTGGGCACTGGGTACAGAGGGGTCACCAGGCCTGGTTTCTGCCCTAGAGGAGTGCCCCCAGATGGCTGGGCCATTGTCACCTCACCCCGAGGCACCACATGCCTTTGGCGGGGAAAGATGGGTCTTTGGGGGAAGTTGGTCTCCAGGACTGATCAGGCCAGGTGTCTGTGCCCCCAAAACAGGTTTCACTGGGCAATATGCAAGTCTCCCATGCCTTCCCACCCTTGTTTGACAAGAAGCAAGAAAGACTGAAAAACCCCATCCAGCTGGTATGAACCCCCCCCGGACCCCGGCGCAGCGGGAGTCTGCCCCTGGGGCTACAGCCACTGGAGAGACGGGTGGGCTTGAGCGGCTGCTCTGTGCCAGGCTCTGTTCCAGGAGATTCCAGGAGTCTTCTGCCTTAGCCTTCCCAGCGGCCTCATTTGGGAGACACGCTATGTCCATTTCTCACAGAGCCCCTGGCACCTTGCAGAGCTCAGGTCCCCGAGCAGCGGCAGAGCTGAGATCTGATCCCAGGTAACCTGCTACACTTCACAGTCTGCTTCCTGGAGTGACTGACATCAGTAGCTCTCAGCAGACCCTCACGGTCACCGAGGGGCCCCAAGCCCTCCAAGATCCTCTACGCCAACTCACCCACCCACAAGGTGGGACAGAACAAGCTAGGAGCCAGGGGGAGGTGGTGGAGGAGGAGGTGAAGAACAGCAGAAAGAGGCGGGGAGGGCCGGGCTTTCCGGGGAAGTGCGTCCGGCAATGCGAGGAGCCCCTGCCCGCACTGTGAGATTCTGAACAGGTCATGTTGTTTCTCTGGAGCCTCAGGGTTCTCATTTCCGCAATGGGGTGACACCTGCTTCCCGAAGCCGATGGCAGGGAAGATGAAGGTGCAGGCAGCGGCACTAAGTGAACGCCTGCTGAGCGCCAATGAAAGGTCGGAGTGTGCTCAGGGCTCCGCACACACCACGTCCCCGTGTCTACTGATGAGGAAACCTCAGCCTCAGAGATGAGAAAGGGACTTCTCAAGAGGCAGAGCTGAGATCTGGACCCTAGTCTGTCTGACCCCAAAGCTGTTGCTGTAATTGCTCTGCTGGCCAGCGGGACAGTGAGTGTCCATGTACCGGTCAGTGGAAAGGGCCTCAGCCATGAGGACCGCACTGGGAACCCAGTCTCCTCCTTGTTCCTCTGGTCAGAGCACAGCTGGTCTGGAAGTGCTGAGACCTGACCCACTCCTTGTTGGGGGGCTTCTGAGCAGATGTTTGTCTCAGTGAGCCCACTAACAGAAAGCCCACCCTGGCTTCCCAGGGGGCCTTCCCAAGCGGAGATTGCTGGAGGTTTGCTCACACCCTTTTTTTGGAGTTAACATCTTGTGTGCACAGTCTTTCAAGATCAAATACGTGTGTAAGTCTGGCTGGTTTTGCTCAGTGATTGAGTGTTGACCTATGAACCAGGAGGTCATGGTTAGATTCCCAGTCAGGGCACATGCTCACTCAGATTGCGGGCTTGATCCACAGTAGGGGGCGTATGGGAGGCCGCCAATCAATGAATCTCTATCATCATTGCTTTCTCTCTCTGCCTCTCCCTCTGCCTCTGCCTCTGCCTCTGCCTCTGCCTCTGCCTCTCCCTCTGCCTCTCCCTCTGCCTCTCCCTCTGCCTCTCCCTCTCCCTCTGCCTCTCCCTCTGCCTCTCCCTCTCCCTCTGCCTCTGCCTCTGCCTCTGCCTCTCCCTCTCCCTCTCCCTCTCCCTCTGCCTCTGCCTCTCCCTCTGCCTCTCCCTCTCCCTCTCCCTCTCCCTTCCTTTCTGAAATCAATAAAATATATTTGTTTAAAAATCTAGCACATGTCTGGTGCCCAACAAAGAGCTTTCTCACTGATAAGATGCCGATTTCAGTGATGTGACATTTCACAACTCCAACAATCAGCGGTACTAACCATAGCTGCAGGAGACTTGTAAATCTGCGATTATTCGGAGAATATTGTTCATCTGATTGGATCTTTGTTCATTTTCCATAATGCTGTCTGAGGCAGGATATGCAGAATCAATATAGATTAAATCCAGAAGATAGATCCCTGAAAAAAAAAAAAGTTAGAAGATAGATCCCTGAAAGTAAAGATATTCAGTGATGATAAGTGTTCGCCATAAGTCAGACAAAAATAGCACAAAACAGCACTGCTCTGCTAGAAGATATAAAGGGCGACTTATGGAAAACTGAAATACTCTTTGGGCTTCAATTCCAAAGCTGACTACTCATTTTTCACGTAGACCGTTCAACTGTAAATCAAGCATCGAGTGACAACCAAAGTGAATGCTGGCGAGCTTTCAGCATTTCTGGTTCATACGCTCTCCAGCAACAAGGATGTTTTTTCTTGTAGCCCAATCGGAAAATAACAGGACAGAAAAGAGATGAATGAATACTTGTGTTTTTCACCAACCAATGAAGTTTCATAGGTCTGAGGTATTTTATCCAGAACACAATTTGGATGGAATTCAGTGTTTCATTTATTCACTTAGCTACATGTCCACGTGTCTATCTGTACAACCCCCCCCCCCAAAAAAAAATTAACTAAGGGATAAAAGAAGAAATAAAAGAAAGCAACCATCCTTGGTGGAAAAAAAAAAAAGCTAAGGCTAGACAGAGAATTCTCCTGAGGGTGCTTAATAAAAAATAAGTGTGATTTAAAAACAGGCCAGTGTTGGGCTTTGGCATGGTCTCGTGGTATCACCCAGGGGGATTTAGGACAAGCCACCTGGGCAGGGCGGGGAGAGGAGGACTGGCAGTGCAGCGTGAGGCATGACACAGCTCTCAGCTGACGGAGGGCTACGCTGCAGGCTCTCTGGTGATGTGCACGGACAGTGATGGCCAGCAGCCCTCCATGAGTCCCCTGCTCTACCCATGGTATTTGGGGGGTGGAGCAGGATTAGCGATGGAAAGCAGAATTCAATGCAGGAAACACTGAACAAGGCAAAGAGGCATCACTGATATTAATGAAAAGCACCATTGCTTGGGAAGATCTAATGATTACAAATTTCTATGCAGGAAGCCACATTGCATCAAAATATACAAAGCAAAAAACTGCCAGAGGTAAACAATGAATTCAACAAAGACATAACCATGCAGGAGCCTTTGGCATGTCTCTTCCAGAATTTGTGTGTATGCACACAAATATACACATACAGGCATACATATACAGACACATTACATGTGTATGTGTGCATATATAAATATAGTATTTGAGTAACAAACTTAACAAGTTTGGTGTTACATAAATGAAAATATAATTATTTTCAGATGCCCATGGAATGCTTACAAAATTGGATTATACACTAGACTGTAAAGAAAAGTTTAATAGGCTTAAAGGAAAATCATTTAGGCAAAAATAAAAAGAATCCCAAGTCTATTTTGCAGAGAGGAACCCTTTGTTAACTTTTGGTCGAGAATGTGTTTGTGTGTTTTCAGAGAACAACTCTAAGACCATATGGGTTCCTGCAACAGTGAGGAACTGATGGGTCTGTTCCAGTCACAAGGATGGTCCAGAGATGGGGGACGCTGATGACACTTTGCCATGCTAGCAGTCGGCAGCTGTGCATGGCTGCAGGCGGCCCAGGACCAAACCAGAGAGGATGGATCTTGCATTGCCACGATGTGTCCACCATCTGGATACCATTGCTGACATGTACACATAAAGAACTATTTGACATTGAAACTGACACTCAAACATTTTTTGTTCTTATACATTTATTTCTAGTATGCAGAGGCAAGATATTTTTTAAGAAAAGAAATGGGGGAGTGATTGCTATAGAGGCCCTGCAGGCAGGAGTGTGCTTGAACAGGCTGTCAAGCTACAGGGGGAAGGCTGGGGTGGAGGGGAAGCGGATGCTGGGGGAGATCAACCGAAGGACTTGTATGCATACATATGAGCATAACCAATGAATGAAAGACACTGGGGCCGGGAGGGGGGCAGGTGGGGACATGTGCTGGGGGGTAGGGGAGCTGGGGGGAGGATATTGAGGGGGCAAAAGGAAAACATATGCACTACCATTAAATATAAGTTATACTGTAAATAAAAGACATAAAAAAAGAAAAGAAAAAAGAAAAAAATAAAAATAAAAAATTTGGCTCTCAAAAGAAAAAAAAGTTTAATAGGCTTAAAAACGTAAACGTATATTATCCACATTCTTTGACCTTATATTACATGGAACATTTAACAATAAATACAGAAAAAAGGCTAACCATTTGGAAAACACACACTTGCATACATATACACACTCACAAGCAACTTTCAGGTCAAAGAAAAAACAAATATCTAAAACAAAAAATCTATTTAAAGAATATGATGATAAGAACACTACTTGTCAAAATTTATAAGATCAGACCAAAGTGATAATCAGAGGAAAATTTATAGCCTTAAAAGCTTACTGTTAAACGACTAAGAATTATTGCAAATGTAATGAACCAGGTACGGAAAAGTTTTGTCTGGGTAAATGAGCACTGTACTGACATACATTCACTGTGTTGTTATCCTTACAGCAACCCATTTCTCCAGGGGGAAAGGAGCAGCAGAGGGGATGTGTAACCAGCTCCGGGTCACACAGCTGGTAACCGCTGGGGATGGGGGTCAAACTCAAGTCCGCCCCTGCAGGGCACACTCCTGCCTGTCCGGCCTTCGGGGTACACTCCTGCCTGCGGGGCACACTCCTGCCTGTCCTGCCTGCGGGGCACAGTCCTGCCTGTCCTGCCTGCGGGGCACAGTCCTGCCTGTCCTGCCTGCGGGGCACACCCCTGCCTGCGGGGCACACCCCTGCCTGCGGGGCACACCCCTGCCTGCGGGGCACACTCCTGCCTGTCCTGCCTGCGGGGCACACTTCTGCCATCACTGTAGACTGCAGCTGCTTGGACGCCATGAGTCAGCCGGCCAGTCATCTGCTTTTAAAATAGCTGCACATTGTGACGGGAAACCGTTAAATCACAGAAACAGATGCTGGAACTTCTCATAGGAACCATTTCCACTTCCTTTCTAGTGGCATCATGTTCCCCAAATTTTAATAATTAGAAATAATTCCTCCTGTATAGAAGCTCCAAGTTCGGTAGGTTGGAATCCACGGATTTATTCTTCCCCGGGCCCTTGTTTCCCCCTCTCCTCTTAACAGTGTAACTCAGTTGCCTCCCCAAGACGTCAGCAGTGGCAGTCCTGAAAACCTCATCGCTGCTTCAAGTGTCCTGTGTGCTGAGCAGAAGGTAAGGGATAAGGGGCATGAGGCAGCTTCGTTCCAGATGAGAACTTGGTGGAGACGGGAGCCCAGCTGCCTCTGAGCAGCAGAGGGAATGCTCGCCCAGGAGCAGACACTGAGGAGCAGGGCAGGGGGAAGGGAGACTGATGCTTCCCAGGGATTTACCACCCGATGGAAACTTATCCTCCTTCAACCTCCGGTGGTCCTCCCGTCAATCCCAGGAGGGTTAAAGAGAAGACGAGAGCTTAGAGAAATGAGAACCTGTCCGAGCCTCCCAGTGAGTGTGCAGATTTGAGCCGGGTTGGCTCCAGCACCTGCGTTCCCACCCACTTACTGGCCATCAGCAACCCCCACCCCCACCCCCGGGGAATCGCCTTTCCTCCAATGACACCAGCGTGGAGGCCTGGCCCTACTCCGCCCTGTGAGATGGGTGCTGGCCCTTCTGCTTCCTCTCAGGTCCCTGGCTCTGCAGACAGAGACCGGGAAGAGCTTGCCTTTGAAGGGGCCGGCAAACCTTCCCCACTGCCCAGCCCCTGCTTGCACCCTGTTGGCACGGGAGATCACTACTGAATAAGAGCAAATGCTACTGTTGGAGTGTTCATCACCCACCTCTACAAAATGTAGACGCCAGCACCTGTCCACTCCCCAGGTCCAGAGAGGAGAGGCCACGGCCAGGACCTGGCGAGGACTGGGGGGACCTCCCAAAGGAGGTCTCTGGCCCCGGTGACCCGGGGAGACCTCCATGCACCGCAATGCCTGGAAAGAGCCTCCACACAAAGTCTTTTACTCCCATAACAAGAACTCCAAAAGCAGCCAGTCTCCCACAGTTAATACCGCACAAATCCAGGGAAATCTTTTCAGCATTATTAGCCCATAACTGGCAATATTTAAAAGCCTAAACCATAATGAAGTCATAAAAAATAGCCACCTCCCTCTTGCCCTGTGCCAGTGCTGTGCTAAGCCCGGTGCACAGCTCGCACTCGCCGCGACTGTAATTCTAAACTTGTTTGTACACTCATGCATTTCATGTCTCATTCCCCATCAGCCCGAAAGCCCCTCCAATCGGGGGGGGGGGGTGTCTTGCTCACAAACTCAGTCCCTGCGGCTGGAACAGAGTACACGGGAGCTGCTTGGTAAACATCAGCTGAAAACGAGGAAAGCATGAATGAAGCTGCATTTTACTGAATCCATACAATAACTGTGAGGCACCCTCATGGTTACCCTCGTTTTGTAGCTGAAGACAGTCACTTAGAGTTAGGTCAGTGGTCGGCAAACTCCTTAGCCAACAGAGCCAATCAGTCAACAGGACAACGATTGAAATTTCTTGAGAGCCAAATGTTTTAAACTTAAACCTCTCCTAACGCCACTTCTTCAAACAGACTCGCCCAGGCCGTGCTATTTTGTGGAAGAGCCACCCTCAAGGGGCCAAAGAGCATGTGGCTCCCGAGCCGCAGTCTGCCGACCCCTGAGTTAGGTGCAGATAACAATAAAACTGAGTAGATACTGGCTCCGAACACCACCACCGTCAGGGAGGCTTAGGTGGACTTTGCAGAGAGAGAAGCTGAAGCTGAGAGTCGCTTTGCTTCTCTGCGGCCACACAGCTGGGGAGTGACAGAGGCAGGACTCCTACCCGGGTCTGTCCAGGCGGCCATATGGTTAGTCCTCTCTCGACTGCAGCCAGCCCCCCGGTGCCTGGCAGCTGGTGAGGCAAGCTGCACCCAGAGGTTTCCGGGCTAAGGCCCTCCCTGCCGGCTTTCTCCTCTGGAGTCAACCGACACTCTCCCAGAAGCTCATGAGTGTCCTGTGGCCACCTCCCCTCCGACATCGTCCGCTTCCTCCCTGGCACCCATCAGGGTGTATCTGTCCAGGTCCCACCATCACTGGGCCCACCCAGGCCTGGGGGCCCTGCCAGCTCTGCCAGCTGTGATGGGCAGCTGTGGTATGAGTGGGAGAGAATGGGGCTTGGATCAAGGAGGTTTGGAAGCCTGATTCTGCCATGCTGGGTGGCCTCGGGCAAGCCTTTTTTACCTCCCAGGGCCTCAGTTTCCTTGGCTGTGCCTGGGAATGATGACGGTGGCCATGAGAGTCTGCTGGCCTGGGGCCTGAACCACTGAGATGCTCAAGAAGCCGAGCTGAGCTAACTTGGAGCCTGGTTCCGTGGCGAGGCCCCTTGGGAGGGATGCACCAGCTGCATTTGCCATAACCAAGGATGGCGCCCAGATGCCGAGCACGTGGTGGCCACCCACCTCAGGCGGGCCAGTGTGGGCGCCTCCAGCTGGGCCGCCTCAGCTCCTTTCCCATTTGTACAGTCACTCCAGCAGATGACACCGTGCTGCTGGCCTTGTTAGAATGGACAGTAGTTGGGCCAGCCCCTGGCCCTGGCTGCCATGGGGCCGAGTGGTGCCAGGGACCGGGGCTGGACAGGGCGGGGCAGAGGCGCTGGAGGAAACAGCCACAGTAGGAACAGCCACTCTGAGCGGAAGGCGGGCCTTGCTTGTCGCACGGCATCTGGGTTCTCGCATGTCCCCTTTTCTCAGACTAGAAAGTAAGACTTAGAGAGGAAAGGTGACTTGTCCAGGGTTACACGGCTTGCAAAGGGGAGAGTCAGGGTTTGAATTCAGGCCTGTCTGACCCCACAGATTTGGGGGAGACAGCAATGCTGAGCGCGGGGGGCTGGGAGTCGCTGGCTGGCACAGAAACAAGGTCCCAGCCCCAGGGGTGGGGTTTGAGGGCCCCTGCTGTGGCCTGCTTTCCCCAGTGACGCTGCTGGCAGCCAGCTTCTGGCCGAGCTGCCCGCCTGAGGACGGGCCTCCTTTGAGATGGACAGCTACCCCCACACGCTTCTGCTCTGCTCCCTCCGTCCGCGCCCCACCAGGCCGGTGTCACCGCTGTGGCTGCCACACAAGTGCCGTCAGACTGCGTGGTGGGCGGAGCTGGGCCTGTGCCAAACCCTCTTCCTGACAGGGAGGCCAGGCCCCCCACCAGGGTTTGTCCACAAGGGACTCCGACCCCACGGAGGGAGAGCCAGGCTGACAGAGGAGGTCTCTCCTGAACAGACACCTTCTCTGAAGCTGCGGGACGCCCTGCTCCATGGAGCAGAGCCCACTAGAGGCTGGGCGCCCGCCTGCCAGGGCCAGTGCCCGGGGCTGGCACCGGGCGTCGCCACAAGCCCAGAACTCACTGCTCTCTTGTTTCGCCCCCCGCCCCCCGTCTCACTGCCACCGACTCTGGTTTTGGTTTTTCCCACACAGCCATCTATTTAACACGGAGGGTTCTGCTGTGCTGAGGGAAATCCCTTCCTGGCATAAAGCATGCCACATTGCCATCGTATGCTTTCCTCTCTCTCTCTGTCTCTCTCTCTGTCTCTCTCTCTCTGTCTCTCTGTCTCTCTCTGTCTCTCTCTCTCTGTCTCTCTCCCTCTCTCTCTCTCTCTCTCTCTCTCCCTCCCCCTCTCTCCTTCTCTCTCCCCCCCTCTCTCCCCCCCCTCTCTCAATTTGAGATAAGAGACTTTCCCCCCATGTTTTCCTGTTCTGCCTTGAAAAGATCACTTTCAAACTCCAGAACTATGCTTGCGCGGTTTGAGCACATGAACTGTGCTGACAGATTCCGAATGAAGTAACGGAGAAGCAGCTCCTTCGGGTTTCTGTTTCTCTCTTGAAAAGAGAGCACAAAGCAATTCCACCCGCTGCAGGAGGGGGTCTCGGCAGGCGGTGCGGCTCCCTGTCGTGACGCAGAAGACTGTGTTAATCAGTGCCTGCTGGTCAACACCCCCGTGCGGAACACAGACTGCAGAAAACCCCTGGTTTAGAGCCTGTTCTGTATGTGGAAAGTGCTGACACTCAGACACGTTTCCCAGGTCTGCAGAGCGGGGCGGGCCAGGCAGTCACATGTCGCGTGGTCAGGGACCATGTTTCTTGGACGAGCACGTGGCCTCCCTTCCTGCATGGTGCGGAGGCTCGTGAGTCACAGAGGCAGTGGGCAGAGCCCCGCAGCAGGCAGCCTGCCCAGGACCTAGGGTCTGGGGGAGTCGAAGCTCCTCCTGGCTCCCGAGGTGAAATGAGGACCCAGCCACAGGTCCCCTCATGCCATGGGGATTACCTGTCATCTACAGGTGCCAGGGGATCACGTGCTCCTGGAGGGCTCTGGCTCAGACAGCACGGGCTGGCATTCGGACCCACAGGAGGGGGCATGCGGAGACGGCATGAGCCTGGTCAGTGTTATCTGGCTTGCTTTGTGCTGGACACGGTGCTAAGCACTATCTCATTTAATCCTTCAAAACTCTGCTGACCATTGAGAAGAAACTGGTACTTTTGTCTGCTTCACATCCACTCCCAATTCTTCTGGAAACAGCCCTCCTTTATTCTTTGGGGAAAATTGTTCCTCCCACACTCAGAATCCATGTGGTTTTGGTAGATCTAGAGTAATTCCACTTCCGCTGCTGTCCCAGAGGTAAAAACAAATTTACAATACGAACCATTTGAGAAGGGAAAAAAACTCCAAATAATTCAGAGATGAAAGAAGAAATTAAAGTTAAAATATATATAGGATACACTCAAACCCACATAACGACTCAAATGCTTACATAGATAATTAAGAAAAATAAAGAAGAAACGAACTTAGTGTTCATTGTAGAGAACTAGAAGAAAAAAACAAAGCAAAAAAGTAAAAGAAAACAACTGAAATATAAAAGCAGATATAATGAATTAAAAACGTACGTTCATAGAGTGAAAAATAAAAGTTGGTTCTTTGAAAAGACAAAGTAGACAATTCCTTTGGTGTGTATGATGGAGAAAAAAGAAAAAAAACTCAGATGTACAATGTTAGGGATGAGAGAGGGAGAGAGAATGAATATGATCCCAAATACGAAGGAGGTGTGGACATGATGGTATGTGGAACTCTTTTGCCAATGTATTTGAAAACGTAGCTGACATGGGTGCTTACTAAGGATATTTTCTTAAAATTGTCTCAAGAAGAGGCAAAAACCTTCAAGTTACTAATAAAGTGAAAAATATTAACAATATTGAGAAAGACACTCTAATTAAAAAGTACAATATCCAAATGGTTTTATGGAACCCAGTGTTTTAAAATAATATTAGTGGGAGAGAACCAAGATGGTGGCATAGGTAAAACACCTATCTTGCCGTCATACTCAACAATTTTAATACTACAACTTAACAAAAGAATACACACCTTCCAGAATCACGAGAAAGCTCGCCGAGTGAAAATTCCACAAATAAAAGTGAAAATAAGGCACTGTGACTCGGAGGAGTGGCGTCAGACAGCGTTGAAAGATTCGCGCGGAGAGAGGTTTGGAGTGTGTGCCAGTGGAGAGGGCGGGCGGCTGAAAACCAGCCAGTTTTCTCGAACGGGGAGACAAAGATGTCCCACTGGACTGATTCTCCAGCTTTGGGCGAAGTCCAGGGAACCCACTATCACACGGGGTAAAAACTGGACAGTGGGAGGGCACGCCGAAGCTCGGGTGCTGCAGGGATCTCCCGGCTTGTGGAGAAGGCAGCTTGCTCGAACAGCTCGGCTGCGTGACCGCGCAGAGAGCGCTCTGCGACTTGCTTTCTCATTCGGAAAACCATCAGACTGCTTTGTTTTATGACCCTGGGTGAGACATTGGGCATGCAGTCATTTGGGGAGAGTCTGAATTCCCCGGCAGCCAGTGGAGCTCCACAGTGGCTCTCTCTCGGAGGTGCTGGCAGCCATTGCCCCTGGCACAGAGTCCCTGGGGCCGAATAGGGCGGAGCTAATGCTGTCTGCTTGGCCTGGAGACTCTGCTCATCCAACCTGAGCACAGCTGAACTTCACAGACAATTGGCCTAGAGGTCAACCCCTCCAAGTGCTAACGACGATTAACCTGAGCTTAACATCAGCAAGACTGTGCAACCCATATCCATCTCAGGTAACTGGAGAGGCTGAGCCACTGTCCCTAGTAGGAAGTCTACCACACAAAGCTAATTGACCAACTCAGGGAAGCAGCCACCATGCAGAGACATGGAAAGAAATCAGATGTGAAAGAAATGGAGGAAAAAAACCAACTGGACATGGAATTCAAAACCATAGTTATAGGGCTTTTCAAGAGGCTCCAACAAAAGGTCGAGGCCTATATGGAAATAAGCAAGATCGCAAAGGAAATTAATGAGTCCTACAAGGAAATGAATGAGACCTGCAAGGAAATGATCAAGAACAACGTGGAAATGAAGGAGACCTTCAAGGATATAAAGGAGACTCTCAAGGATATGAAAAAGGACCAACCAGAAATTAAGCATACACTGACTGAAATAAAAAAATATTATACAAAGACCTAAAAGTGCTCTGGAGCATCCCAAGAACCAAGTTAAAGATTTGAAATACAAAGAGGGAAAATCCACTCAGCTGAAAAAACAAGAAACCAAACGAATCCAAAAAATTGAAGATAGTGTAAGGGGCCTCTGGGACAACCTCAAGCATACCAACATCCGAATTATAGGGTTGCCAGAAAAAGAGAGAGAGCAAGACAATGAAAACCTATTTGAAGAAATAGTGACCGAAAACTTCCCACACCTGGTGAAAGAAATTGACTTAGGAGTCCAAGAAGCGCACCGAACTCCAATATATAGGAACCCTAAGAGGACCACACCAAGGCACATCATAATTAAAATGCCAAGAGCAAAAGACAAAGAGAGAATATTAAAAGCAGCAAGAGAGAAACAGTTGGTTACCTATAAGGGAGCACCCATATGATTGTCAGCGGATTTCTCAACAGAAATGATGCAGGCCAGACGGGAGTGGCAAGAAATATTCAAAGTGATGAACAGCAAGAATCTACAACCAAGATTACTCTATCCAGCAAAGCTATCATTCAGAATTGAAGGCCAGATAAAGTGCTTCGCAGATAAGAAAAAGCTAAAGGAGTTCATCACCACCAAACCAATATTATATGAAATGCTGAAAGATATTCTTTAAGAAGAGGAAGAAGAAAAAGATAAAAGTGTAAATTAGGAACAACAAATACACATCTATCAACAAATGAATCTAAAAATCAAGTGAATTAATAAGCTGATGAACAGGATAAACTGGTGAATGTAACAGAATCACGGACATAGAGAGGGAATGGATTGACAACTCTTGGGGAGAAAGGGGGTGTGGGAAGTGCAGCAAGAGACTGGACAAAAATCATGCAACTATGGGAGAGGACAGTGGAGGGGGGTGAGGGCGGAGGGTGGGATGGGTACCAGGTGGAGGGGAACTATAGGGGGAAAAAAGGGAACAATGTAATTAATAAACTGAACAATAAAGATTAAAAAAATAATATTAGCAAGTTGAATTAGTAGTGTATTAAAGATGAATAAAACAAAGAGGTTTATTATAGAAGTGCAGTGATACTTCAACAGATGATCTTGATTTGAGAGATGCTAGAAAGTTATTGATAACTTTCATATCAATTCCTTATAAAACACTGAGCTTAGGAAGACACTTTCTTAATGTGATAAAGGATGCATGTCAGAAAAGTTAAAACAATGTTCTTAATATGAAATCCTACTCCTAGAAATAAGTCAAGAATCCCTGCCATATTGCTATCATTTAACACTATTCGGGAAACATAAGCTTATGAGATAAGACAAGACCGAGAAATGTATTTGATATACATAATGCTAAAGATACACATACTGTTACTTTATTTTTAAGTGATAGAATTAGTTATCATATTAGTTACACAATTAAATAACAGGGTAGTCAACTGAAAAACGATCAGTAATAAATAACAGAGCTAAGTTCAAAGTAAATACATACAGTGTCCCCCAAAAATGTACACATGCACTTTGAATAAGTATTTATTAAAATGTATTTCATTTTCAAAATTGAGCTATTAGCTGTTAAAGCGTGTATACATTTTTGGGGGCAAACCTATATACAAATCAATAGCATTCTTATACGTACCCCAGCAATTATCAGCTAGAAAATGAAAATGATGCAGCTATTAAAAGACTAAAATACATTTCTAAGAACCGACATGAAAAGATATCCATGATGTGTTTTTAAGAAAAAAAAATCCGGTGCGATTTTATATGCAAGAGAGAGAGAGGGGAAAAAGATATTGCCTAATCTACTAAAGGTAACCTTACTTGAAAGACCAAAATTTAGGGTTATTTTCTGCTTTATAATTTTTTTTATTTTTCAGCCTTTAGCTATTACAGTGTACTACCTTTAGAAATATAAATGAGCAAGATATTCCTTCCTTGCCTCCCTCCCTCCCTTTCCTCCCTTCCTTCTTGTAGTGAAGAAGCAAACACTTTTGGGCAGGAAAAAGGGAGGTAGTATTTTATGCAAATGACTTTCTGAACTTCCTTGGTTTTTGTTGAAGACCTGGTCTTTAGGTTTTGATTTACAGCCACAAACTTTTCCCGCTGCCGGGGAGTCCACGGGCCTCGGTTCAGGCCTCAGTGCCTCCTGACTCCTCTTGTCTTCGGTCTCCACTTCCCATCCATCCTGCACCCCGTGTGCTTTCAAAAATCCAGAGACTGTGTCCGCCCCCAACTTAAAACCACCCGACGGCCTTCCATCCCAGTGGGAAGGGTTCCGCCTTCTGGGCCCTGCCTATGCCGGCACCTCCAGCCTCTCCCCCACTTTCTTACAAGACAGTCCGGCGTGTGGGCCCCTGGTAGTTCCCTGGCCGGGCCACAGAGGCATCCCCTCCCCTGCCCCCTCCACCTCACTATCCTCCCCTGTTAGCTGGTTCCTCCTGGGCACTCCTTCCTCGATGGCAGCGCCGAACACACGCTCCTCGAGGCCAAGGCCGTGTCTAATCCATCTCTGCGTGGTCAGGGGGCGAAGCCCCGAGCCCAGCACACAGGAAGGGCTCAGGCGTGAATGTCTGGGGACGACTGACCGGGGGTGGAGCCTTTACTTGCACACACGTGACTCTTGTATCTGGACTTTGAAATTCCACTGTCTGGTGCAAGAGAGTGCCTGTTGCTGCCAGGCCCCTCACTCCCCCGCCCGATGGGGTCAGCCCTGGGCCCCGTTATCTCCACGCTAAACACCCACATTTCTCTGAGGGCGAGGAAGGGCTCCCGGAGCAGCTGACGTCACCAAAAGGAAAGGCAGGATGACTCCCCCAGTGAGAGCTTCGGAGACCTGCCTCACGTCGGGGAGGACCGGGCTGCCCGCGTGCCAAGGGAAACACTCGGGCCTGTCTTTCCAGGCCTGGCTCACAGACCCGCTACTGTGCGCCGACGGGCTCCCTGGCGCCCCGGCCGCCAGGCCCCCGGCCAGGCGGTGAGCTCAGGGCCGCGCACAGAGGGCTTTCCACTGCCGCTAACGCGCTCCCGTGTCCCACCGCACTCCACTTTCAGGTGGAACAAAAAGCAGTGGAGGCAAAGGCAGGACTGTCAGACCTGGTCACCACTCAACGGAAACTGCAACAGAACACGACACCCCAACCTCGGTCACCCAGGCCCGCGTTCTCTGGGACACGAGCAACGGGTTTTCGGAGAGCTCGCTAGAGCCAGAAGGATGTGTACTTTCTTTCTTTCTTTTCTTTTTTTTTTTTTTTAAGTTTTTTTAAAAAACTATATTGTATTGATTTTTTACAGAGCAGAAGGGAGAGGGATAGAGAGTCAGAAACATCGATGAGAGAGAGACATCGATCAGCTGCCTCCTGTACACCCCCTACTGGGGATGTGCCCGCAGCCAAGGTACATGCCCTTGCCGGAATCGAACCCGGGACCCTTCAGTCCGCAGTCCGACGCTCTATCCACTGAGCCAAACCGGTCTCGGCAGGATGTGCACTTTCTTAAAGCAAGTTCTCTGTTTGCATTTTGCTGAAATGAAACGGGAGAGGCTCCTCAGCCCTTGGGGGGAGGACCCACCTCCCTGGAAATTTCTCTGTGGCTTTCGGGCCAGGTGTTCTGATCGCTCCTGCCGTGCTCAGGGGAGGTGACAGGATGCAGACCTGTAGGACTGGCCCAGGACCCCCTCTTTCAGGGACCAGGGCTCCTCCTGCTCCCCAGTGGGGCCATGTCTGCGGGCCCTGCTCTTCTCCGGGGCGCGGGCCAGCTGCCCTTCTCCAGCCCAACTCCAAGGTCTGGGTGGGCTGGGGGGTCCCCCCATCAAACCTGGGACCCACTCCCACCAGGGTGGGAGAGCACTCAGCCCCACCAGCAGGGGGTGCTGGCTGGTCTGGGACGGTGCCTGTGGGTGGGACCGAGGAGGAGGGAGAAGGACAGCCTGGTCACTGGCTGGGGTCCACTCACACCTACTCTTGTGCTGCCTCCCCCCGGTCCACTATCCTCAACTCTCGTGGGAGATGATTCAAGAAACTGGATGCCTGGACTCGGGGCTCCTGGTCACCTCCCTGAGACGCAGCCTTCTACTCTGGTTGCGTGGCCAGCACCCCGTTCCTCAGGCCTGGCTCCTCCCCTTCTCCACGCTCCGTGCCCTTCCCGCAGGCTCACAGGCGAGGGGCTGGCACTTCCCGCACTAGGCCACCGCTGGCTTTACCGTCCCGGCTGCTTTTCGGGGAGGAAAGGGGTCAGAGTGGCAGAGAGACATGTCTGCGGCCTCGGAAGCTGCGAGGCGGCGGCGGAAGGTGGCCGGTGGTGAGGGGAGAAGGGAGCGACAAGGACCCAGGGCGCAGGGCTGGGGACCAGCCCACTGGGCGCCGGCTGCATCACGGCAAGGACATCAGTGGCGAGAGCATGCCTCCCCTGCTCCAGGCGCAGGGGAGAGGAGAACTGACCCCCGGGTGTCCGGGCTAGCAGAGGCCCTCCGAAGAAGCATTCATCACACAAAACATTCAGGGCACGAAACCGCTAGAAAATAACGCCTGGCACATACCGTGGAGAACCAGCCCAGAGGAAGCGCTGGCACGTGGGACAGGACTGGCAGGTCGCTCTCTGCACCCCTGTATGTGCTGTCCCCGCCGCAGCTACTCAGCGCTGGCCGGTCAGCGCCCCGCCCGGGTCACTCAGCCGCCCGCGGCCCATTTGGCTTTAGGGCTCACACTTGCACCTCCTGTGTTAGATGTGACACCTGCAGCTCGCTACACCGTACGAGGAATGACAGTACCACCTCAGAGTCTGTGTTCAGATCGGGCACTGTCCCTGGTTTGTTGAGTGGGGGTGCTTTCTTCGCTGGGAAGAGAGACAGTGCCTGCATGTCCTCACCGGGATGGGCACAGCATCTGGATAAAGCGGGCAGTCGACGGAGTGACTTGAGGAAAGAACTTTAAGAGAAGATGGGGTCCCTGTCTATAGGCAGCCCCTCATAAAGCCCCCCCCCCCCCCCGCCTCATCGCTACAATTGTTGTGGCTAGAAAATAAAAGATGAAACACAGCGAGACCGAGGACGGCTGATGGCGAGGATCTGGGGAGAAACGGGATGCACTACAGGCGGGAGTAGAGGGCAGGAACTGAGCAAAGCGAGACCTGGTCTTCTGCCATGAAAACACTGCGACCCTTCCGGGCCTGTCCCCAGACTCGGGGACCCAGGGCTGCACAGGCCGGAGGCCTTGGGTCCATGACGGCAGCTGGTCCGAGGGGCTTGGGAATGCCCTCCGCCTCCTCACACCACGTGCAGACCGCTACTCCCCGGAAAGAACTGCAGGGTGTCTACAGAGAACCCCAAATGCTCCGCCTGCCGATAAACCCCAGCAAGGATGGATCTGCCCTTGTTCAAGGGAACAGCCGGGGGAAAGGACATCCCGCAGGGCACGTGGACAAGTGCTGCGGAGAGTGGGGCCTGGCCGCACGCAGCGGGGCTGAGCCGTGAGCACACAGCGCCCCGGCTACTCCGGGGCCCGGGAGAAAGTCTCGGACGCTTTGATCAGCACAAGAAGATGAGGCTGTGACAGGAGAGAGCGCTCAGAGGAGAAAGCGCAAGAGGGGGAGACAGAACGAGATGCTCGAGGTCAGGAAAGAATAAAAGGAAAATAAAAACGTGGCCGAATAGTAAAAACATTACCATCAGAGGCAGCAGTGGGGGAAAAGGGTGTCTTGGAGACTCACATCAGGGATGGCCGGGTCTCCCCCACACCAAAGAAAAGGGCAGGGGAAGAGCACAGAGGGGGGCGGGGCCTGGCGGTGAGCTGACCCAGGGAAAGGCACCTCCCAAGACCATGTACCAGGTCCCAGGAAAGAGACCATCCTTAGTTGCATCCTGCAAAAAAGTTTGAACTTAAAAAAAAAAATCTTGCAAAGACCCAGGCAAAAAGCAAAGCCTCCCCCCAAATTCAGGAGTGCCCACCCCTCCACGTGGCCGGCAGGAGCCCCTGCCTCGGCTCTAACGGAACCGGACCCTCCGCCAGGCGACAGCGTGGTGACGGGACCGCACTGCCAGCGGCTTCCGCGGGAGGAGGGGCCCCTCGGGGGCAGGAAGAACTGTCTGCTCATGAAATGCTGTGGACATCTGGTCATTTGTCAAGTGCTGTGATTTTTGTAAAAAGAAAAACATTGTCCCCTAGTCATTATGTGCTTAAGTATAAAGACCCCAAGAGACTTGATCTATGACTTTGGCTGCCCTGAAGTTTGGTCAATGCACATTTTCCCATATGAACGGGTGGGTTGGCTTCGCCATCCAGCCCCAGCGCCGCAGAGGCTGCCAAGCCCGGGACACGCTGGTAGGACACGTGCCGCAGCTGCTCCCCCGCCAGCAGTCTGTGAAGCCAGAACCCACTCTGCAGACGTCGCCCCGACTTTCATGGCTCCTGAGGCCCCCCTCTCCATGTGCCAGGAGGACAGGGTGAGGCGGAGCAGAGAGGCTGGCCTTCCAGTTTCCTTCAGACGGTCCCCAACTGGCAGCACTGTCCCTACCGGAGACCTCTGCTTCGGCAACTGCGGCACGCCTGGAAAGAAGGGGCCGCTTTTGATGGGGGCGCTTTCATCTCTGACTTAAATTATACATCGTGCACTAACGTTCTAACTCTCATGTCTTCTAGAATTCAAACGAGACATAAACAGACGCCTAGACGCACAGAGCCTGCATTCAGCGCGGGACCACCTTGGGCAAATAAGAGGTGTCACCAACTCTATTTATACTTTAAACATCTTTCCACTGTCTTTCCTTTAAGATCTATTGAGGTGGTTCCCACACAAACAAGGAAGAATGTCCAGCCCCAACAACCACTCATTCATTTGGACTTCACTTTGGCGGGGTTGGGGGGGGGGGGGGCGGACGGGACAGGCAGACAGCAGTGAAGTCAGGGACGGGGAGCGAATGGAGAATGAATACGGGGACCCCGAGCAGAGAAATGGAGTGGACGGAGAAATGTACATTAATAAATACAAGCTGCCGTTTAAAATCCATTACATCATTAAATTTAAAATAAGACCAATGCTGAAAGCTAGCAAGGCTGTGGTGAAGGGGAACCCATGCCTTGCTGGCAGCGGAATAAGTTGGTACAGCCTTTCTGGAGAGCGTTAGAGATTCCAAAGCCAGAAAACTACTGGTCCTTTGACTCAATAATCCCTCTCCCAGGAGCTTATTCTGAGGAAATAATTTTAAAAGAAGGGAAAACATTGTACACACAAAGAAATTCACTGTGGGGAAATCTACAGTAGTTAACAACAAAAACTGGAAACATTCTAATGTCCAACAACAGGAAAGGGCTAAGGAAATTAAACTATATGGCGAAACTGTGGAAATAAAAATTTGGAAACATTAAGTGCTGGACTGATGCGATTTTAAGTGCTTTAAAATTTTATAGCAGTGTTATCCAGTTGTGCATTTTTAAAAAGAATGTATTAAACTTTAAGATAAAATTTTATTCTAATAATTGGTATGAACTATCAAATGTAAGTTTCTTACCAAAATAACAACAAATGTATATTTACATACTGTTATATATTATGCGAATATATGCATATTATGTAAATATATTTATGTATGCATAAATATATGTTTACACCCATATATGTGTAAATACAAATAGTCAACAGGCCTCCAAATACCAGAAACCTCATGTCCCTTCTCTTCCCAGCCATTTAATTGGTACCCACATTGAAGGGCACGTGACATTCAGATGCGGTGACCCCGGGTCCGACTGTCAGCCAGGGGACTGAAGCCTGCATCCCTCCCTGGTGAGCCGGCTTTGCTGACCTCAGCTGACCTGCCAGGATAGGACAGAGGGTGCGCTTCTCCAGCTCTCCTCCCGCTCCTCTCCAGACATGCCCGCCTCTCCCGTGGCCTCCAGAGTTCCTGCCCATCGGCCTTAACCCGCGAAACGAGTCGGACTCTCAGCCCGGCCTCCTGGCCCTGGTGGCGTGGCCTGTCTCATCACCATCCGCGGTGCAGGTGCCGCACGCTCGTCCGCCAGGCGCTGTTCCTCCTTACCCTGCGCGTGGGCAGGTCTGTGAGGACGGACTCCCTGGCCCCCAAGGACCCTTTAGGATGGGTCTTCTGTCACCAGACCTCTGAGCCTGGGCACTGGTCGCCGCTGGGCAGGAGAGCCTGCAGCCTCCGCCAGCCCGAAGCCTGGCCTGCCGCCTCGCCTTGCTTCCCAGCACGTGGGGAGAAGGCAGGGGGAGAGGCAAGAGGCCTGAGCTCCCCGAATGTCCCTGAGGAGGCAGCTGGCGTTGGAGCGGTGCGCCCACTGTCACCCGCAGGCCGGCGCGAGGCGGGGCCTCACGGCCTCCTGTGACAGACACAGGTCCTGGGCCGGGCTGCTGATCACGTGCTCCCAGAAGGACAAATTCGTGCCAGAGATGGAAATTCATGTTGTAATTTTCTGTAAATTCAAAACATTGTAAATAAAGATTACATTTTTTAAAACTTTAAAAAACCGCGTCAGCAAAAGGCTGCCGATGGCCCTTAGTTGGGAAAAACATCCTTTCTTCTGAGATTCCGTGGGGCTGCACAGCTGGTGTTCCAATGTCCCTTCTTCGAGGAAACAGCGGCGACGGTTTGTGTTTCCTCATTCGCCATTTCAAAGCTGGCGGCCTGTCAGAGGCTCCGGACTGTTTCCGAAGTTCCTGCCTGTGAGACTGCGGGCGGGGCCCGCTCGCCTGGGCCCGCGGGAGGCTCCTGGCACCGGCCGGGGGTTGGCGGGGCCGCGCCAGGGCCGGAAACCCCCGAGGGTGGCTTCTGCGCGGAGCGGGAGCCGGCCGGGCAGGGAGCAGCTGTGAGGCTACGGGCTGGAGGGCCCCGCAGACTGACCAAATGTCTGAAGGCCGAGTAACTAGGAATTTCAGTTTGGCATAAAAATCTCAAGCTTGAGTTCACCTCTTCCTTTTTCCCCCCCCGTCAGCTTGCGTATTACTGTGGGGCTGGTCACCTAGGCCCCAATCCCACTTGTACCCGCTCCCCTGGCACCTCTCATTGGCTGGTGCAGCCACCAAAGCCCCATCTCTGCCTTGGGAGGCACCTCCCAGCTCTGCACAGGCTGCGAGGCCACTCACCGGACGCTGCAAGCCCCCAGGGCCCAGCCTTGGCAAGGCCCCAGCCGCTCCCTGGTGTCTCCCCTATTCCCTCTGGGGCTGGTTTTCCTCCACAGCCTGCCCATTACCTCACCCACAGCTGTTCCTCCCAGGGGGCTCCCTCCTCCTAAATGAATGACCTCGGCCCCCCCCCTCCCCCCCCCCCCCCCCCCCCCCGTTCTGCCCTCATCCATCTCCACCCGCCTTTCCCTCCTGGGCGCCACCCTGCTCCTGCCCCCTCCAGCACGGACTCCCTGGCCAACCCCATGTTTACCTGGGGATCTTTACTGCCTCCCTGTCTATACTACCTTACTTTTTTTTTTTTTTTAAGAACATCATCTTGGAAAACAGATAAAAACACAATGAAAAAACAACTGCCTGCAATCCCACCGCTGTGAAAAGCACTCTCAGGGCTGAGGCGTGTGCCCGTGGCTCTGGTGGACTGTCCCATCGGTGGGAGGCCTCAGGGGTCTCATTCTTCAGTGAAAGTGGAAAGGGCCCCGACCCAGTTAGGTCCTGAGCCTGGACACCCGACACCGCCTGTGAAAGACGCAGGCAGGGACTGCCGCAGGCCCGTCATGGCTGCACACAATCAAAGCTACCGCTTCACACAGGACCCCCGGCGGCTCCTGGACCTGGGGGTGAGCCCCCAAAGCCCACACATCTGACCCTGTCAGGCAGGCACACAACTTCTGGGGCACCCCAAAGCCGCCTCTGAAGTGGGAAGAGAGGCAGGAAGAAGAAAAGAATGGTGGTGGAGAGGGGCTAGCAGTGATAAGTAAGCCCAAGCTTCACTCCCATTGACTCAGGGCTGTGATGATGGCAATAATGATAACAACAATGCTCCGAACACAAAAGCTGGCCCGTGCAGGGAGCTCTGTTGTGTCAAGTCCAAGGGCTGCGGCTGTTTACCTCTGTTCTGCAAAGTATGGCACCCCACTGAGAGCTCGTGGTGGCGGGGCACGGACATCTGTCTCTGTTCTGGGGTGCATCGGGAAAGCCACGACACAGCGAACGCTCACTGTAACAGATGTGAATGCAATGGGTTTAAAGAGGAATTAGGAAAGATGATGGGAGTGGTGAAGATGGTCACAGGGCCGAAGTTTGGGGAAACACTGTCTTGTCTCACTGGATCCTGTTCTGTGGAGGTGGGTGGCACCTGGGGAGTGGTGCCTGGGCTTAGGACTCGAGCCTGCCTGACCCCAGAGCCCGGGCCCTCCTCACCCTAGGCCCTGCGAAGGCAGCCTCTGCTTCGTCCCTCTGTGACCCACCCACTGGTCTCTGTCAGCCATTTCCCACAGGTCTCTGTTTCGGTGGTGCTGCCCCAAAGAGCAAACAGGGTTATTGGGGCCGCAGCCAGGCGGCCAACAGTGGGACTTACCATGGATTTGAAGAGCCCCAGAGGCAGAGGAAGTAATTCACAGAAGAGATAGGCTTCGGAAACAAGCTATAGAGGTAAAGGAAAGACCCTGGGAACTTAGAAATAAGAAAGTAAAGATGACGTGTGTGTGTGTGTGTGTGTGTGTGTGTGTGTGATATGGGGGAGGAAGGGGAGAGGCGCAGGGTGTACTCCTGGCGGGGAGAGGTATGGGTCCTCCTCCGTCCTAAGGGTTTTAAGGGTTGTGATTTAAGGGGCTGTCCCAGGGGAAGATCTAATAGAATATTGTGTCCTTTCAGGGTTGGGGTCTCTACTGATTGGTTGGCACCAGGGCAGGGGGTCATTCATTAGTCAATGCAGCTTGGTCCTGAAGTCATGGTGTTGCTTGTCACATGGTGTTGCTTTTCTGGGCCTGCAGCAAAAATACTACTGAGGCCTAGATGTCACCTCTAGGGAGGAAAGGTCACCCTGGGAGCAACTGTCCTTTGCTAGGCACCCCAGGCTTTCTGCCTGGTGACCTTCGTCTTCCTCCCTGATAGCGGAGGAGCTGGAGGAGCCCTTGGCCTTGGTGACGAGCTCTTCTCACTCGGTGACAGTCCCCATGCTCTGGAAGGCAGCCTCTCGGGCACCTGGGCATTGCAGCCGGACGGCCTGGTTGACACAGCACAGCTGTCGCCTCACAGGCCGGCTCACCCATCGAGAGTCACGTCTTCTCGGGGCCACTGTCAGTGATGGCGTTCACCATGACGGGGGAGGGGCGTCTCACCAGTGAGCCGATGGATGGCCTGGAAGGCATGCCTGACCATGTGCATAGTCACATGCTCCATGCCGTTGCTGCGGCTGTGCATCACCAGTGATGGTGGTGAGGTGCTCCACAGTGGGCACTGTGCCTGGCAGGAGGGTTTGGCCGCATGGTGCCCTGCACTACAGGGCTTCTTCACCACAAGGTGATCCTGCGCGGAAATGCCACTGATCAGTCCACCATCAGTGCTCCACTTTCTGAGGAGCTTGACTTCAGGGTCTCTGCTCCTGCAGGTGCAGCAGCCTCCCACTGGGCCACCCTGAGAGAGCAGCTGGGGGGCATCTCTGCCACTCTGTGGGGAGCACATGCCACCCTGCCTGGGCCACATGCCGCCCTGGAACAGACAGGAAGAGCCCCACGGTGTTACTGGTCCTGTCCTCTGAGGCATCTGTGGCCAGCACAGCCAGCAGTGCGGCTGAGTTCAGGAGCATGTGCAGCCGCTAAGTAGGGTGCCCCTTCCTGGGGATGAGATGTCTGGGTGGTGTGACAGGGTAATGTGGACAGGCACGTGGCAGTCACGGCTCCCTGGGGCCTCCCTGTAGTCTGACTGACCCAGGAATGGCAGGTCTGGACATTTCTTCCGGCCACAGGCCACTCCATCAGCCTCTTGTGGACAGGAGCAAGGGTGGCTCATCTTGCTTTGCCAGACCTGTTGCGTGTCAGCACAGGACAGCGTGACCCACCTCCTAGCCAAACCCTCCTCGGAGGCAGGGCGAGCCCAGACAAGGCGCCGTGGCCCTGAGGCTGGGACGTGTGTCTCGGGAAGGATCATCTTCCATCCCTTGTAAGGACAGAGAGCGAGAGGCAGGCGCCAGGCCATGGGAGCAGGTGGCAGGGAGACAGAGCGGCCCTGGGGGATCCTGTGGGATCCAACTCAGGATCCTCAGCTCTGCCAGGACCAGAACAAGAACACGAAGAGTTCAGGTCAGTTTGAGCTGAAACTTCCGGCCAGTGAAAGTGTTGCCTGCCCGCCAGTCACCGTGACCCTAGCGTGTTAACGATCACCTAGTCAGTACCATTCCTGGGCACCAGGAGCTGCCAGGCACTGGGGTTGGTCGTCGGTGAGCTCTGTGTTCCTCACGCAGTGTCTGACAGAGCTATGGGTACTGTGCCCACTTCACAGACACCCCTCCCTCTCAGGCCTGGCTCACAGCATCCCTGCACAGCCCTCTGGCCCCCGTGGGCTTCTCTGTAACAATCAGTCCGTAATTAAAGGAGTCTAATCCTCATACTAGTAGCCCCCATTCTCCAAGAACTGCCTGCTAGCCCCACATCACCTCTCCCTTAGGGACTCCATTTACAGATAACGTACCTGGGCTCAGACCAACTAAACTGTCCAAGGTCAGCTGGCCAGCGACAGAGTGGGGTTCAAAGCCATGCTTGTCAGGCTCCTTAACCTCTAGTTCAGTGGTTCTCAACCTTTCTAACGCTGCGACCCTTTAATACAATTCCTCATGTTGTGGTGACCCCCAACCATAAAATTATTTTTATTGCTACTTCAATTACAGTTGTAATTTTGCTACTGTTAATGAATCGTAATGTAAAGACCGTATTTGCTGGTGTATAAGACGACTTTTTAACCTAGAAAAGTCTTCTCAAAAGTCAGGGGTCGTCTTATACACCAGGTGTAAAAAATACAGTAGCTTGCAGTTATGATGGGCGTTGCTAACTCATCAGGGACTTGCCCAGCACTTGCTCTCTTTATTGTTTATTATCTTCCTCCTAAATCATCATCAGTTCCAGTCATCTTATACGCTGGAAAATACGGTATTTGTTTTTCCGATGGTCTTAGGCTCTACAGCAGTGGTTCTCAACCTGAGGGTCACAACCTACAGATGGAGAACCGCTAGCAGGGCCGCCTAAGACCATAAACACCTGCCCCACCCAGGCCAGCAGTCCCCAGGGTCAGGGACCACACCTGCTCCGCTCACAGCCATCACCCAGAGCCAGTACTGCTATACCCCCGGCGCCCAGTAAATATTCCTCAAATGAAAGAAAGAGGGGGAAAGATGTATAAGTCAGAACCTTGTGGTTGCAAGCAACAGAAACTCACCTGAAACTAGCTTCAAAGTAGGGGAAGGATCCTAGAATGGCTCACAAGACCAGAGGCTACACCACAACACCCAGACAGTCTCAGGACAGCCCAGGGATGGTGGGAGGGGAATGCTGGGTAACAAAGAGAACAGCCATCCTGGCAGGTGACCTTATCAAACAGGAAGTGATCTCAGAGATCCAAGTGTGATTTCAGCTTTTTGTCCAACTCAATTACTGCTCATTATAGAGCAGTTAAAAATACAACCCTGCTGTGCACCGAATGTTTGCATCCCCCCAAAATTCATGTGTTGAAATTCTATCCCCAAGGTGATGGGGCTCGAAGGTGGGGACGCTAGGGGTCATTCGATCACCAGGGTGGAGCCCTCATGGGTGGGATTTGTGCTCTTATAAAAAACACTCTGGAGAGCTCCTTCCTCCTTCCACGGTATTCAGACACCCCAAGAAGGCAGCTGTCTGTGAACCAGGAACAGGGCCCTCACAAGACACTGAATCTACCAGTGCCTTGATCTTGGACTTCCCAGCCCCTAAAACTTTGAGGAATAAATGTTTGCTGTTTATAAGCCATGCAGTTTACGGTACAGATACTCCTCAACTTCTTATGGGGTTACGCCACAATAAAGCCACCGTATGTTGAAAATATAAGTTGAAAATGCATTCAAGACTACACTGTAAAGTATCGGTCACTCATCCTCGTGACTGGGTGCTCAGCTGAGAGCTGGACTTGCTGCCGCGGCCCAGCACCATGAAAGAGTATCGGACTGCATGTTGCTAGCTGGGAAACGATCAACATTCAAAGTATAGTTTCCACTGAGTATGCATAACTGTAGTTCCTTCGTTGAGTCGAAAAGTCCTACATCGAATCACTGTGAGTCAGAAATCATTTTGTCAAAGCGGCCCAAACTAAGACAAACCACTTCCAAGGCTGAGATGAAAACCATGGGGTCATTCCTGTGACCACCTGTCATCTCTATACCATGGAGTCGACAGGTTTCAATTCTGAAGTCCCGACTTCCTTCTCTTCCTCCAGGAGGATGGCAGGGGTGTGGAGACAGGCCACTGGGATCAGAGGGGACCAGGCCCCCCCAGACCCCTCCCATCACGATAGATGACTCCCGAGTGAGCACATCTGGAGAGAGTGGGTCCAGCGAAGTCTGCTGGGTGAGAAGCCAGTGGCTTCATTTGGCAAAGAGCTTGGACGTGGAGTGAAGCAACCTGACTCCCCACTGCCTACACCTCACTCCTGACCCTGGCCACCCATGAGAATGGGACAAGCACACCTTCCTTCAGAGACGATGAAGGTGGCGGTGGTGAGAGCTCATGGCGTGCAGGCTTCTGGGGGCTGGGACTAAGCGCGGCAGTTCACCTGCTTCTTCCCACCGTGTCCTGAGGACAACCACCTGTGAGTGCACTGTTTGATCGCTGTTCCACAGGCGTATGCTTTGCATGCAGAGAGCTGGGACTTGAACTCCAAGTTCTTCTGGAGACTTGGGTTAGGACTCCAAGCCCCCTGCACTTTGCCGCGCCAGTGGTGAGGAAGCCCCGGCGAGCCCCTGGCAGAGCGCCCGGAAGAGGACGGCTGCTCAGGCATGCTCCTCTCTTCTTCCTGCTCCTCCCGTTCGCCCCTTCAACCTCACTGCCGTGGTGTCCCTGGCAGGCACCGTTGGCAGGTTGCAGCCAGTCACAGCTCGGGGCGGGGGCGTTCTGTCACACCTGGCTCACTGAGGAGAGGCTCTGTGGGCAGCCTGGACCTTGGGGCATCTGGGGGCCAGACCAGTGCTCCCAACCTGGGATTGCTGGATGACTGAAGTCACTGACGGTCACTGAGGAATCTGCATCCTCTGGGAGCACAAATATGAAATGCTATATTCTCTCCAACACCCACTCCCCACCCTGCTGTGTGGACTCCCCTTTCCAATTTGCGGCAGCTGGTCCCTTGATAAAATCTGGGCCAGATTCTGTAACTTTGTAGTCACTTACCATTATTAGCATGGTCACATGTCAAGGTTTAACACTTGGTTCTGTTTATTTGAAGACTCGATTCAAATTGAGTTTGAAGCTCATCTCCATTCTCCCTTCTTCGCTCCCCTCTCCCTGGGGCTTGGAAGAGGTGGATGGAGAGTGTTCTGCGCTTTACCAAGTCCCTGTCCTGTGTCTGTCTGAACTGTCAGCCCTAACCGCTGTCAGCCTGTAGCAGCCCTCACTGGGCCCGCTCTCTCTCGGGAGAACTGGGATCTGCTCACGCAGGAGGCTCCTGTCAGTGTGGGAAGGACCTGCTCTGGTCTGGTCCCCTCAGTGCAGGTGGTGACTTGGGTTTCCTAGGGATGTGTGCATTTGTGTCCTGGCCCCTCCATCGCTGAAGAGCAGTCGGGCATCCCTTCTCCGCCACAAGGGGCACATGTCCCAGTGGCCTCTGTAGGCTGGTGTTCCACCTGGGCAGCCACAGCTCTTGCCCCGCTGTAGCCTCTGTCCTCTTTACATGGAGACCCAGAAGCATCTGGGATAGTTTAGAACGGGAGGGGGGACCCCCTCTTCCCGACACCCAGATTTTTAAGTCCTGGTGGTTCCACAGAGTCCCACCTTCAGAAGTCTTTGTACCAGAACAGGCACCAGTTTCTATGTTCAATATGACCCAAACTTCAGGGGCTAAATCAATCACCCTCTTCCTACTCTTCCCCAGAGAGGGATTGGGGGGTCTGCAAAGCATGTGGTCCCCCAACTCTCACTCCCGGGTCAGTGGGCTCTCCAAGGGTCTGCAATTCATCACGTGCCCAGTCTTTGAAAAGGGAGCTCCCAGAGCCTCATTGCTTAGCTTGGGGAGAAGCAGCTGTCTCAGCTCAAACCTACACTTGTTTCAAGTCCAGGACCCTCCTCTTCCTCACAGCACCCATCCTGTATTTACAGGAGGGGATGTGGGAGGGGGTAGGACAAAAAAATCATGCACTGTATATTGTACAGCTACTCTCAGCTGTTCTGAAGCTCTGTTTGTTAATAAGGGGATAAGGCATTTACTTTTACTTAATACATGCAGTAGTTCAACGATAGAGAAACAAAGAGCTGGTCAGTTCTGGGGCCAGACCTCACTCTGAGTGACTGTGGACAAGACTTCTGATTCTTCTACATTCAGCTTCCTCATCTGCACCATGGAAGTTAGTCATCGTACCCAGCTGTGGGCTTCCACACTGTGCCTGGCACAGTCACCATAAACTTCACAGCACACTCAGTGGCCATTCTTATTTATTAGAGGCCTGGTGCACAAAATTCGTGCACTTGGAGGGGGTCCCTCAGCCCAGCCTGTGCCCTCTCACAGTCCAGGAGCCCTCAGGGGATGTCCAACTGACACGGAGGCAGGAGAGGCTCCTGCCACTGCCGCTGTGCTCGCCAGCCTGGCTTTTTGTTGACCACCAGGGGGCAGCTCCTGCATTGAGTGTCTGCCTCTGGTGGTCAGTGCCTGTCATAGCGACTGGTCATTCCACTGTTGGGTCGATTTGCATATTAGCCTTTTTATATAGGATGGGTGTCGTTAAAACCCAGAGTTAAAAAGAGGCATGAAAGAGGTCTTGGGTGGGGAAGGGTCTCGGGCCATGGCTCAGTGTCCTCCCGGCCGCTCCAGCTCTGGCAGGGAGCTTAGCACAGTGCCAGGCGCGTGCGTGCCTGCAATGCACGTTTTGTTGAATGAGTGGTGTTCTCTTAATTCCAGGAGACTATTAATCTGCTACTTATTAATGGGGTGTTCTGAACACAGATTTAAGCTGCATTTGGTCTAGCAACCAAAAGAGACTGTGGGTCTTTTTAAAAAAAAAAGCACGGAGGAGAGACCCCTCTGTGTGTGGAGGGTGGGCGGCCCTCCCAGCCCGGCCGGGCAGGAGCCGGCAGCTGTCTCCCGGCGCCTGCCGGAGCTGGATGGCGGCCGTGAATGCTTTCTTTCTTAGTGAAGCTCTTCTCTGTGTGCGCTGAATCACAGCATTCACGGAGGGAGTGGGGACAAGAGCATTTACTAAGTGGATACCAGGCATCAGCTGGTTAGGGGTGGGAGACCTGGCTGGGCCAAGGCTCAAGCAGGAAAGGAACGTGACACCGGCTCCTCCAGCAGTGTCTCTACCACCCCCGTGGGGGGTGCTGGGGGGCCAGATGAACACTCAGACCACAGACCTCGGCGGGGGGTGGATGAAGAGACAGGCCAGAAATAGGCTGAGCGTCTGGGGCGTCAGCTGGGATTTGCCCCTTCCAGCAAGTCAGGGCTCAAGCATTCTGTTTACCAAATACTCTGCACACATAGAAACCAGGACGGTCGGGCTCCACGTGAAAGGGGACGGGGAGGGTCTCCCCAGGGTGGACTTCGAGGTGCTGGAAGCTTCCCTGCCTGGTGATTTCACCCCAGTCTCTTGCCAGGAGCCCTCATTATCTGCCCAGCTGATTCCTTGGGCCCCGGGAGAGACAAGCAAGGTCAACAGCTGCTCACTGCCCCTGGATGGGCATCCCCACAGGCATCTGTATGGGGCTGCTCACTGCCCCTGTTTGGGCATTGCTATAGGAATCTGTAAGGGGCCGTCACTGCCCTGGATGGGCATCCCCACAGGCATCTGTAAGGAGCCGCTCACTGCCCCTGGATGGGCATCTATCTCTATAGGTGTCTGTAAGGGGCCGTCACTGCCCCTGGACGGGCATCTCTGTAGGTGTCTGTAAGGGGCCGTCACTGCCCCTGGATGGGCATCTCTGTAGGTGTCTGTAAGGGGCCGTCACTGCCCCTGGATGGGCATCCCTGTAGGTGTCTGTAAGGGGCCGTCACTGCCCTGGATGGGCATCTCTGTAGGTGTCTGTAAGGGGCCGTCACTGCCCTGGATGGGCATCCCTGTAGGTGTCTGTAAGGGGCCGTCACTGCCCCTGGATGGGCATCTCTGTAGGTGTCTGTAAGGGGCCGTCACTGCCCCTGGATGGGCATCTCTGTAGGTGTCTGTAAGGGGCCGTCACTGCCCTGGATGGGCATCTCTGTAGGTGTCTGTAAGGGGCCGTCACTGCCCTGGATGGGCATCTCTGTAGGTGTCTGTAAGGGGCCGTCACTGCCCCTGGATGGGCATCTCTGTAGGTGTCTGTAAGGGGCCGTCACTGCCCCTGGATGGGCATCTCTGTAGGTGTCTGTAAGGGGCCGTCACTGCCCCTGGATGGGCATCTCTGTAGGTGTCTGTAAGGGGCCGTCACTGCCCCTGGATGGGCATCTCTGTAGGCGTCTGTAAGGGGCCGTCACTGCCCCTGGATGGGCATCTCTGTAGGTGTCTGTAAGGGGCCGTCACTGCCCCTGGATGGGCATCCTTGTAGGTGTCTGTAAGGGGCCGTCACTGCCCCTGGATGGGCATCCTTGTAGGTGTCTGTAAGGGGCCGTCACTGCCCCTGGATGGGCATCCCTGTAGGCGTCTGTAAGGGGCCGTCACTGCCCCTGGATGGGCATCTCTGTAGGTGTCTGTAAGGGGCCGTCACTGCCCCTGGATGGGCATCTCTGTAGGTGTCTGTAAGGGGCCGTCACTGCCCCTGGATGGGCATCTCTGTAGGTGTCTGTAAGGGGCCGTCACTGCCCCTGGATGGGCATCTCTGTAGGTGTCTGTAAGGGGCCGTCACTGCCCTGGATGGGCATCTCTGTAGGTGTCTGTAAGGGGCCGTCACTGCCCCTGGATGGGCATCTCTGTAGGTGTCTGTAAGGGGCCGTCACTGCCCCTGGATGGGCATCTCTGTAGGTGTCTGTAAGGGGCCGTCACTGCCCCTGGATGGGCATCTCTGTAGGTGTCTGTAAGGGGCCGTCACTGCCCTGGATGGGCATCTCTATAGGTGTCTGTAAGGGGCTGCTCACTGCCCTGGATGGGCATCTCTGTAGGCGTCTGTAAGGGGCCGTCACTGCCCCTGGATGGGCATCCCTGTAGGCGTCTGTAAGGGGCCGTCACTGCCCCTGGACAGGCATCCCCACAGGCGTCTGTAAGGGGCTGGGATCCTCCTGCACTGACCATAGACTGCCTTTTTGCCTCATCTCCCATTTGGTACAAAGGTCTTGTCTGACACAGACAATGTTCCAGAAGCAACCATTTAAAAAAATTTTTTATATAGAATGGGGATGATTTAAAGCAGCTTTGGAAATTTCCTGTGAGCTTTTTATTATGAAGATACAAAGAAAACCAGCAAACTGAAATGAACTCTCGCCTGTCTCTCTCCCAAGTCTGCCCTCCTGGGGATGGGCCTCGGCCTCAGCTGCACATGGGAGAGCAGGGGCAAGCCCAAATGAACATTCCTCCAAATACCGTAATGATGACAAAATGAAAACCAGGCAAGTAAGTCTCAGCAAACTGGCTTTGAGCAAGCTGACCTGGAGCCCAAACTCTGGTGCTCAGATGGGGCTTAATAAATATTTGTTGACTGAATAGCAAATGTGTTTGACTGTTAGGTGATATCCAGACCCGAGCAGAAGCACTGCCCGGACTCTGTCCCCTGGCAGTGGGCTGAAGAGTCAGGAATGAAGTAGATCATCCACAAGCTAAAAACAGGCCCTCGAGGCTGCTTTGGAACGGAGCATGCGCCCTGCACTGACATCTGTTTGGCAAGCGTGGAACAGACAGTGCCTTCAAAGGGCTTTCCACGCGGCCTAGACACCTCTGTGACACTGGGCAGTCCAGGACAACCGGTAGCACTGCCTCAGAATCCTCCCATAAGCACAAGTCTCCTAGCTTCTCACCAAGGCAAGGGAGCACGTGGTTCCCACAAGTCACAGGATCTGACCACGACAGCCCAGGAGAGGAGAGGCCCAGCCGGCTGGCTCCGGCTCACAGGCAGCTGTTTGACTGCTAGTAAATCTGGACGGACAGAGGATCTGGCAGTTCTGCAGGTTTCCTGATGCTCAGACCCTCCTCTAGACCTTTCCAATACCAGCTCACCCAGGAGGGGAGGGGCCTTGCCTTCTTGGCCCTTAACTATGGGTCAACTTCACTGGAACCTTGATGACTAAACACCTCCAAACTTGCTCCAATCTGAGAAGCCATCAACTGATAAATGCCTCATGTTCCAGTAAAAATCAGAAGGTGCTGCCAATTAAACCCTGACATGCTATTAACTTTAAGATGCACCCTGATTTCAGAGAGCTCAAAGCAAGAAAAAGTGTGTTGGAATTGAAAAATGCAATGTGTTCTTGCTGGCTTTGAGGTGGGTCTTAATCCCTTATTTCCTAGCTTATGGCCTGGTGCAAAGGACTTCATTTTGCTAAGGCTCTGCATTCTTGTTAGTAGAGTAATGCTTCCCTCATAAATTTTGAGAGGAGAAAAAAAATAAAATGTTGAGCTTGATATCTAGTACATCGCAGGTAGCTAGCTACATAGATGCTCTAACAAGGCTTGTGGGGACAACACATTTTGTTATCTGGCCAGGTGGTTCTGAACGGAACCAACGTATGAATTACTGGGACTGAAGTTTCCCAACAGACTGTGACCGAGAGCGGGGGTAGGGACTTGGGGCGGGGAGAGGAGGAAGAGATATACAATAAGACATGAATTAAGCTGGCTGGGTTTACGGTAGGTGAACAACAGCAGTGAGGAAGGAGGTTTGGGTGAGAAGACACATTCAGTTGGGGTGGGGAGTCCCTGTCCCTAAAACGGAGGAGTGACTGAAGTAACTCTCTGGTCAATAGCAGTGATAAGGTTTGGACGATATACAAACACAACCTAATGGAAAGCACTTGAAAACAATCTAAAGCACTGGAAATTGGAGCAGACATGGTCCTTGGGAGATGGAAAGCAACGAGAGCACTGCCCAGTTTATGGTGATACATGGGAGAACAGAACCAAAATGGAATGTAGTAGTAGTATTGGCTGGGAAGACAGAAAGTGATTAGACATTGAAGGTGAAAACTGAAGAGGAAAATGCCAGAAAGGAGAGAACCACAGAGGAAAAGCTCCAAAACTGCTATACAACCTCCCTCCAAATCCTTAGTTAACCCCTAAATTTTTTATGTGTACACAGAGACTCCAAGGAGCCCAAAGACTCCCCGACTCCCCAAAGGAAGCAATAGCTGGGAGGCAGAGAATTCAACACTGCCTGGAAGATAGGATCTGGAGTTCAAGTCTTATCAAGTTAAAGGGGTTTAGCAAACACTTATGGCTTTTGATTTAATTCCAGAAAACCATGTCTTACAAATACGTACAGGACTAAGGCGTTAGACCCTAGGGCTATGGGCAAAACCAAAACAAACCTCTCTGAACAAAATCTAAAACCAACCTCTACAAGCTCAAGAGGACATACCAGTAATTTAACTGCCTGCTAGAACATGACATTCTTCAGAGGAAAACAATAAAATTGTCTTATCAGTATATCATCCAAAATGTCCACTATAAAATTAAAAATATATAGACTTGCAGTCAAGAGAAATTAGTCAATAAAATCAGACCCACTGATGAACCAGATGTTGGATTGAGTAAACAAGAACTTTAAAATGGTTATTATATGCACAGGATTTTCAGCAAATGAAAGAATGAATAAATGGTTAGAGAATCTCAGAAGAGAAATGGAACATATAAAAATAAACCTAGGTAAATTTTAGAAACAGCAGTAAATTCTAGAAATAAAGTTCCTGACATAAAATATATTTTGGATGAAATCAATAGTAGATTAATACTGCAGAAGAAAAAATCAGCAAACTTGAAGACAGATATTAGAAATGATCCAAACTGAAGAACAGAGTGAAAAAAGGGAAAAATAAATAAGTACATAGAACTTCAGTGACCAGTGGGACAACAACTAGTGTATAAATGGAATTCCAGAAGGAAAGGGGAAAGAGAATTGAGCAGAAGAAATATCTGAAGGAATAATGACCAAACATTACCCCCACATTCCCAAATTCAGTAAGCAACATCAGCTCATTGATCTAAGAAGGCTACATAGAATAAATACAAAGAAAACCACATCTAGTTACACCACCGTCAAACTACTAAAAGTCAAAGATAAAGAGAAATCTTAAAAGAAGTCAGAGAGAAAAAGACTATGTACACAGGAACAACAACATGGAAGAAAACTCACTTCTGATCAGAAACAATGTAGGCCAGAAGGCATTTAAAAAGTTTTAAGGGGGGAGGAGGTCAGTTTGGGACATGTGCAGCTTGAAGTGCTGGTGAGACTCCAAGCTTGCAAAGTACAACAAAGGTCTCCTCCCAAGCACTACCTTATACACACATTCTCCACGCACTGCCCCCGACTCTACACACAGTGCCTCAGTTCAACATCTCAGCATTCCCACAGGGAAAAATTACAGCTGCCAGGAAGGTGAAAATACATGAAATCATTTATACAAACTGAGACATAATTAAGATTCTTTGTATTGTGCCACCATGTAAACAATACGTATTTTTCCATCCCGATAAAAACTCTAAGAAAAGTGAAGATGTTCTTCTCTTTAAATGCTTTAGTCACATGACGCTTTGGTCCAATAGAATGGTGGAATGTGGGAATTGTGCTCCTAGAGGAGGTCAGAGGAACATCCAGGTAGAAACCTGGCCAAGAGGTTCTGGGGAAGTGTGGGAGGAGCCCGGAGCAGCTGCTGAATGCTGAACCAGGTGTTGTGCTAAGAGCTTCAGGCGCTTTATCTTAATCCTCACACTACCCTGAGGAGTATTATCATTCCTCTTTTAAAAATGAAGAAACAAAGTTTGAAAGAGAATCAGAAAGTTGCCAGGCTAGTCACAGAGCTGGGATGTGAGCCCAGGCCTGTAAGACTGAACACAGCCATTCACCCTCCCCCAGCCACCCCTTCATGTGCTCGTCCCCCTGCATTGGGCTGGACAAAAGGGGAGCTCTACATGGCTACGCCCCCAGTGCTCAGGGAACCCACAGCCAAGGAGACAATAAAAGTTGCTCTAGCCAACATTTTATTGAGCACTTACTATGTACTAGCCATTGTGTGTTACACTTAATGTGCCATATCTTCTTTAATTTTCACAAAGTCCTATGTGGTAAATCCTTGTATCATCTCCATCTTACAGGTGAGCAAAGGGAGGCTCAGGTTGGGCTGGGATTTGGCTCAGGCTCCTCAGCAGCATACTCAACTGCCCACGCCACCAAAGGGGCAGGGGCCACGCGCAGACGCAGACGGACAGAGCCAGGTCACCCTGGTGCTCCTCCCCCACTTGGTGAGATCCTAGGAATGTTGACTTGTGAAAGCAAGTTTGTTTCCCAGCGACTCGGGCTGCATCTGTTCCAGAGGGAGCGAATGTCCAGGGAATTCCCCCTCCTCCCCGACCTGGTGAGTCCAACTGCTTCTCTTACCAGCGGGGCTGCAGCCATCTCCCCAGCTCTGGAGGACTTGTCTGACACTCCCATCCGTCCAGGCTGCACGCAACAAGCGCCGGGGCTTTTAAAAGTAACAGCAAGTTGGAACACCACCATGCTTAAAGCCTTTCTGTGGCTTCCGAGCATCCCTGGGATAAAACCCCGCCTCTCTCCTGAGGCCTCGAGCTCTGACCTGCTCCCCTCTCTACTCAGCCAAAGGCGCTTTTCAGCTCCTCAAAAGAACTTCCTGCCTGCTCCTGCCTCAGGGTCTGCTCCTGTCACCGCTGCTGTGCAGCCTACAGCTACGTTCCCTTATCGCCATGGATTCTTGGTCGGGACCTCAGATGTGGAACAGTGGAATGCCTTATCTTTGCTGATGTCTCAGCAGGAAGACTCTCTAGGGAAGGTGACTGATGGGCAGGCGCTGAATCGCTGGGGGGCATCTTTCCTCACAAGGGGGTGGGTGCTGGCTGGACGATGTGATGGAGGCCTCTGCATGCCTGCTTCGAGGCAGCTGGGCTTCTCAGGCTCCAGCCTGGCTCGGGGCTCCAAAACAGTGTCCCCGTGAACAAGGCAGAAGCCGCACTGCCTGTTCTCCTCCAGCCTTATTCCAGGAGTGTCACCTCCATTGCATTCTATTGGTTACAAGCAAGTCAAGAACCTCCTGATTCAAGGGGAGAAGGCAGAGCCCTGCCCCTCCAAGGTCTCACGTGGACCACGAGATACACTGGGGGTCTCGCTCTGAAAAATCAATCCACCACATGGTCTTCACAAACTATTGCCTTGTCCAGACCACCATCCTCTCTCCAGTCTCACCCCCTGCTAATCCTCACCAGTGCCCAGGTTTCAGCGGAAGCACCTCTTTCTGAGGGAGCCTGCCTTGGTTGCCCCACCCAGGCTTAATCAGGCTTCCGGCTTGGATACCTCCTTCACGCCCAGCACTTCTCAGGTAGCCCAGTCAGTCTGTGTGCCTCCCCTCCTGACTGTGAGCTCTCTGAGGACAGGGACTTTGGCTTCCTGGTATTGGCTCAGACGGGTACCACACCCTGGAGAAGAGAGAGGAGGAGGAAGGGGGAAGAAGGTCATAGGCCAGCCTCCAGCTGTCAAGGCTGTAGCTCAGAAAGAAATCCACTGGGTGCCCTGTGCTCCTGCTCACCTCGAGCCCCCGGCCTGCCACCACCCTACCACCAGGGGCTTGATCACCGCCCCACCCGGCTCCTCCAGGCCTTCTGGGGAGCCACAGGATGGATGTGCATCTTCACCTCAATCCAGCTGTCTGGCTGATGCTGTGGCCTATAACATTCTGGGTTCTTGTGCAAAGACCCACCTTCTAAAGAGGGATGGACCGACCGAGAGGAGAAGGAGCTGAGGCGGGAGGAAACATCTGCTCCCTGCAGAGTCAGAAGCTGGGTCCTCAGGAGGGAAGGGTCATGGTGGACCTGTTTGCTCAGGGACCAAGAACATGACACATTGTGCTGAGGAGTGGGGAGAACGCCATTAAAACCTCTCTCCCAATGTGTACCCAAACATCAGCACTGTCACCATCTTCATCACTAATTCTTTTAAAGTACGGAAGAGTCGCCATGGGCATCTTGCAGGGCTGCTGTCCAGGCAGAGGGGCGCACTGTGCCCGGGGCCCCTCCCTACCTGCCCTCCCCTCCTGGTTCCGCTCACTGTGAGCCCAGTGCTGTCTCCTTTCTTGCTGCGACTCCAGAAGCACCACAAGCTGCACCTTGATGACGACTGTGCTGAGGACTCCATGGTCCCCCATTATTTCTTCCTTGAAAAGCCTGACTTCAGGGGGGGGTGGTCACAGTAACCCACCTGATGCCAGGGTCTGAGTTCAGTCCACTAGGGGTCCTTGCCCTGTGCCAAGCCCTTTCCCGAGGGACCTCACGGAGCGCTTGCCACGGCCCTTGGAGGTGGATTACTAGTTTTCGCTCATTTGCTGATGCCCAGAGAGGCGACGACATCAAGGCCACTCAGGTGGGCAGTGGCAGCGCTTCTCCAGGCTGCCTTGCCCCAGCAGTGGGGGTTCCCACGGTCCTAGGCTCCTGCCTCCCTCCCGCTAACTTTCCCGGCTCAGATGCTACCTGCTGCTGTGCAGCCAGCCTTGGCTCCCTTCGCCAGGGTTTCGAGAGGGGACTGACGTCCAGGAAGGCCATGGGCAGGGCTGGGGACAGGGGCTGCCGGGGAGCACCCGCTCTCTGCAGCGCGCACACCGCTGCCTGCACAGCCGGAGCAGCTCTCAGCCTGTTACCTGACTTGGAGGGGACGCTGTCTGCTCTGCAGAGCAAACCAGGAGCTGCCTGGGGTTTGGGGAGCAGACGGGCCAGGGAGCAGAGCTGGGCCAGGCTGTCTGTGCCAAGGAAGGAGGGGGCTGCTGAAGCCGCCAAAGCGGGCGGGGGGGAGGGGCCGGGCCAGCTGGGGCCGGAGCTAGTGTGA
Organism: Antrozous pallidus; assembly: GCA_027563665.1. Classification (NCBI taxonomy): domain Eukaryota; kingdom Metazoa; phylum Chordata; class Mammalia; order Chiroptera; family Vespertilionidae; genus Antrozous; species Antrozous pallidus. Next base: position 79,115,579 of record CM050522.1, on the reverse strand, counting down.
CATCACCGGGCGCCCGCCTCTGTCTGGGGCCGAGGGGAGGCCCTGAGCCTTTCTGGGGCCTGGGGGATCCTCTTGCATTGGTGGGTGGAGAGAAGTGCCTGCAGCCAACCAGGGTCAGGCTGTGCTCACAGTTTCCTCCGGCGGCATGTAAAGCTCCACAAAGGAGTTGGGAGTTCAAATGAGGCTGCAGCGGCCGGCCTGAGCCCCAGGACGACCGAGCCCCGCGCTGCGCCTCCCGGGCTGGCCCTGCGGAGCATGGCCCTGAGGCGGCCGCCGGCCCCCGCCACCCGCCAAGGCAGGTCGTGAGCAGCCCCGCAGGAGCCCGGCCGGCCGAGCCGCTGCGCAGGGCTGTGCGGGCGGAGCGGAGCCAGCAGAGGCCAGTGAGGCAGGGCTGCTCGGTGGCCAGGCCAGCCTGCGGCGGAGGACCCTCCTGGAGGCCATGGGCGGGCTGCCTCGCTGACGGCCGGGGGGGAAGCATGTGAGGAGCCGCCCCAGAAGCACGCAGGAGGGAAGAGGTAAGGGGCCGGTTAGGTGGCACGGGGGGATAGGGAGCGAGAGCCAGCAGCTGGTCCCTGTCTCGGGGCTCAGGACCCCGGACCCCCAGCTGGGGATGTGTGCAGCTGGGTCCCAGAAGGGTCACTCCCGTTTTCACGCGGAGCTTAACAAGACACGTGCCAGGGCAGGACCTGTGGGTGCCCGGGCAGAGAGAGGGAGGTGTTCTGGGGTGAGGTCGTGGGCTGGGGCTCCGGGGCTTTACCGAGACCCTCTCCTCCTCAGACAAAGGCCCTCTGGGTGATGGCAGTGGCTCCTGAGCCGCTCGGAGCTGGGGTGTGTGCCGAGTGTGTGCCAGGCGTAGGTGTGTGCCTGCGGCCAGCAGACAGCAGGGGCAGCGGCGCGTTCGGGAAGCGTCCTGCCGTTCGGTGCCTCTGCCTGGCTAGGATGACACCCAGGCAAAAGCAAAAGCGAACGCTGACGCTGTCCTGTGGGAGCCGGGAGCCTCGCTCAGGAAGTGCCTGGGGCTGAGCAGAGGGGCAAAGGGCTCCAGCGCCAGGGGGACGTGCCAGCCAGAGTCTGTGCCACTCTGACAGGGCGAAGCGCTGCCCTGGCTTCCTCTGCATTTCCGAGGATGCCTGGTCCCTCCTCACACTGGACGGCGCCCAGGTACCCGGTCTCCCACCGGCTGGACGCGGCTGGGCCAGGGGACGACCGGCCCCAGCAGGGGGACAGCAGGCTCCATACTCTGAGTCCCTTGAAAGCACTCGGCGTTAGCTAACATTTCGAAACAAATCCTTCCCCGACCCCTCCCCGTGCTCCTGTGATATGTGTGTCACGGGTCGGCTGGTGCCTCCGCTGTGGGATCGGGAGCGCTCCCGGGGCCAGTTCGGGAACTGAGAAAAGGCTCCCCTGCCAGCGGGGCTCGGCGAAGCCGAGAATGCCACTTCCGAGGCTGGCCCCACGCCCCCCACGGACTCCTCCAAATCGAGGCAGAGTGAGGTGGTGCTTACGAGCGAGGTTCAAATCCTCGCTCTTCCACGTAAGAGCCAACTGACCGGCAGAACCCAGAGCCTCTCCAAGCCTCAGTTCCCTTTTCTGTAAAATGGGACGGCAACGGTGCCCACCTCTCAGGAACAGCGGATACTTCTATTGCGCTTACCCTGACCCGGGCACTTGCCAACTTGGGAATCCTCACAGCCACCTCAGAACCTGAGTGTGTCCCCCATTTTACAGATGGGAGATCGAGGCAGAGAGGGCAAGTGATGTGCCCAGGCCACATGCTGGTGAGTGCCAGCCCGGGGCTTGAACCAGCGCCCCAGACCGCGTTCCCTGCCGCCTGGCATGCCCGCAAAGGCCCGAGCACAATGCTTGGTGTGCGGCAAACCCTCAGAAAATGTTAGTCACCGATTATTAAGAGCCACAGCGGTCAGAATCGCAGAGGAAAGAGCAGAGACCCGCATTCTCTCTCTGTCCCGTCACATCCTGCTAGGGTGTCAGCAAACCACAAGGCTCCCCCCCTGGGGGTCTCCCCAGGAGCCCGAGGGGGGCTCTATGTCTGAGGCTGTATGTCTGCAGCTCTCTGGGTTCTAGAAGTCCACACTCAGGAAGGGCGCAGGCGCAAGGACAACACCAACTCAGTGTATCTGACCAGCCCTGCAGTGCGGGCACCCCCCGCCCACACAGGCTGCCTGTCTGTCTGCTGTCCCCCCGCCACAACCAGAGTGGGCGAGGAAGGGGAGCGAGCTCCACGCTGCAGGCGGACGGGCGCCAAGCCTGTCCCGGGGCTGCAGGAGAGGCACAGACCCCTACCTCCGGCCCCACCCCTGTCACCAGCTCTGCCACATGGCGGCCAAGGCGGCGGATCTGACACCAGCCCCACTGGTGTCCCTCAGCCTGAGACAGTAGCTTCTCTCCTCCGGCCCAGGGGTCTCGGTGGGCTCCAGAAGCGTTTTGAGAAGCTGACAGTAAACATCTGTTTTCCTGGCGCTGGGCCTCTGGGCTGCGGAAGTCCAGCCGGAGCCAAAGTGGCTCACCGGCTCTCCGGGCAGCCGCGGCCACGCAGAGGCGCTGACCGGTGTCCCTGGCTGGCTAACAAAAATGGGAGTAATGAGTCGTTACTCAGTAAAGGCAGTTGCGGTGAAACAAACAGAAATGTGTGCAGCACACAGTCGGGCTGCACGGCATCACCACAAGCTCCTGGGAGAATTAGGCTGCTCCTCCGTCCACATGATTTATTAAGCACCCACTGGGCTGAGAAAGGCACAGGCATGATCCCGTTTCATCCTCGCCAGAAGCCTAAGAGGCGGGTTCCAGTTTTAGCATCCCATTTTACAGCTGAGAAAACTAAGGCTCAGAGAGGGCAAGTAACTTGCCCAAGATCGCACAGTTGATCCCTACTCAGTCTGGCTCCCAAGTGCATACTTCTCCCTCCTCCACAGCCCTGTTAAAGGCGCCCTAACGTCTCTCTCCCTGACGCTGTCACCGGGCCTCCCTGCCCGTGGCCCCAGCAGCCACATCTGTTTCGATTGCTGTCCTGTAAAATGCTGCATCACCCCATCTGAAAGCCATGTGCTTCCCGGATTCGGATGCCTCCCTGCTTGTCATAGAAGCCTGCCTCTGAGACAGAACGGGCTTTATTGTCCCCCCCCCCGCCCCCCCCCCCCCCGAGCCTCCGCACAGCCACACAGCGTGCCTGTGGCAGCCAGTCCGTGGGCCAGGCCTGGATGCCGAGCCAGGCTGTCTGACTTCAGAGACCCCGCACCTGGTGGTCGGGGCTGCTGTCCCCGCATCAGCACCCTGGCTCGGCACCCTGGCTTGGCACCAGCTCCGAGGCGCAGAGCGCTGTTTCCTGCACTCCCTCCTGGAGACTCCAGGGCGGCTGCAGCGGAGCACAGTCCCCAGGTCCACCCTGGGCCACCCTGAGCAATTCCTCAGCAGCCATCAGGGAGAGGCAGTGCGTCAGAGCAAACATACGGTCAGCACCCCGCCCAAGGCAGGTGCACTCAGCTCTGGTCTCTCTCTCTCTCTCTCTCTCTCTCTCTCTCTTAAAAATCCTCTCCCGAGGACATTTTCCCATTGATTTTTTAAGAGAGAGTAGAAGGGAGAGGGAGAGAGAAACATCAATATGAGACACATGTATTGGGTACCTCCCGCACACACCCCAACCAGGGTCTGGGATTGAGCCTGCAACCGCGGTACATGCCCTTGACTGGAATGGAACCCAGAACCCTTCAGTCACTGAGCCACACCAGCTAGGGCAGTCTGGCCTCTCTTAATCATACTCATTTCCTCTGAAATGGTCTCAATTAACCGCATTGACATGCCAGAGACCCTGTTTCTTGCACCCACTGCCCAGTGGGAGCAGGTGGAAGGTGAAGCTAACAAACTCCAACACAGCAGCTGGAGACTTGCTAAGGGAAAGCATGTGGCGCTGAGAGGGGACTGCAAGTTGGGCGCTGCTGTCCCCACTTTACCAAAGAGGAAACTGAGGCTCAGAGGGTGCAGCACCTCTCCTCAGGTTTCTCCACTAGGAGGCCCAAAGGCAGGGAATTCAAACCCAGATCTAGCTCATTCTGCCCCAGCCCACTGCTATTCCGGACAAGCACACTGTGGAAATCTCAAGAATGAATCAAGTCATTGAATAGCATTTCTTTTCTGTGAATTTATATAAAACACCCCAAATAGAAGGGTAATTCAGCCACTGGCAGCTTGGAGCTGATGGTGATAGGTCACCTCAGAACCTCATTCTGACAGTAGTTACTATGACGGAAGCATAATTCCCTCCCTCTGTAAGCGATATGACTGATTTAATAACAGCTTTTTGGGGGTGGGGCACATTGTAAACATCACATTGTAAAGTTGTAAAACATTGTAAAATTGTAAACATGTAAAACAATACGATGTCCCATTACATATATAGATCATTGCAAGACATTCTGATCACAGAAATGTTCGTGCGTGCGCGCGCGCGCGCGCGTGTGTGTGTGTGTGTGTGTGTGTGTGTGTGTGTGGCGGGGGGCGGGCGGAGGAAGGGGGCAGGCAGGCCTCTTACAATCGTGCTATTGTGTTAGGTCCATTCTCTGGTGAAGCCAGCCTGTATGGGGCCAGCAGCCCCACAGTCTTGGCCTTCCCCTGCTGCCTAGTCCCTATAGAAAGGCAGACCCAAGACCGCTTGGGAAAGACTAGAATGAACTCGGTTCTTCTCTCCAAGAGATGTCTGAGGCCCGCCCAGCTCCAGAAATGCCCCAACTCCTGCTCAAGGTGGTCTCACTCCAACCTCCTTGAAGGAAAGACTGCAGCTCTTAGTCACTACTGAGCCTCCAATTCTGATTCAATACTGCCCCGGGGCCAAGACAGAAAGGTATCTGTGGAGTAAGTGAATGAATGAATGAGTGAGTGAGTGAGTGAATGAGTAAGTGTGTGAGTGAGTGAGTGGGAGTGAGAGGAGTGAGTGAGTGAGTGATGAGTGAGTGAGTGAGTGAGTGGAGTGAGTGAGTGAGTGAGGAGTGAGTGAGTGTGGAGTGAGTGAGTGAGTGAGTGAGTGAGTGAATGAGTGAGTGAGTGAGTGAGTGAGGGAGTGAATGAGTGAGTGATGAGTGAGTGAGTGAGATGAAATGAGTGAGAGAGTGAGTGAATGAGTAATGAGTGAGAGTGAGTGAGTGAATGATAATTGTGAGTAGTGAGTGAGTGAATGATGAGTGAGTGAGTGAAGTGAGTGGTGAATGAGTAGTGAGTGAGTGAGTGAATGAGTAAGTGAGGAGTGATGATGAGTGAATGATGAGTGAGTGAGTGAGTGAATGAGTAAGTGAGTGAGTGAGTGAGTGAGTGAATGAGTGAGTGAGTGAAAGAAGCAAGCCTGAGACGCAGGCAAACAACCTCGTCAGTCCGGGTGCCACACCATTCCCCTCTGGGTGTCCAGGTCAAGTGTCTTTTGGGGTGCCTCCTCTCTCACCCTGTGCTCCCCCAAAGGCTACCTGGCTGCATGAACTGCCCCCACAGCCCCGGAGCTGCCCTCCCTGGGCCTGGTCACTGCATTGCAGCTGCCTGTGCTCTGTCTCACCTGCTATGTGGGCCCATGGAGGCGGGGCCTTCCTTGTTCTGGCTCTTTCTCCAGCCCCCAGCTCCGTGGCTGGCACAGGGGAAATGCTCAGGAAAAATACTCCATGGAGAAAAGCCTTGAATTCCTATTGAGTAATCTAGGTGCCATCCTGGCTATTGGGTCGTCAGAGGGGGAGTCGCCGTGACCTTGCTGGGTAGCCACCCAGATGAGTGCAGCTGTGTCCTGGGTGCCGTGCCGGAGGAGCCACAGCTGCTCCTGGGGCTGGAGGCGGGCCTCGCTGCGAGGGGACGGCTCCCAGAGCAGGGGACTCGTGAGTCCACTTAGAAAGGAGGGCGGCAGGCAGCAGGCCGGGAAGTGCTGGGGCAAAAAGAACGGCGTGTGCAGAGCAGGGAGCGTGACCACGCCGGCCCGTCTTCTTAAGTAGGACACTGCCAAGCCCAGAGTTACGTTTTAGAATGTGTCCTCCCAAAGGTGGGAAGCCAGTGGCGCTGTGGATAAGAAACCCGGCTCTGGAGGAAGCAAGTGCAGTCCCGAGCCCACCTTCGCCACTTGGTAGCTCTGTGGCCCCAGGCGAGTGGCTTCATCCATTAGCTCTGTTCCCTCAATTGAGAGACGGGGCCAAGCTAGCCCCTGCCTCACAGAGCTGCTGGGACCTGTGAGGTAGGCACCCAGAGTGCTTGTCCCAGTGCTCAAAGGGGAGGCCCAGGCCAACAGGCTGAGGAGGCCTAGGTGCCAGCCACTCAGCTGACCCAGAAGAGCACTCCAGGTGACGTCCGGTTTCCCAGGAAGCCGCGGGGGGCAGCACTGCCCAGCCAGTCCCAGGCCTCGCCGTCTCCTCGGAGGCTCCCCCAGCTCCAGGGCTCCAGAGCACATGAGGCCCCGCCGGAAATGCAGCGGCCAACTCAGAAGCCGGGCTCTGAAATGGCTTCTGCAGACTCTCCGCCTCTGCTCTGCTGGCCAAGGCTCCTGGCAGAGGGTCCGTGCGAACGGCTTCGGGGGAATCTCAAAATGGTTCCCAAGTAATGTGCCATGAAGAGTCGCAGCAGCATCCTTGTCCCCCTGGCAAAGGCAACCAGCTCCCCACTGCCTAACCACATCCCCTCTTACTCTATGATCTCATAGTGTGACCACAACCGCCTCCGCCATGAACTCAGCCCTTCCCTGGAGCCAGAGACTCCCCAGGGGCATGAGCCCAGAGCCCGGGTCATCAGGCCGACTCTACCCCCAGAACCCCTCTCCCAGGCAGATCTGCCTGACCCCGCACCACTGGCTTCTCTGGATCACGCCTGTGTTCCCATCACCCATGACAGGGCTGGGCGCAGGCCGAAGCTACTCACAATGGCTGAGAAAGCCACAGGGCTGGGCGCAGGCCGAAGCTACTCACAATGGCTGAGAAAGCCACAGGGCTGGGCAATGGAAGGCGGGAGATGGACACACGATCTGTCGAAGGTCTGATGGGAGTTGAGCTCGCCAGATCAGTGGACTGGCTCCAGATTCCCCGGGTGCCCACATGGGCTGCTAGGGGGAATGATTCAGGGGAGCCAGGCTGTGAGGAGATGGCAGCGGAGAGCTGGCTGCTCCCTCCCTGGCCTCCAGGTAGCGGCGAATCAGGACGGTGAAGCCCAGCCCCTTCTCCAGGTTCCTAAGGTGAGGGTGCCACTGTCATCCTAGATGCCCAGGCTGGGGTCTTGCCACTCGAATAATCAGGAAGCTCTTTCTAACATCTAACAAAACTCACCCTTGTGCTGACCTAAAGCCATTGCCACTTACTCAGTCAACAGTGACAAAGACATGATCTGCATCCTGGGCCATTACACAAGAGGTCACACTGGTTGGGGGACCATCTTGATCAGAGTGAGGGCACGGACCTCGCCCTCGACAGCTGAACCCCAGGTCTGATGTTTACTCCAACTGATTCAGGCAAGTGACCTGGACTTTCTGGACCCGGGTGTCCTGCGCTGCAAAGTGCAGATAACAATGCCTGTGTCTGGGTGAGACCATACCACCTGCTCCCCGATCAGGCCACTTCCGAGAGTAACGCGGTGCTATCAGATAACGCCTCACACAGCACACCTCACCGGGCCAGCCAGGCCCCATTCCTAGGGTGGTAAGCACCAACGAGATAGGGGACAGCTAGGCACACAGGACATTTACAACAAACAAGTGACTGCTGTTGCCTACACTAATGGTCAGCAGGACCCTCTCTGGCCTTATCTGTTGGAATTTCCCTTTGTCTGGGTCCCTCTCACATCCCAGATTACACATTGGTTTGGGGACCTGCTGGCTCACCTGATACGTCTTAACCAGCTTTAGTAGGAAAAACTGTCAACTTGGAAGCTTTGATTTTTCTCTTATCTGCCCTGGTGTTGGCTTAGCAATCCTGACGGGTGCTCTGGTGTGTCAGACTCACTCCAACGCAGCTCAGGTTCCTGGCTGCCCAGAACCCAGACATCAGGGGCGAGCAGGGCACACTCGGGGCCAGGTGGCAGTTCCAGATTCCCCCAGAGCCCTGGCAGAGGCCCTCCTCCCAGGCCTCCTGCAGAGCCTCAGCCCGGATGGCCGGACACACAATTCCTGCCCTTCATCTGTGATCGCAGGACGATGGGCAGGGCGGGCTGCGGAGGCAGGGGTGGGTTCTGGGAGCCCCTCAGACTAGCGCAGACTCCATCCTGAGAGCGGGAGTTAATTCAGAGGTTTCTGGGGGGTCAGCAGAAGTCCTGTTCTCCCCCTGCCCAGGGAGGGGTCAGAGAGCAATCCCTTTGAGTGGCCTGTAACTTTAGCACTTCTGCTGCTATACGTTCAGCATGGCATACTGGGGAGTTCTGTTACCCACTCTGCCATTTAGTAACACTTTGCGGGGTGACTGGGCAAAATGACTCATGGTCTTCGAATCTCAATAGTTTACTCACCTGCTGTGAGTCTTAAAAGCATTTTTGTGTGTGTGTGGGAATGAGAAGATTGCTGTAATATAAATATACAAAGCTACAAAGATGACGAGTGTGAGTTGCCTAATGCACAAGGTGGGCACCCTGAACTAGCAGGGGCCCCCCCCAGGCTGTGGGAAGACTGGGAGTGTCCGGGTGGCAAAGGCAGGTTTACGGTTGTTAGGACATGAAACAGAGTTAATAAAGCTACTGTAATAATCATAACCCGAGTGTCTTTTTCCCTACGGACAACTGTGAACCTACTTTTGCCCGCCCCTGTATATAAAGCCCTGGGGTGATAACTGGCTGCATACTACTATTTTCAGTACTTGAACTTGTCTCATTCCTGACCTTCGGGGTGAGAACTCACCAGAGTGCCCCAGGCAAGCAGCTTCTGCCACAGCTCTGCCTATGAAAACAACTCTTCGCACAAAGTGGCCCCTCACCTGGGCGGCAGTACTAGAGGGACGGGTGGGCCCCCCGCACAGCAGGGGGACGGCAAGGAGGCCGGGCAGGACCAAGCTGGGAGGCCAGCTCCCGGTGCGCCGAGGCCGTCACGTGGCCCAGGCACACTGCGGGGAGGGAAACCCGGGCCTAATGGAAACTCCTCACAATACAACGTGGAAAAGCCATTCAAGAATCGTTTTTATTTTCCTATCGGAGCCAAGGAAAATAGCTGGATTTGCTTTTCTTTGTTGGTCATAGGAAGAAACGGAGGAGCAGGGCTCCGACTGGAGTTGAGCTCTTCCCCAGGTCTCAGATGGCTGGAATGCTGGGGGGGGAGGGGGGGTCTCTGGGGATGCAATTAGTTGAATAAATATCAAGAGAGTAAAAGTAAACAAACTCATTACTGCCCATTAACAACTGCTAAACTAGCAAAAAACTGAGGAGTGGGGCTGGAATCTTCGAGGACAATAAGTGACTCCGGGCGGAGGAGCACAGCCTCTGTGTTGGGCTGACCTGGGCTCCGGCTGCCGCGTGCTCCTGGGAGAGTCACTCGGCCTGTCTGGGTGGCTGTGTCCCCACTTATAACCGCCTCCCTGGACCCAGCACAGCCCTGTCCCTTCCCTTCCTTCTGGTAACCCGAGAGGCTCCGGGTCACTTCTGCCAAACCCAGACCCCATGGAAACGTAACGGCACAAGAGCCAGCAGTTTCAGGACTGGTCCCACTGCTCACAGTGTGACCTTGAGCAAGGCCACTCTGAGCGGCGTCCTACTAGCAACTGGCTCTGAGCGTGTAATGATGAAATGAGATCCCGAGTAAGCCAAGGGCCTTGGGAACCTAAACACCTGTACAAGTGCGAGCTGTCCAGTCTGGCTCACTTTTAATCGAACAATCTCAAAGAAACGCTCTTTGCAGAAGCACAGCCTCTGATGATGTCTGCATGCTTCTTCCTTCCCCGCTCTGTGCCAGTGCTGTGGGACAGGCTAGGGACCCCAACACAGCCAGCACTCAGTCCACCCAGTGGGCTGCTTCAGGGCCGGAGGTGAGGCCACACTGCCCTCCTGGCTTGTGAAGTGAGATGATTAATTCTGATATCTCCTCAGAGAGAGGGGGGGTTCAGGGAGATGGCAGAAGTGCTGGACACACTGCCTGCAGTGGCCAGCCGCCCCACCGTGAGCCGGATTTGCCATCCCTGCTCTAACGCTGGCATCACATTATTCCACCTCTAGTTTCCGAAGCACTTCCATGTCCTAGTGCACAAGGGAGTCAGATCACCCCACTTCACAGAAGAGGCTCAGCTCAGCCTTCAGGATCTCAAGTCCAGGGGCACAGAGCTTTGCCCAGGAAGCCTGAGAGCCCAGGCTTGGGAGGGAATGGAGCTCATCAGTAAACAGTGCACCCCTGCCTGGTCATGAGGCCTTGGAAGTTAACCCTTTCCTGCAGTTTAGTTGCCTCCGGGGCCTCTGGCAGTTTCTTGGCCATGGCGGAGGCGCATGCTGGCATCACTCGGGCACAGGAGGTGTTTGTCACCAGCAGCGCAGGCAGGTGCTCGGCCCTGGAAGGCGGCAGCAGGCTCACCCTAGCTGGGAGAGCGGCTCCTCCCCATTGTTCTGGGCCTGGCGTGGCTGCCAGCACAGGAGCAGCCAAAGCGTGTTGGAAACCAGGCAAACACTCACAAACTCAGCCCGGTTTCCACCGACGTCACTGCAGCCCTACCTCGTAGCCCAACCCAAACCAGAGGCTCCCCAACACTGTTCTCTGCCTGGCCTGCGAGGCCTGCGCTGGCCACCGGACTATGCTGGGGCCGTCATTCAGGTGGAGAACAGCTCAGCGCAGGCCAGGAGCACAGGTCTGTTGGCAACGCCCGTGGTCTGCCACAGGTGGAGCCTGGACCCAGGCTGCCCACCGGCCAAGTCCCCAAAGGGACCCCAGGGAAGACAAAACCTCCAGGTTCTGTGTTGTGGCTCTTTTAGCGTAAATGAATGTGAAGTCAGAAAGCAGTGATGCTGATATTTTTTTGCTCCTGAAAACCAGACTGAGTTACGTTTCTGTGTGGTCACTAAGAGTTTGAAGGTTAATGAAAAAGGGGCCACATGCTAAACCTGACACACTCAGGGGAGGCCTGCCGGTGGCCTTACAAACTTAGAAACCCAAAGTGTTCACATCGAAGGGTCTGAACACCAACATTCCTAACTAAGAGCCCCTGTGGGGGAGGGGGAGGTATGACCTAGGCCTGTATCTTTCTCAACAAAGGTCAACCTTTACATTAAGTGAGCCTGTCCATTATCTTTTTGCATCTAAGATAACACCTTTGAAATGCAGAGTGATCTTCTTTTCCAGACCCCTCATGGCACAACCCTAGGCACAGACAGGACCACAGAAACCCTGGTTATCTCCGCATACCATATCTATGTGCCCTAAATGTTTATTAACTATCCTAGACCCACCAATGTAAAAGAAGTAGGCGTCTCTCTATTCTGCCTTTTTATCCAATCCAGGAAGTCCCCCTCTTTGCTTTCTCCATCCCCCTAAGCTACCACCCATGGATTTCATGTTATTCTCTTTACATTTCCTCCTTTTATTCTAATGTATAAAATAAGCTGTAAAACTGCCCTTCTCCAGAGAGAGCTTGTTCTCAATCTGTTGAGATTCTGTTTTCCCAGCAATTGTCATCAGTTTGGCAACTTATAAAAATTATCTATGTCAACAGGTTTGAATACATCAAACCAGCGCTGAGCTCTGCCAGGACCGAGTGATCTCAGGCAAGTCACTTAACCTCTCCGAGTCTCCGCTTCCTCCCCTGTCAAATGGATGTAACAGTACCCACCTTAAAAAGGCACGTGCAAAATGTGTTGGCAGAATCAGGTACCTGTGGGCACTCGGCAAACGGATGTTGTTATGAAAATCACGAATAAATACGGTAAATGGCCTCCTGCGCAGCTCCCTCCCCGACAGGCAGTCACTTCCCTGCCCGACTGCTAAGTCCCGCCACAGCACTCCCACTGCCTGCAGCTGTCGGTGGGCGTCTTTTCTTTCTGGCCACAAATACTTGTCGAGCTCCCAGTATTCCCAGCGAGGCACTGGGAATGGAGCAGTGACCAAAACAGACATGCTCCATCCTCATGGAGCTTACATTCATACGAAGCGAGTGGGAGACACTGTGTGTCTGATGGTGATGAGGACACCTGAGGGAAAAGGTGGTGAGATGGCAATTTTAACGTACACCACGCGTGCATACAGACACAGTGGGGATGGTTTCCGTTTTGAAGGTGCATTAACTGGTTAAGTAATCAGGGAGGACCTCACTGGGAAGGTGATATTTCAGCAAAGACCTGGAGGAGCAGAGCGGCGAGCAATGAGGAAAGTGCTGATGGCAGACGGCAGGTGCAAAGGCCCGGGTCCTTAGGGCGCTGGATGAGCCTGGGAACGTCCCGGAGGGCAGCGCAGCTGCAGCGGCGCGAGCGAGGGGGAGAGGAGTCACAGATGAGGTCAGGGAGGAAGCGGCCAGATTGAGAGGGCCTTCCAGACCGGCTGGCTTTTTCTCTAAGATGAGCAGCCTTTTGAGTAGGAGTGACCCGATCTGACTTTTTTGGAAGGACCACACTGGCTGCTGGGAAGAGGGGCTGCAGTGGGCAGGGCAGGAGCAGGGAGACCAGCGAGGTCCAGGTGAGAGGTTGGGCTGGGCTGACCAGGGGTGGGAGAGGTGGAGCAGCAGCAGGATTCTGGGAAGAGTTCCAGGATGTTGCTATTATAATTTGGTGGTGAATTAGACGTGGGGTATGGAAGGAAGAAAGGATGACTTCCAGGCTGTTGGCCTGAGCAACCAGAAGAATGAGGTTGCCGTTTACTAACGAAGGAAAAACTGGGGTGAACAGGTGGAGTGGAGTGACGGGGAATGCCAGGAGCTCATTCTGAGTAAGTTAAGGGTGAAATGCCTAGCACAGTGGTCAGCAAACTCATTAGTCAACAGAGCCAAATATCAACAGCACGACTGAATTTTTTTCTGAGAGCCAAAACCGACTTCTATGCATGGGCCACGCCCACACGTGGTATTTTGTGGAAGAGCCACATTCAAGGGGCCAAAGAGCCAAATGTGGCTCCAGAGCTGCATTTTGCCGACCACTAGCCTAGCAGATGGTGGAGAGGAAATGGCTCATTTGGAGATATGAGTCTACAGTCAAAGGGTGAGGTCTAGGCTGGAGAAATAAAGGTGGGAGTCGTCAATGCTTGAAGGCAATCAATCAGAGCCACAAGACTGGGCAAGATCAGCAACGTAGAGAGGCGGCTGGGCTCTGGGCCCCCAGGACAGAAACAGGAGGGGGAACCGAGAAGGAGCAGCTGTGAGATGGGAGGAGAGAGTCGTGCTGGGGAAGGAAGTCCAAGAAGAGAGAGGTCAGCCATGTCCCACAGTGCTGACAGGCAAACTATTAACGAGGACCAAGAACTAGGCATTGGTCCGGCCAGCGAGGCCACTAGTGACCTGTCTAGAGCGCTTGGAGGGCAGAGGGCAGGCCTGACAGGAGTGAGTTCAAGAGAGAACCGCGAGAGAGGGCTTTCTGGAAAGACCGAGTACAGGAAGCTCTGTGAAGGGTTTTGCTAAAAAGGGGAGCAGAGAAATGGAACAGTAGCTGGAGAGGGGATGTGAGGTCAAGAGAGGATAGTCTTTAAGTGGAGAGAAATGACAGCATGTTTGTTGGGAAAATGTGATCATACGGGCGAGGAGGGGGAGAATCGCTGGAGCCGTGTCCTTGATGAGCGCGAGGAGGGATCTGCGCACGGCTGTCCCACCCTCTTGGCCTCACTCCTAACTCATCCTTCAAGGGTCAGAGGATAGGTCACTTTCTCAGGGAAGCTTTCCTGACCCTCCGAAAAGGTCAGTTCGCCGATGCGCTATTTCACAGCACACGCTTCTTCCCCTTCCAGCACTCAGAGAATGTGTGGGGATGGGTAAGCCCCATGAGGGCAGGGCAGGCGCTGTGCAGCAGTGGCTGGGCAGCCCCAGGCTGCCTGGCACACCACAGATGTGCAATGGGTATCTGGGGAAGGTATGAATGACCCAAGAATAGAACTGAAACAACTCCAGAGACACATGTCTGTTTTCTGCTCCTGCCTGGTTTAATCACATTGCTGGGATCGGGACTGTGCAGTGACTGGCTGTGGCAAATATTTGGATTTAAGGAGCTCAGCTGTTTGTTCCTGTTTGGGCTTTACAGCTTGGCTAACACAAGAACAAAGCCACGGGGCCGGATACATCCTCCCATTCACATCGTCTGCTAGAAACGGAGCACCTTTCATACTATATCTAGCGATTCATTCATTCACCAAACATTTGCTGAGCTTCGCTAGTGCAACAGCCTTGGGATGCAGGACTGAATCAGACACAGTGTCTGGCCTGTAGGGTCTGGCAGATGGAATCACAAAGGATTCTAATTCCACAAAACTGTGATCGGTGTTACAAAGGGCAAGTCCAGGGGGTTATGAACGCGTAGAAATGGGGAGACTAGTGGTCTGAGGGGTGTGGGGCAGAGGCAGGGCTGTCCTATCTGCCTCCCCTCCCAGTTCCCAGCTGCCCGCAGGAGGCTCTCGGGCCGTGGGCACTGGGAGCTGTAGGCACTGGAGCTGGCTCCCGGCTTCCAATGCCTGGTCGGCCTCTCCCTCTCTATCTCTGCTGGGCCTGCCTGTCTCCCGCTGCTGCTTCCAGAGGGCTGCCTCCTGGAGTGCGTTTTTGGAAAGATCTGCCGGGAGAAGGCTGAGCTCATTTATGGCACAGGCCACTGGCAGTGACAGGGCTGTTACTGAGTCTCCCCTTTTGTTTACTTTCAGGTTTTCATAGGCTCCGTTCGCAAAGAAAAGCCAGCATTCTGCAAGGACCATGAGGGCGCTGTGCGCGACGTGCTGGTGGCTGGGACTGCTGGCCGCCCTGGGAGCGGCCGCCGGCCAGAAGGAGGGTTTGGAGGGCGGCGAGGAGGGCTCGCCAGGCGAGTTCATCTACCTGAACAGGTACAAGCGCGCCGGCGAGTCGCCGGACAAGTGCACCTACACCTTCATTGTGCCCCAGCAGCGGGTCACGGGCGCCATCTGCGTCAACTCTAAGGAGCCCGAGGTGCTCCTGGAGAACCGCGTGCACAAGCAGGAGCTGGAGCTGCTCAACAGCGAGCTGCTCAAGCAGAAGCGGCAGATCGAGGCGCTGCAGCAGCTGGTGGAGGTGGACGGCGGCATCGTGAGCGAGGTGAAGCTGCTGCGCAAGGAGAGCCGCAACATGAACTCGCGCGTCACGCAGCTCTACATGCAGCTCCTGCACGAGATCATCCGCAAGCGGGACAACGCGCTGGAGCTGTCGCAGCTGGAGAACCGGGTCCTGAACCAGACGGCCGACATGCTGCAGCTGGCCAGCAAGTACAAGGACCTGGAGCACAAGTACCAGCACCTGGCCACGCTGGCCCACAACCAGTCCGAGATCATCGCGCAGCTGGAGGAGCACTGCCAGCGGGTGCCCGCGGCCAGGCCCGTGCCCCAGCCGCCCCCTGCCACCCCCGCCCCAGGTCTACCAGCCGTCCCCCTATAACCGCATCATCAACCAGTTCTCCACCAACGAGATCCAGAGCGATCAGAACCTGAAGGTGCTGCCGCCGCCCCTGCCCACCATGCCCACCCTCACCAACCTCCCGTCCTCCACAGACAAGCATCGGGAAGTTCCTTCGTAGCCTGCCCATCGGGGCCTCAGAGCCGGGCACTGGGCTTCCCTTGGCTGAGGCCGAGAGTTGGGGAAGAGCCACAGTAAGTTGAAGCTGGGCCAGCGGACATATAAGTCTTTGGATCCAGCCGCTGGAACTGGTGGGGTTCAAGGGGGACCACGTTCCTTAGATGATGCTCGAGGTAGAGCCAGGAAACTGGGGGGTCTCAGAACAAAATACGTGCTCTCTGGCTCTGACAGGAGAGAACCCAAACCTGTTGTTTTCTGGGCTCTGCATTAGCTGCTCTGTGCTGGCAGGTAGGATGTCTCCCCTGCAAGCTCTTGTACTGTGCCTGGCACCGAACTGGCATTTGGTAAGTGCCCAGTGAAGGAGCGACAGGCCAGAGGAAACGTCTGTTCACGTTAACAGTAAGAGAAACATGTTGCAGGGCTGGGACAGGAGTGATTACTGCTAAAGCCCACCCATTTGCTGGAGTCTGGTGCTGTCTGGAATTTCCAGTGATGATTCCATAGACTCCCAAATGCACGTTTCATCATAAACATAAAGTGTAGTAATTCTCAGAATATCATTTTGCGGGGAGAATGGAGCTGCCGTTAAGTTTTGAAGCGTGACCAAGATACTGGCGCTGGGCAATCTCGTGTGTATGACATCGTTAACTGCTCCAGCTCCTTATGGGAGACAGACAGATCGAGAGGATAAGTAACCTGCTCTCGAGTTAGGGCCTTTCGCTTTAAATCCAGGGCTGACTCCGTGCTCTGGGAATCCTCACTCGGGGGGAACCCCAGCTCCTGAAGCTCAGCCTCTCCTTCACCCAGGACCCTGCAAACCTCCCGAATGGCTGTCACATGAGAATGAGATTCATCTTTGCAAAAATTAACCACAAATCTGCTCAAAGTCAGTGATTTTGGTACCACTTCACTGGATAAGCGGGGAGATATTTTTACTGAAACTATCCTTTTTTTACACATATTTCACACTTCTGAAAATAACCACTACTACTGGGAAGAGCAGCTTCTTGCTAATTCCAGGGAGGGCTGAACACGCGTCCGGGAGGGTGGCCTCTGCGAAGACAGGGCTGCACTGTCTGCAGACCTGCGGGGCCCTGCCAGCAGCCCCTCGGGGAAAGCCCTCGCGGGGTGTGCGGTTAGGAACACAGCTCTGGAGCGCACTGGCCTGGCTCAAACTCTGGCTCCCCCACGGATTAGCTCTGGGACAGTAAGCCAGGCCCTCCACCCTGCAGAGCCTCAGTTTCTCCATACGTCAAAGGGCATAGATTGAAATCGTGCCTACTCAAGGATGAAATGAAATAGTCCAGAGTGTGTTCAGACAGGACCGGTCTCGTGTAGTTTCAATACACGGTAGCTCTGAGTCTCCTTTGGTCTGGGCTCTTCACCTTAAAAAAGGAAATTGAAATAAACAGTCCCTTTTTATCTCCGGCATTCTATAGCTGATCTACAGTCTAGAGTCACAGGATCAACTGTACATGCGTCTGTTTTAAATCAGAAGCTCCAAAGAGGGGGCAGGGCGTGTCGATGCATCTTGACAGGATGCCCAGAGGGTAAAAGATGTCCTTTGGGCAGCAAATAAAGGCTCGGCTGAATGTTAGTATAATCCCGACGGGAGTCAGGCCGACCGCAGTGGGTGAGAAATAGATAGCCTCTCACCTAAGCATCTCTGGTTTCTGACTCGACAGTGCCAGGACATTGCTGAGCCTCATCCGAGCTGGGGGATACAGGGTAGGAATAAAGACCTTGGTCTGCATCCACCCCTTGTTGGCTGTTTGCTCATGAGAAAGTTACCTAACCCTGAGCCTCAATTTTCTCCTCTGTGAAGTGGGGACAAGAGTTACAATATCGCAGTTTGTTGTGGAAACTCAGTGCAGCCAGGCATGTGTGATATGTGTCCCATGGGACAGTCAGCAATGGCAGAGCCCTTCTCTGTGCTGGTCACAGAACCGGACTAGGGGAGCAGCAACTCAATCTGGAGGAGGTGGCAGATGCATGAATGCACTGGGACCCACCCATTACCCACCAGTCTACCCTGTAAAGTCGGCACATCAGGTCTGACAAAGGAACTCTCTGAGAGAGAAAGCATCCATCAGGGTCAAAATTTCCAGAATGTTCTGAGCACTTCAGGGACCAACATAACAAAGTATGTGAAGTCAGGGACACAGTGGAAATCATAGGCTGCACAGTCATGGTGGCAACACCCTGGTGTGCTCCGTGTCCCCTAGAGGGGCACGTGAGGGCTGCAGGAGCGAGGCTGCACGCTGAGGCTCCCTGGAGTAGAAGCGGAAGCTGCACAGAGGTGGGACCTCAGTGCTGACCATTAGGGATTTGTGTGGCGTTTATTGGGTGGACTTGGGAGTCAGGAAACTGAGTTACTAGTGGGTCTCTGATGCAGTGACCCTGCAAAGACCCAGGCCCCTGGCCCTGCTCCTGGCACCTCAGATGTCCGGATCCCCCCGCTGCCTCACACTCACAGTACAGCAAGGCTCTGCCCCCACCCAACTGGGGAAAGCATCCTGCATGGAAGGGGACGGCAGTGATTTTATGGTGAAAACTTAAACACACTTTTTTTTTTTTAAAGCAAAGCCCTCCCAAATGTTGGTACCGAACGTTAGTAACAGATTCCTTATGACCCACCTGAGCACTGAGCTCCCACCCAGCTGAGACAGCACCTGGCTGTGGATGCTGACAAGGGCAGACAGAGCCATGGGGAGTGGGGTGGGGGCCTCCCCTTTCCCAGTGCCGGGCTCAGCCGGAGAGGAAAAGACAGACGGTCTCTCTGAGCCCATCAGCAGCGCGCGCTTATCAGGCCTGTTCCAAGAGCCAGGGCAGGTTCCGTCCTGGAAAACAAAACCTCTTCTGTGCTCTTGCCCAACAGCCCCTTTGAGCCGGGGGTCATCACTCAGCCAGAAGCCCCTCTGCAATTAAACACCTTCGCACTCAAGCTTGGCAGCTTCTAAATCTTTCCTTCCGCAATCTCAGAGCCATCCACTCTTTGCTCACTGCCTAGGCTGCTCAGCCCACAGCACCCTTCCCCAGGGGACTAGGGAGCCACCCCTGCTTATCTGAGCTGCACTCCCCAGCCTGCTCCGGACAGAACAGGCTGGCCCGGGGCCAGGCCTAGGTGCCCAGAGCCTGAGGAGGGAGACCCGCAGCCTCCAGCTTCCCTGGCATCTCACTTGGGTTTTGTCCCGTCTCTCCCCGGTCTGAGGAGACCTGGGCATTCTGGTTAGGACGATGGTGGTGATCAGGCCTGGTCCTGCTGGCCTTCCTGCCTCACTTCCTCTCCACTCTTTCTCATGCTCACCTGTGTCCTGACCTCCTTCTCCAGCTGTGTGGACACACACATGCACACACATCCATCCGGTCTGCTGGAGAGAAAGGACGCATGAAGCAAAGGAAAGAACAGGATGGAGCCTCAGCTCTGTCTGATCTCCAGCGGGTTCTGGGAGACCTGGGACACCCTTCCTCAGCTCAGCCCAGGCTCAGCCAGGCACAGCCAGGCACAAGTCAGCCTCCGGCCCAGCACCCTCCTACACAGGAAAGGCACTGCTACCACCAGCTGCCGCCGAGAGGCCTCGTCTGATACGAACCTTTGAAAACCCAAAGGAGTAGGCATTTCTAGCGGTTCCCTCTCTTGAGGCAGATAGCATCATCAGCTCAGTTTGTTTCTCAATAGAGTCCGAAGGGGCCACAGCACCCTCAAATATCAGAGCGTGTTCGGGCCTCTCTGCCTTCCCGCCCCAGTGCCTGCCCGTGCTGAGCCAAGGTCGGTTCTTGGACTTCCACCGTCCAGGACAGCGATTTTCAACTGGTGGCCTCCAGAATTTTTAAAACATGCAATACCTGACTAGTCAGGGGCACTGACTTCTTTTCCCTTAGACCAGTGGTCGGCAAACTCACTAGTCAAAAGAGTCAAATATCAACAGTACGATTGAAATTTCTTTTGAGAGCCAAATTTTTAAACCTTAAACCTCTTCTAACGCCACTTCTTCAAATAGACTCATCCAGGCCGTGTATTCTTGGGAAGAGCCCCCCTCAAGGGGACAAAGAGCCGCATGTGGCTCGAGAGCCGCGGTTTGCCGACCACGGCCTTACACTGTCAAATAAAAATATGGCAACAGCCAACACAAATAGCCATCTGGCGGGAGTGAATCAAAATGACACCTATTTTATTATTTTTTGTCAGATCGGCAAAAAATATATTTGTTGGTGTGCCACAGCACTTTAGTAATTAGTTTACGTATGCCAGGAGATGGAAATGCTGAAATGGCTGCTCTAGGAGACTGAGGCTCAGAGGTTAAGTGACTCAGCCAAGATCACACTCACACCTGTCGGAACCACTCCGGGCCGCCGCACGTTTCCGTGGAAAGGCGGGAGGGGAACGGGCCAGGCGCCAGCTGCGGGGCCTGACCCTCTGTCGCTGTGTCACGGCCCAGGGTCCAGGCAGCCCCTCGTAAAAGAGCTCTGGGGGCAGCACTGGCGAGCCCGCTGTTAGCGCTGACACTTCCTACCTGACGCGAGACTCCGTGCCGAGACCCCCGGGCACCATTCCCTGCTGCCGCCTTGCGCGGGCCTGAGAGGAACCGACAGAACCAACTGTCTGCGGCCAGTTCGCTGTTCACAGAAAAGGACTGTAGTGCATTTATGCCGCCAAAAAGCAAAAAGAGAGAGGAGAGGGGGGGAGAGGGAGAGGGAGAACTGAGTCAGCACCACAGCCCAGCATGTCTGAGCAACCGAGCTCTCCCCAGAAAACGGGCCGCGCGCCTGACGTGTAGTGAACGGGCCCACCGCAGCCGTAGATAAATCTGGACACGTTCTCCAGGGCCCCTGCAACACCGAGCTAAGTCTAAGTTCCTCATTTCCTTAAACAGATTAACTCTAAATATATACAACTCCGTAGCTCCAAGCTGCTCCAGGGCCACATGCGCGGCGACCATGCCGGCCAGAAAGGACAGGCCAACTCGACCGAGTGTTTTCCTAGATGGGTTTTTCCTTTTATGTGATGTCCTGCTATGAGGCGGGAAGTATGTGCATGGGGTTGTGGTTCCCTAGCATGGTGGCATGTTTGAAAATCGAGACTGAATCTATCACACTGGGGCTCCCTTCCTTCTGGAGGCCAAGCAGTCTTCAATCCAGTGAAAGGCTATGGTAGGGCGCTCTGCCAGCTCTAGACAACCAGCTTCCAAGCCGGAAGCGCTGGGGGGGGGGGGCGGGCAGGAGAAGCACCTGGAAACCGAGGAAGGCGAGGGGGATCCAGCCACGGGTGACTGGGCCTCTCCATCACTGAGGCCGAGGGGAGCCCAGCCCAGCCCGCAGGCCTCCAGAGCCCGTGCTGGGCGCTGCACTGCGCTGTCTAGTTCCTAGTGTTATTGTTGAACAACATGAGATTTCCAAATTCATTGCGAACTACGTAATGCAGTGAATATTTTCAAAGAGCATTCTTTGCTAGCTTCCTGCTAAACAAAAGCCACTCCACTGAGAGCTGGCTCATCTGCCTTGTAGCTTTGCTTTCTCTTTTCCCCTCCTGGGTCCCTCGGGGACCAGGTCACAGAGAGAGCCTTTGAGGGCGATGGTGAGCTCTTCCTCTATGACGCAGGCCTTTTCCAAGGAAAACATTTGGCTAAGTGCTTACGGCCCCGGGAGATAAACTATCAACTTGTTACAGTTACAAGTGGTGATCTGGCATCCTGTGACGGGGAAATCGCAAGAGCCTGGCACTGGGCGAACTGGAAGTTGTCTAGAAAACCCTGGCGCCCGGGCATCTGTGGCCAGCTCACTAGTCAACAAAAGGACTGCTGTGGCGCATCGAGGCGGGGGCTGTATCAAAACCCTGGGCTGCTCCCCGGGAAAGTGACAGGGAAGGAGGACTGAGCTGGCACCTCCTGCCGTGTCTAAGGGAAGCCGGGTAGGTTTGCCGAGTGCAGTGGGCAGCCCGCTGCTGTAAGGAACGCTGTGTGCTTCCCCGTGGCCTCTGTCGGGGCCGGGAAGGACGCAGGCAGGAGGACAGTCGTCCTACGCTCCCCGGGGGCCATGACTCTGGAAGCAGAGCGTGTGACATAAGCCTGATGATCCTGGCCCCGAACCCCAAGATGAGCCAATGGAGCTACAGGACCCAGAGTGGCTTTGTCATTTTTTTAAAATGGATAAATGATTGTCCCTTAATAGATTTGTTTGGATACAATAATTCAAGTTAAAATCAGTGCACATGTAGAGAACGGTTTTGCTAAAAATGTTTAGTTTAAGTGACAAATGTAATAGTTTTCTTTATTAAATTTCTAAATGTTGGAATTAAGTGGAATGCTAGAGTCACATCCAAAAGAACAGACAATCCATCCCGTACCGTGTTTCTACACCCGCTGCCCGGACCCCCACAGCACAGGTTTCCTCTCCCACGGTTTGGTTTTTCCACCTGCATCCTGATTATCCACTGTCGTGGGGTCCCTGTTTCCAGATGGACTTATTATTATTGGTCCTCACACTGAGAAGAACAGAACGAGGATGCCAAAGGGATTGAGCTGATGACGGGGAGGAAATGGGAGGTGGAGGAATGCATGTGGGGTGCTAGGCTGGAAAGATCAACCCACAACCACGGCCCCTGAGAAGGTTCCTGCCCCCAAGGAGGCCACAGTCTGGTGGGGAGTGAGACCCCAACAATCCTAATACGGTGTGACAGCACGCGCCAGTGAAGGCAAGAGGGACCGGACCAGGAATGGCTGACGGAGTCTAATCCCAGATCGTCCACTTTCTGCTGAGATGGAAGAGTGTATAAGGGCTCTAAATGCACAGGAATCAGCACTCCTACTATATTCCAGGAGAGAGAAATGAGCCAGACATAGGAACCCCAAGGAGGACAAGCAGTGCTCTGGGGCTGGGGAAGCCTTCTGGAGGAGGGGTGAGGAGGGCTGAGGGCCTTGCAGTGAGTTCCCAGAGCCACTGCCAGCACCACCAAGAAATCACAAGCACTGGCCTTAGTGCTAGGCAAGTGCCTTGTTTTCAGAAAGAGAAAAAGGATGAAATACTAGAACTGTATACTAATTGGCTTGTGGTCAAGCCCCCAAAATTATGGAAAAGATTATGAGGGGGTTGTGAGCATTTAGAACATTAAAAGGTGATCAGTGAAAGCCAACGTGGATTCTCTGAGAACAAGCCCTAAGCTGATTCCCTTCCCGGAAGTGGGGGGGGGGGGGGGGAGACTGGGAGCCTGCAGGACCGACACCTGTCCATATCACAGGTCTGACAGGCTCTTCCAAGAGGTGCCCGTAGACCAGCACCAACAGGCCCTGGGCATCCTCAGCACTGCACCCAGGCAGCCTCCGTGTGCTGCCACCTCTCTCACCCATGCATCCTCGGGCACCGCTGACCCACGCACCGGAGCCCCGGGGCTCCACTCCCACTGGTCCTGGGGAGCCACAGGGAGCTGCTCACCTCTCACACCAGGAGCCCACCACCGCCCCTCCTGCTCTGACCTCGTCTTTCTAAAATTGCTTGCAAGTCCTTGTTTCTCCCCTGCCCGAGGTATTGATGGAAACCAAGGAGTGAGCACTGTGCATCCTGAGGTCAGACTGGCAGGAGCAGGGTGCCCACAGCAATTCGTGGGCCAAGGGGTTCTGGTTCGGGAGGCTCAGAGCGAACCAGATCCATCGACACCGCCACCTCACACACCTCCTGTGCCTTTTTGCTGTAAGAATTCTGGAAGGGTTTTACTAATTTTGCTTTTGAGACCATTTGGCCAAGAGTAACACAATTTATGGCTGGCTCTGATTTCTCGGCAAATATCAGGCATGTTCAGGAATTCTTGGGGAGTGAGAGAAATCTACCTACAAATTGTTTTCAAAAGTAGTAACATTTTAATGAAGACTACATTTAACAATTAATAAATTTGACAACTTGTTAAACTTTGCAGAAATGTAATTACCTGCTTATAAATTTTGATTTTGTAGTTCTCTTTTCATATTTTAGAGTGAACAGGTTTTCTTAGGCCTCGAACACTTCTGTAAGCTCCTGAGAAGCTCACTGGCCCTGTGCCCACCGTCAGAGGGCAGGTTAAGTGGCCCGAACAGCAGGCACGAGCATCTGGACCCTCTCCCCCGAAGGACCGGAAACAACGTTCATGATGTCAACTCTGAGCCCTGCAGGAACTTGAACTTGAGTAGCCTGTGGGAACGCACCAGCTTCCTGGTGTTTAGGTTATTGTTTTGTACTCTGGTTCACTCAAAAGTGGTGACTGACACAGAATATATACTTTCATAACTAAAATATCCCTTCCCCAAGCCTGCTGGACAGACAAGGCGTGAGTGAGCAGCTCCTATAATCAACTCCCCACGGGTGACTGCCCGCCTGCCTGCAGGAGTGCCCAGCACCCTGTCCCTGGCTGGCAGGACTCCACCTAAGCATTCCACACGCCCCGGCTCTCAGAAGGTTAATGTGGCTAGAAAAGTCCAGGTTCAATTTCAACAACTAGTCATTTCTTCTGCCAGAGAAACGTTTCAGGGAGTGGCGAAGAGACTTTTTGGAGAGAGACCATCAGTGGGAATAATTGAAACCAGCATAGAGCAGTGTGTCTCAGTGACATCACAGAAGCCTCCCCTGTGCCCATGTATGAACTAACATGTCCCTAGAACATTCTCCACAGGCCCCGGGACCTCTGCACAGCCTCAGGTGGTCACGCCCAGAGCCTTGGGCATCATGGGTGAAGAGGCCTGTGAGGCTGCTGGCCAGCCCCTCGGCCTCGGCCAGCTCATGGCCAGGCAGGACTCTGCCCTGCCCCCTCACGCAGACAAGCCAGGGGAGAGAGGCATTAAGCCTGCCCACACAGGCCCCACGGTCTACCCACGTCTGAGCTGCTGGCCTCAGAGGCTTCCGGTCAACCTGGGCAGACATTCATGGGGCCACGTTCCCAGCAGGGGGCGGCTGCGTGGCGAGGTGGTGGCTTGTGAGCCTGTTTCTCCGTGGGGCCTGGCTGGGCTGTTAGGCTGCGGGCTGCAGGGCGGGAACAGGACCGGGAAGTCACACGCAGGGCCGGCCTGGCCGTGTCCCCCTGTGCTGGGGACAGCCTGCCCTGGATCCGTCATCAGTGCGTGGTGCTTGGCTTCTGGGTGGTTGTGGTCCTTGGGCATCGCCCCCTCTTCCAGCCAGGCGGAGGGAGGCGGGAGGGGACTGTGGCACCCAAACCTGATCACCTCCACTCACCACGTTTTGGCACTGAGGTTTGGGGGCCCAAGACCTGTATGCCTGTGTTCCCGCTGCCACTTCCTTCTCCCGAGGCCTCCCCGTGCCGCTTCCCTACGGGAACTACAGCCTCAGCGCGGCCATGGCGGCTGCACTTCCCTGCACGTCCTGTCCCACCGGTGCCCTCGAGTGTAAATAGGGTCTCTACAGAGACAAGGTCAGAGACAAGGTCGGGGCGCTCGCTCCACTCCGAGCCCTGTGCAGCCGCCTCAGTGTTGGCCTGGCGCTCCGGGCACGGCTGCCCTGCAGAGGGGGGGCCGAGGGAAATAGCGCCGGGCACTCTGCACTGTGCCAAAGGCGACTCTGCCCGCGCACGCGGAACGGAACCGGCCTCCGACAGACCCCCACGCTCCGCCTCCCTGCGGCTCTGTGGCCTCTCCCCTGAGCTCCGCTGCTGACACCCGCCGCACAGAAACGTCTCAGGAAATAACTTACACTGAGTCCTGGAGACTCAAAAGCAGAGACAGCGACTTGTTTGTGTGGGACGGGGCAGGTGGGCAGGGAACAACTTCAAAACTGTCAGCTCCCGTCTGTCGGAGGAAAGGAAGAGAGGAGCCTCAGGGACACCTGCCTGGCTGCCTCCTGCTGGGTGCTCCTGTATGCACGAGGTCCGAAGAGGTAGGGCTCCTCCCCCCGCTTACAAAAGAAGAAACTGAGGCTCAAGGACCTGTCAAAGTCCCACCGTGAGGAGAGGAGGCCACGGAGACTTGAGCCGAGGGTTCCTGACTCCCAGTCTGGGGTCCCGTCCCCAGCCCACACTTTCTCCTCGAGTCCTCAGTAGTCGGATGCCTCCCCTGGCCCTCCCCAGCGACGCCTGTATATGTAACAGCAAAGGAGGGTGTTCTGAACTGGCCATTTCAATGGCGCCGCGTGACAGTCTCATTGCTGCCATGGATCTTCCTAAATACAGATCTAGCGCTTTCTCCAAATTTTTAAAGGCACCAGTGACCCCAAAACACTTTAAAGAGAGCTCTTCCACCCATTTGCCAACGTTTCAATGCTAAGTGGTTTTCTGACTGATTTTCATCCATCATTTAATTTTCTGACCTTTGCCAAAGGCAGAGGAAGGTTTGCATGCAGGAGATCTGCTCGAGGTCTGCAGGGGTTGGAGGGAAAACTGTTTGGAAATGCGGTTACTGGTGGGAGCTGGTGGGTCCTGGGCATCATGGGAAATGCAGGGTTTTGTTGTAGGTTTTTGGTGACAGGAGGAGATACTAAACACTTGCAAACCGTTTCATACCTATTCCGTGGTTTTAGAAAGCATGCCGGGCCTGAACGCCTTACAGGAAAGATTTCCCAGGTTTTCGTTATAAATTTTACAGGAGCTCAGGCATTTGCCTCCTCGCTGAGCGGCATCCCAGGCGCTGAAGGATCTCGGTGGGTCCCTGGCCAGGACACGTGTGGGAGGCAACCGATTAATATTTCTCCTTCACGTCGATGTTTCTCTTTCTCTCTTTCCCTCTCCCTTTCTCTCTCTCTAAAACCAATTTTTAACAACCTTTAGAAAAATATTAAAAGGGAAAATTTCTTCTACATCATAAAAGATACTAAGATAGTTGCAAAATAGGCAAAGGACACCGAAGAGTAGGCACAGAAGAAAACCAAATCACCAGTAAAGGTGTTTTTTAAAGGGTATAACAGCTTGACAAAGAGGAAGCATCCATTTTTTATTTCTAACCTGGCTGACCAGCAGAGGTTAAAAACAGTCTTAGGGACACAGACAAGTCAGCCTGGGCCTCCCTACCCTGGCGGTCACTCTGGCTGGAGAAACAGAAGCGAGCTACGTGGGTGGTCGCTGGACCATCCAGACCTGGTTCCGATACCGGGTATGCCCCTCACCAGCCATGTGACTTCAGGGGTGTCACCTGATATCCCACGGTGTACCTGGAGGATGGGGTGTGTAAATACACGGATTGGGGGGTAAACACTCACTCCATGCCGGCTGGGGGGGTGTTTAAAGTTGCTACCACTCCAGTTGGCTCTCTTAGAGCTAGGGATTCATCACCTGAGGTCCAGAGGTCCATTTCCCTTCTGAAATTATAAGCAAAGTTGTGTGAACCTGTGGATTTTCCTAAATACAGATCTAGAGCTTTCCTCAAAATTTTAAAGGTACCAGTGACCCCAAAACAGTGAGCTCTTTGCAGGAATGCCAAAGGTAAAGCTTAAACCATGATGGCACCCACAAAAGTAGCTCAGGCTGGGAGCCACAAGGCTGGCCTGCCCCTCCCGTGACCTTTCCCAAAGCTGCCCTTCCCCTGAGAGCTGCACAGGAGGCCTGCAGGGGGGCCTGGTGCTGGTCTCAGGGGGCGGATGCTGAGGCTCTGCTGGTCTCCGGCACCAGCATCCCCATCTAACGGCCTCCCCTGTACTTTGGACTCGAGAAGGAGCTGGAGCCTCCACGCCCCCGGCAGCTCTGCTCCAGCTGTCGGGGACAGACTCCCATTCTCTGCCTTGGTCCCTGGGGCTGTGAGCTAAACACAACCAAAACCTTTTTCTCCTTCATGAAAGCTCTTTCTGGGTCTGGCCTCCCCTTCCCCTGACGGAAGAGGCACAAGGCAAAGAAGGGAGCAGCCGTGTGTGCCACATCTGCTACCAGCGGTGGTGGGGGGGGGGGGTACTGCCCCACCTCGGAGGGGAGAGGCGGCTGGTGAGACGGATAAATGAGTGGAAGCTGTGCCTGAAGCTTGATGGGGAGGAGCCTCCTGTGTAACTATGGGCCGTAAGCACCCACACCAACCTTCCTTTTCGGTGCTGCCTGGGCACTGGGGACATATGGGGTGAGCCAGACCAGCCCCGCCTTCCCATCAGGCTCCAGGGGGGTTGCCCGAACACAGCAGCAAGGACTCAGGAAAAGCCCACCTGAGATGTGCAACGAAGACCAAATCCAAACTTCTCCCATTTTGCCATCTGTGTAGACTCATCGAGCCCAACCACCACAGGAAGGAATTTGAGACGGTTGATGTCCACAGGTGAGCTCAGAGTCACCCCTCCCCACACACACAGGGAGAAGGACAGGATTCCCAGGAGCACAGGCCCAGAGAAGGCTGGTGAGGGCAGCTCCTCCCTTTCTGGGCATCAGAGCAACCCCACCCCGGGCTCCTGCTGCCGGCAGGTCCCCCCGGGCCTGGGACTCGGCAAACAGTTGTTGAGTAAACACAAATAAACAGAAAGAACAAGATGCGGCTTTCCTCGCATGTTCGATCTTGTGTATCTCGTACTGGAGAACATTTTAAAGAAGCTGAAGCGAAGTATACAATTTTCTTTATTTTAAAATATGCAGCTAATAAGAGATGCAGTTCAATAGCTACGCCCCGAAAACCTTCTCAAGGCTCCTCGGGTGAGTGAGGAAGAAGGCAGCCTACTTGGACCGTGGTGACTCAGATTTGTTGATGGGACCAACATCCCAACACAGGAAACCGCTAGGGGGATGGGGTGGGGGGGACCCACAGGAGCTATTTGGACCCCAGGAAACACCCATTCCTTGTGACTCAAGCCCTGTGAAGTCACAGAAAACCACAGAGCACAACCCGTCTCAGCTTCGAGAGCGGGGGCGGGGGCATCGTAGACACCATCCTTTAAGTCCACGGACCTGCCCAGAGAACGGCCACCTCAGAACGCGAGGACTCCAAGCACGTGGCCTCCGTGAGCTTTCCTTGGAAAAGACACAGACTGAGCTAAAAGAGAACTTGTCCCCCAAAAGGATGTTTGGGGGCCAGTGTCTGGATCCCAGAAATATCCTGAAATCACTGGCTATGGGACCAGATTCGGGGCCCTGCTTGGGGCCCTGTGACCACACGAAATTCATTCACGAAGAGCTGTGGCCACGGAGCACTGACGGGCGGGTGGGAGTCAGAGCCGAGGCGCCAGCCGGCTCAGCCCACGGCCTCGGGAAGAGCGGCCCGTCTGTCTCCTCCAGCGGGAGGAGGCCGCCCGAGTCGCACGGCGCTGATGAATCTGCTGCATTTGGGGGGCGCTCATCTCTCTGCCAATACAACTTTAAAAGAAAAATCGCTCCAGGAACTCCACACAAAAGATCTCAGAAACCCTTAGCACCTTAAGTGAGGCAAAGATGGTCTCCCGTCCACAAGCTGGGGAAGCTGAGGGCGGGAGAGGTAACGAAGCTGGCCCAGATCACATGGCGGGGATGAGGGGGAAAGTGGGCCTGGCGTCCAGGCATCCTGCCCTCAGCCCCCAAGCTCCTAACCGTACATCACATTACAGTGGTCCCCCCTTCTCTCTGGGGGATACGTTCCAGGGTCCCCAATGGATGCCTGAAACCACAGATGATACCAATACATAGGTATGTATTTTTTTCCTATACATACCTATGATAAAGTTTAATTTGTAAGTTAGACACAGTAAGAGCTTAACCATAACAACATACTATAATAAAAGTTATATGAATCTGCTCTCTCCCAGCACACCAGCACACCTTTCTTTTTCCTTTTGCACAGTTTCACAGACAGAACACTCATTCTTATCTCAGATCTTAGCAACTTCAGCATGCAACTTTTTTCTCTCCTTATTAAGTCGAGAACTTTCACCTTTTTGCTTCAAGGAAGCACTTTACAGCTTCTCTTTGGCGTATCTGAATGGCCAGCATCCCTGCTCCTGCACTGCGGGGCCACGGTTAAGTGGGATAAGGTGCCTGGAACAAGGGCACTGTGATGCAGCAGCAGCCGATCTGATAAGGGAGATAGCTGCTGAGTGACTAAGGGGTGGGGAGTGTGCCAGCGTGGATACGGTGGACAATAGGATGAAGGGCTGGACAAAGGGATGGAGGGCTGGACAAAGGGATGGAGGGATGGACAAAGGGATGGAGGGATGGACAAAGGGATGGAGGGATGGACAAAGAATGGAGGGCTGGACAAAGGGATGGAGGGATGGACAAAGGGATGGAGGGCTGGACAAAGGGATGGAGGGCTAAAGGGATGGAGGGCTGGACTAGGGATGAAGGGCTGGACAAAGGGATGGAGGGATGGACAAAGGGATGGAGGGCTGGACAAATGATGAGCTGGAACAAAGGGATGGAACAAGATGGGAGATGGACAAAGGGATAGAGGGCTAAAGGATGGAGGGCTGGACAAAGGGATGGAGGGCTAAAGGGATGGAGGGCTGGACAAAGGGATGGAGGGCTGGACAAAGGGATGGAGGGCTGGACAAAGGGATGGAGGGCTAAAGGGATGGAGGGCTGGACAAAGGGATGGAGGGATGGACAAAGGGATGGAGGGCTGGACAAAGGGATGGAGGGCTGGACAAAGGGATGGAGGGATGGACAAAGGGATGGAGGGCTAAAGGGATGGAGGGATGGACAAAGGGATGGAGGGCTGGACAAAGGGATGGAGAGCTGGACAAAAGGAAGGAGGGATAGACAAAGGGATGATTCACATACCGGTTGGGATAGAGTGGAGGGTGTGAAATTTTATCACGCTACTTAGAATGAGGCACAATCTAAAACTTACGAATTATTTATTTCTGGAATCTTCCATTTAATATTTCAGACCATGGTTGACGGTGGGTAACTGAAACTGCAGAAAGTGAAACCGTGATGAGGGGGATACTGCCACAGAGGTAGTGCCCGCATAGGGTGCGTCGGGGTGTGTGAATGTGACTCAGTGGCCGGGCCACGGGGAGCCTGTGACATGTGTGTGTCTGTGTCTCCAGGCCCGTGGAGAGACTGCCTGCAGGCCCTGGAGGATGGCCACGACACCAGCTCCATCTACCTGGTGAAGCCAGAGAACACCAACCGCCTCATGCAGGTGTGGTGCGACCAGCGGCATGACCCTGGGGGCTGGACCGTCATCCAGAGGCGCCTGGACGGCTCTGTCAACTTCTTCAGGAACTGGGAGACCTACAAGGTGAGCACAGGGCCTGTCTGTGCTGCCCACCTGACCAGGAAAGGAGCCACTGGGAGGGAAGGCGCCGCTGACCAGGAAAGGAGCCACTGGGAGGGAAGGCGCCGCTGACCCGTCAGGGCCCGCGCAGCCCCAGACAGTAAACGCCTGAGGCAAGAAGGACGCTGACGGGGCCATCTCTGCAGACCCACCAGGGCTGGTGAGGGCCAGCAGCCCCCTCCCACCGGCGCTCGTCACTGCTGGGAGACAAGAGTCCCAAGTTCCAACCAGGGGCCTGCGGGCCGAGCACTGCATAATCCTGACTCACGCTCTCCTTGTTTCCCCCAGCAAGGGTTTGGGAACATCGACGGTGAGTACTGGCTGGGCCTGGAGAACATTTACTGGCTGACGAACCAGGGCAACTACAAACTGCTGGTGACCATGGAGGACTGGTCCGGCCGCAAGGTCTTTGCAGAGTATGCCAGCTTCCGCCTGGAGCCCGAGAGCGAGTATTACAAGCTGCGGCTGGGACGCTACCATGGCAACGCTGGCGACTCCTTCACCTGGCACAACGGCAAGCAATTCACCACCCTGGACAGAGACCACGACGTCTACACAGGTAGGACCGTGGAGTCAGTCCCAGGTGGAGGACCGAGGTCAGAGGTCAACCACAGCCAGTCCCAGACACCAGGGCCTGAGAACAGGGAGAGCCCTGGGTCCAGCTGCCTGACCCTGTCCCTGCCCCTGAAGGCCCACTCCTCTGCCCACTAGCCACAGATCCCCTTTGCAAAGCTGGGTCAGACTGGCATTTACAGAAGGTAAAGGGGAAATGTGTACATAGGACACACGTGACGGCCCATCCAGGTGCGCTCGCATAACCTCTCTGCCTGAGTGCCGAGTGGCAGCGCCCCACATTCGCATGGACTCTGGCCACATGTCGTCTGGCCCCACCTCCTGCCAGCCATGTGCTGAGCTCTCTGGGCCTCGGTCTCCACACGGGCACGAGGACCATGCCCACCTTGCAGGGAGATGAGATGTTAGCGAGGATGCACTGGGGTGTGTTGGCAGGGCTTGGCACAGTCAGGCTCGATGCAATGGTGCCTTATGACCGCAGCTCTGGCATGCATCGTTCACCTGGCGCTGCAGGAGCCGGCGAGAGGAACCAGCTAGGAGAGAGGAAGTCATTTGTCCAAGGCGACATGCCTCACACTCAGGCCTTCACTAAGAAGTCTTTATATTAAAACAAACAAACAAGGGAGAAAACAGATAATTATAAGCACAGACTCACACCCTCCAGAGCCCCATTCCCAATTGGTTGGCAAGTCAGCAGGCCTACCCCTTCCCTAAGGGCTGGGAAAGCTGGGCTGGGCCCCAAGGGGCCTGGGGCTGAGTCTCCCTCACTTTCTGCCTCGGCCCAAAGTCTCAGTCGGAGCAGGGCCGCCAGCCCATTGGGGCCCCCAACCCACAGACTTGACTGGGGAAGCCCTTCCCCGCAGTGGGGGTCTGCCTCCTAGGCCTGATCAGGAAACCGGGGACCCCCTCTTTTAACTAAGAGCAGCCCAAGCACACGGGGCTCCTCCTCCCTGGGAAGCCGGGGCCCCTGCATGCCTCCTGTCCCTTGCCCACACGTCCCGAATCGCTTGTCCTTGCCGGAAAGATCCAGAATGTTATGACAGTGCCAAAAAGTTTCATAAAATATCTTTCTTTTAGAAAATAAAAGTATGTATTTGGCTGGAATACATGCTGGGGAGGCACAGAGAAGAATTTTCTCTCAAGCACTTCCTCTGTCATTCTATAAAGACTCTTGATCCAACAGTTTCAACTCTCCCAAAAATTCCTAAGGAAACTCCTTTGCCCCTCTTCCACCCACACAGGTCATTTCCGTTTTCTGTTCCAACCCGGGTATGGGGTCCTCCCCTGCACGCCCTCTGCATCAAGCTCTGAGCTAAGCGCTAAAATTCAATCCCCACGCCCCCATTCAATTCCCACCCGCCTGTGGGGAGGTGCCCTGATGGAGGGCTTGCTTAATCCTCCCTTTTACATGAGAATTTGGGGACTCAGTGAGTTTAAGTCACTTGCCCAAGATCACACAGCTTGTCGGTGAGAAGGCCGAGCCTCACAGACGGGTCTGAGCAGGCCTGAAGCCTGGTCCACCTCTCAGGCGTTCTTGCTCCAAGGCGCCCCCAGGGAGGTTCTGCTCAGTCCCCAAGCAACACAGGTTGGCAGTGGTAAACCGACTCAATTGCTGCCACCTCCCCCTGAGACCTTCTCACGTTCTCTCTGCAGGAAACTGCGCCCACTACCAGAAGGGAGGCTGGTGGTACAACGCCTGCGCCCACTCCAACCTCAACGGGGTTTGGTACCGCGGGGCCATTACCGGAGCCGCTACCAGGACGGGGTCTACTGGGCTGAGTTCCGAGGAGGCTCCTACTCACTCAAGAAAGTGGTGATGATGATCCGGCCCAATCCCAACACCTTCCACTAAGCCAGCTCCTTCCGACCTCGCGGCCTGGCCCCCGCCACGAGCCCGCCCCCACCGCGCAGGCCCGGCACACAAAGCAACTCCTCGCCGGTTCCCCGGGGCCAGGGGGACTGGGACCCGGATTCTGTCCGGGTCGCTGCAGCAGACCACGGACCTGAACAGTACAGTATGCTCTGTCCCCACACTCCTCCACACCAGGCAGCCCTCGCGATTCCAGACAGGACAGACTGCAGACCAGTCTTTCTTTAAATAAATTAAGGCCTACAATAAAAGCACAACTGCAAAATACCTTCATGATATACACGTGTATGAGCCGACCTTGCCCACCTAAGTGTATGCCACATGCATATGCGTTTAGATAGATGGCACATGTAATAGATCTAGATACATACAGAGGTTTGCCTTCCACACCCAAGCACACAGTGGGCGCTGCGTGCTGACGCTCTGACCGGCAGCGTTGCTCCTGGCGGAAGCCTCGCCCTGAGTCGCGGTGCTCGTGTCTAAGAGCAGACCAGGCTGTGCGGCTCCCGACGAAGATCGGTCCTTGGCGTCCCGAATTCTCCCAGGAATGTCTACAGCGCGACCCTCTCTCAGAGAGGTCTCCAACTTAAGAACCCCTATGGGCACCTAATCAAATTTCAAAACCCCCCTCCATCTCTGCTCCTGTATTCCCCCATTCTTAGGACGTTCACCATCTGTCCATCCACCCCTCCGCTTACTCATTCATTCGCTAGCGTTCAGTAAGCCTCTTGTGTGAGTCACTTCTTGGCCACTCGCTCTGCTTCCAGGCACCTTTCTGTCTGCTCTTCTCCTTGCCTTTTCTGTTTACCCTCCTCTCCTTCTGGGAGCGATTCCTCAGCCCCCGAGCAGGAGCCAGACAGGGCTCCAGGTTTCTGGCCCGGAAGGGAAAGGCCAGGCCCAAAGCTAGCGACCAGCCACACGGATGAGGCACTCACGATGCTGTATTTCCCATTCACACTCTGGCCTACTTGTCCTTTCACCTTCACAGAACAATAGCCTACTGTGCCCGGGAGGTGCTCAAGGAAAGAAAAGTCCTCATCTGATCAGAAAGACCAAAAGCCCCCACTCTCTCCCGCCCCCCCCTACACTTCCGGGGAATGCGGGTGCCACAAAGATGAGAACGGCCGTTCTTGTGAGTTACCGGACAACCGGGGCCACCGGCCCCTTGTCCACTGCGTTACAGCGAAGTGGCTCTCCCAGTCCTGGTGGCCAGAGGGCTACACTCAGTACTCCGGAACTACTGCCCAGCGGGAGCAGGAGAGGAGTCCAGGCGAGACCCCCCCCAGTGGGTGAGTGGTCGGGGCGTGTGAGCCGTCGGAACATCGGGACTCTCCATGTCTGGCTGTGTGCCTATTACCTCAGCATTCTCGCAAAGTGTACCATGTAGCATGTTTGTGTATATAAAAGGGAGGGTTTTTTTTAATATATTCCCAGATTATCCTTGTAATGGCACCAATCTGCAATAAAGCCATGAGTGCTATTTGGATGTGTCTATACTGTGTGTCACTGTTTGTGGATGCCTGCCCGGGACCTCCGATATCAGAGCCTCTTCAAGTAACATCAGGAAGAGATGCAGAAGGGACATACGCCCATCCTTTCAATCCCACTCTCCCTGCCTCTGGTTTCCACGCATGCTCCAGGAGTCCCTGATAGCACCTCGGACCGAGATGGTCCTCTGGTGCTGCACCCCCTTGTACCCCGTCCTGTCCTGGATGTCCTGGAGACCCTCACAGGTGTGTGGTCAGACCTACACACCTTCCTCCAGGTCTGGTCCCATTTTGCCAAATGGCACCATCTATTCAATTGCTCAGGTCAAAAATAAGGACGCCTTTCTCCCCCTCATCAAGGTCAACCCATCCCTCCATGCCAGCCTCCCCTCTGCCTCAGGTAGGCGCCCTTCCCCTCTCCCCGCCACTACTGCAGCCCTCAACTCCTCCCTCATCCCAACCCGCCTTCCACACTAACTGCCTCCTATGAATCAAGTCCATGCGCCGGAAGCGTCTCCAGAGCATGATGGGAAAACCCAAAAGCATAAAGGAAAAGGTTAAGGGACATAACCAAAGAAAGCCCCACATTTTCTCTCCTCCGAAAAACCAAGCGTGAATAAGACTGAAAGTCAGATATGAAACGAGAGAAAAATACAGAATTAATACTCAAGCTACCCCAACAACTCTTCCAAATTAAGAAGAAAGATACAAACACTGTGACAGAAAACTCGGAAGACTCACAAATGTCAGCACACAAGACTCCAACTTCATTAACAACTAGAGTGGCACACTGGATCGAGCCAAAGCCGTCTCACGGTGCCCGCTGGATTGGCAAAGATGAAAAAGCCAACCTCCATGTAGACAAGGAAAGGGAGACATATGTGCTCTATATACTCTGGATGGAAGTACAAAGTGATTCCGTGTTTTTAAGACAATTTGGCAATGTATGTATCAAAATTTCAAATGCCCTTACATCTTTGGAGCCAGCAATCCTCTTCTCAATGAACATACGGGAGCTTTTTCTGGCAACGTTGTAGGTGGGGACTGGTGTTTACTGACACCTCCTGTGTGCCTGGAACGGCACCTCTGTTTTCTCATGTGACCTCACAGGCAGCCTTTGAAGGAGGTGTTCGCACTTCACAGAAGAGAAAGCGAGGCTCACCATCAGACGCTGGTCAAAACACCCAGCAGCAGTTAAGCCAGAAGGCTCTCAGCTCCCTTCTCCCAAACCCCTAGTCAGTTTTGGGTGTCACCGTGGAATCTGGAAGCTATTTTGCCCTTGGCCCAGACCACGGCCACCCCTCCCCACATACTTGGAGTGGAGTGTGTGAGATGGCAAGGTCAATGGTAAAGAAAAACAGGGTCCAATCTTCAGGCACAAGGTGGAGGCACCCCTGGCCCCCAAACTAGAGCAGGCTGTGACACCAGCTGTTTCTCCCAGCTCCATCCCAGCTCCCAAATCTGAGTCTAGGTCAAATAATAGCCTGGCTATATGGAAGTAGGAAGGAATAAGCCCATCAAGAGGTGGAACCCACTCTTAGAGCAAAATGGGGAGGGAGGGAGACAGCTTACCACACCAACTGCAAAGGAGAGAGCGAGGAGACGGGAGGGAGCTGTGCTCAAGTACATTGGCCTTAGTGCCCCAGTGAGCTGCTCCCCCACCAGCAAACACGCCAACCAGTCAGCACCCCTGCGTCAACACTCCTCCTCCTCACCCATCCTTCCCTATGACCTTTAGGGCCTCCAGTACATTCCTGGTACTCAGGTCTCCATGGCGAGTGCACCTCCAGACCCAGAAGGAAGTCAGCGAAACCCAACCAAACCCCCATGTCCCACTTTGGGCCAATACCTTGGTCACTGGAGGGCACCCACCTACTGAGCATTATTGGGCATGTGTGGGGAACATGGCAGGAACACAGTGGTGTCCTCCAAGCCAGTGACACCCAACAGGACCGCTCCCCCAAACCGTGCCAATTTGAATCAGACTGAAAGGGAAACCTTGGAACAATGCTCATGACCCACAGAGGCTCTCTGGAAGCTCAGGGCCTCCCATGACCCGCCCACCCCCCAAGGCCACCTCATCTGTTTTACCATCGTGTAAACACTCTTGGTTACCCTACGAGAAAGCCAGACAACTGGATTAAACAAAAAGGGGGACATTTTAAGTGTAACAAAATGATAAATGGGCACTCCTTCTGCCTCGGTTTTATCCAGACTCCTAAGGCTAGTTACAGGCCACATGCAAAACCACCCCTGCAGGGCATGGCCCCAGACTGGTTCTACAGCACAAGCACACTGCCCACCTGCAGCCTGAGGGAGGAATGCAGAAAACATGGGGGGGGGGGGGGGTTGTCCCCCACGGCAGGGACGGGGGGGGATGCTCCTCTCACCCTAAATCAAGTGAGAGGGACTTCAAGGGACCACTGTAAGAGTTTGGCATGGGTATGACCATCTGACTTATGCCTCGAGTGCACAGGCCTGAGGCCAAGAGCAGTGAGAAGCTGGCCACACCAGAAGCAAACAGCCAGCCTACGATGGGGCAAGAGAGGCAAGGACAGCAAGGTCCCAGGTCTGCTAGGAACCAGAGGACAGCCTGGCTGGGACATGGGGATGGGGACCGTGCCAGAGGCCCAAGAGCCAATCACGGAGTCCTAAGTGACCAGCTGGAGGAGAAGCATCACCTCTCTCCGGCCAGCTGAGTCGGTGCTGCCCAGGAACGGCAGATCGGAAGCAGCAGCAGCCAGAAGGGAGAAAAGCTAGCAAAGAGGGAAAAGACAGAGTGTGGGCACCAGTTCTGGACACCACAAAAGATGACCCCTTACCCCTCACTTCTCCCTCAGCCCCAAGGGCACACTACCGAGGGGCAGGCAAGCGGGGGGAGCAGGCGTGGGGGCCAATGAAGGCTCTCTTGAGTCCTTCCCCCAGACCCCCAGTCTGGTCCGGCTCTGGGGCCCAGCCTTCTGATGGTGACCGGGCTGTCTGGAAGGACGTGACTGTCGGGATGGGGCCGCTAACTCGCATCCTCCGCGCGCACAGGAGGCATCAACGGGGCCTGTTCATGCCCAACAGCAGACAGATGAGTGTGCAGTGTTGACTGGGAATAAAACTAGTCCACAGAGTAGGCTGGGAAGGGCGCTGGGGAAAAGCAGGTTTCTTCTTACACCCGACTGAGTCCAGCTCATTTAATACGTTGGTTACGTAAGGCCACGAGGTATCCCCCGAGCCCATGAGCAGGGACGCAGCTGGGCCTCACTAGGGCCAGGAACCAGGAACGGCCTGGAAGGCCTTCAAGGGGCCAAGCAGCAGCTTTCTCCTTCTCTCCCTCTCCATCGCCCTCCCCCTCCCCCTCCCCCTTCCCCTCCCCCTCCCCCTCTCCCTCTCTTCTTCCTGGCCTGCAGTCTCTTTCTGTTTCTCATTGTGCGTCCATCTGTCTTCCCAGCCTGGAATTCCTGAGCTCACATGTCCCTCTGCCCCGAGTGCCAGCAGACATACAGGCACCCCTCCATCCCAACGCAAACTCTGGCCCAAGGATCCGCCTGGCCCCTGGTGGGGGGAGGGGGTGTCTGCCTGGGCACAGAGTAGGCAAAATGAACAGGGCTCTGGAGTTCAAAACAGCAGGAGAGGTGGGGAGTTCCCAGGTTCCCAGAAAGGAGGGGTCATGGGCTGGGTCTACACCTAAAAAGCGTCTGGATTATATCCCAGCTCTTGTTGGTCCCCATCCCCTCCAGGGATTGTATTTTGCAAGATGAATTCTGTCCTAATGCTGATGAGAGTGTGCCCTACCCCCAGCCCTCCACACTGACCCCAGCCCTATCCCAGAAAGCACATCCAACCTTCCAGGCCCACCTGGATCACTGAACATGACCCCAGGCGGTGCGCAGACGGGGCTCTTCCTGCCCCTCCTGGACACGCTGAGCTTCTCAACAGTCTCTGTGGATTAGTCTCGGGTCCCCACTGTGGGGATCTCCCTGGCAGCATTCTGCTCTGGATAACACTCGTGCCAGCTACCATCTATGCGGCACCACGAAGGTCTCTTTCAACTCTCAACACAACCCGATGACGTGGGTTCTATAATTACCCTCCTTTTGACACAACAGATATTGAGGTTCAGAGAAGTAAGTGACTTGCCCAGGAACATGCTTCCTGGGACGCTCAGGATTTGAGACCCTCTGTTACCCATTATCACCCCTTTGTATGGCTAAGAATATTGGCAACATGGAGCCTTCTGCTCAGGAGTGGGGACGAGAGATTGCTGGCCAGCCTGGCTGTGCAGAAGCAGCTAGATGGACAGTAGGTCCCCAGATGTTGTAAACCAGCTCAGGGCTATTTGCCCAACTTAATTGAGAGCAGCGGGCAGGGCACAGAATAACAGGGGGCAGTGATGGAGAATATCCCACAGCTTCTTGGGGCTCCCACCCCTTTGCCAGGACTAACGCTATTGGGCCTCTCTCCCTTCCTCTTGTGGGATAGGAGAGCCATTTGTCCTACAACCTACAGACACAGTCCCACCCTCTGGCACTGACAGTGATTCCCTGTGGCTGGTCTGGCTGTCACCTCGCACACCAGTTCTACCTGGTAGAAGTCCCAGTCCACAAGCTCTGGTAACTGGGTCCCTGATGTGGTGGCTCATCTTCCATCTCCATGCCTTAAGGCCTGGGGCTCGCTCACCTCTCCGAACCCAGAGTCAGGCCTGAGCCAGACCTAGCCTGGTAGCTGCCACTTACAGACACAATGCCTTAGTACCAACCATTGCAAAGACATCCAAATATCCTCTCCTGACCTGCGGCATCCTGGGCCAGCTCAGCCTATACCTGGGACCCAGACAGAGACAACCCCTCCCATCTGTGCAGCCTTCCCCAGGCACTTCCACACACAGCACCTCTGGGTGGCAGCCCATCTGGTGGTCCCATCCCCGGCTGGTTGATGGTCCTGCTACATCTGGCTCCCAAGGGCTGTTTGAGGATGCTCCCTTCAGGGTCAGCTCACAACAGAAGAGAGCTCCTTGGGCAAGGTGGACAGGCCACGTTTGCCCTGACCCTTGGGGGAGCTGGGAGTGGCCAAAAGCCTGGAAGAGTAACTAACGCAGAGGGGATGGAATGAGAATTCCCTTCTGGGGCTCTGTGATGACAGAGGCTGATGCCCTAGCCATCTAGAATTGGGGGGAAATATAGAAGAAGCACGAAGCCTCCTTGGAGCCCAGAATGCTGCCCAAACCCCCAGGCAAGTGTGCCTGAGGAGGGACCTCTTTTGGCCTCCTCTCGGCGGAACCAACAGCCAGCATCCTTTCCTCACTGTCAGGGCAGTGCAGGGCTGTGCCGGGACACGGAGAGGGATTAAGGACAGATATCCAGGACACAGGAGCAAGAGCAGGGGGCAGCTGAGCAGCTGGGCGGGAGGCCTGCAGGGAACATGTGTTTGGAGTAGAAAAGTAGCTTCTTTTCCAAGAGCACAAAATTGGTGGGGAGAGAAATGTGTATGAAAACAAGATGCTCTCCTCACCTATCATTTTATTTATTTTTTATTTATTGTTGTTTCTTTTTAGGGGGAGGGCATGCTGATTTGTTGTTCCACTATTATTTACTAGAGGCCTAGTGCATGAAATTCATGCACGGAAGGGGGGGTGTCCCTCAGCTCAGGGGAAGGAAGTCCTGTAGGACAGAGGGTACAGCTTCATTGACTGCTTTTTGTATGTGCCCTGACTGGGGATCAAACCTGCAACCTTGGTGTATCGGGAAGATACTCTAACCAACTGAGCTACCCAGGAGGTCCCGGTTTGATTCCAGGTCAGGGCATGTGCTCGAGTTGTGGGCTCCATCCTCACAACTCAGGCATGGTGGAGGCAGCTAATGGATGATTCTCTCTCATCATTGATGTCTCTCCTCCTTCCTCTTTGAAATGAATAAAAAAATATGTATTTTTAAAAATGGCTGGTAACATCTAGAGTTGGAGAGAGCGGAGAACACAGGCTCACCCACACTATGCCACTGGACATGTCACTGCAGCCCTTGCCGAGGGCACCCCAGCAGCAGCCATCAGAACAACCGCCCGAGTCGCTCTGTCCCAGCCATTCCACTCCTAGCATCCAATGTTTCAGAAATACTCTGACAGGCAAGTGAACACACATGTATAAGACACAATCAGTCAAAGGGAGGAAGTGGAAACCACCTGGCCGTGTATCAGCTGGGGCAGAGCTAAACAAATGAGCTCACACCCAGGCAGTACCCAGTCACCCACCCGTCTATGGGAGCCCAGGGCCAATGGCAAAAATGAAGTTCTGCACTTGCTGCCACTGAGCCTGGAAGACACAGTAAGTGGAACAAAAAGATGCAACAAACAATACGTATAAAATGCCCATCCCCATTTTGGTTAAAAAGCACAGTATTATTCTCACACCCGTGCACACATTTGCGAACAAGTAGAGTAAGAGGTCTGGAAAAATTCACGCCAACTGTTAACAGTGGTTGCCTCTGAGAAGCAGAAGAACAAGAAGGGATTTTCGCTTTTTAGTTTAAAAAAGCGAAAATTTAGTGTGAATGAGTTTTACAACAATCATGTCGAATTTAAAACGTTTCTAACGAGAATGCCGAATCCGCCCCAGAGCACAGCCTTTATGCGGCCCCATCCCCCAGAGGAGGTGTCCTGGGCCTCTGCAGGTCTGGACACTGCACTCCAGGCCAACACACACGTGACCAGGGAACTGCAGCCTTTCTGGGAGTGACTTTCAGGCCCCTCTCAGGCACCTTTCCCCTTAGAGAGACGCAAGAATCCATCACCTCTCCAAGTGCAGCTGTACCCTCTGTCCTACAGGACTTCCGCCCTCACAAGGAGCGCCTCAGAGACACCCAGCACTTCCTGCTGCCCTGCAGGTCAATCTTGTCTTTTCCGTATTGAGGTTTACAGCTGGTGTTGTCCCAATGCGGATGGGGCAGCAGAGTAATAAATGCTGGGTGGTGATAAAGACTGTGCAATGTACTAGTTACCAATGCTGTGTGACAGATTACCCCCAAACTGAGCAGCTTACAGTAATAAACACTGACTATCTTATAGTTTCCGTGGGTCAGGAATTTGCATGCCTCTTAGCTAGATGTCTTTGGCTCAAGGTGTCTCGAGTGATGAGGTGACTCTATCGGCCGGGGCTGCCGTCTCATCCAGTCTCCGCTTAGGCAGAGTCTGCTTCTAAGCTCGCTCACAAGGTGGTTGGCAGGTCTCAATGCCCGGCCATGGGGCCTCTTCACAGGACTGCCAAGCGCCTGGGCAGCTGGACCCCCCCAGGTTGTGTGATTCCAGAAAGAGTAAGAGAGAGCAGACATCTGACACAGAGAAGGCACAGTCTTTTTACAACCCAGTCTCAGAACCGACATCCCGTTACTCCTGTCATTCTGTTTGTTGGAAGCAAGTTGGTATCTTCTACCCATCCTCAAGGGAAAGGGTTTACCCAGGGAAACAAATACCAGGGGCAGGGACCACAAGGGGCCATCTTACAAGCCATCCACCACACAAAACCTTTCAGATTTTCAGGGTTGAACTCTCCCTCTCTGAAAACAGTGCAAGGAGATCTCCCAATGGCCCCAGGTTAATCCTGAGGACGGAGAAACTCACTAGTTCTGCCTCGACCTAACCCTTTTCTTCGTTAGGGCTGGCTGATGACTCTGAGAGGGCCCTTGGACACCCACCTCAGCCCCCTGTTCTACTCAGGAGAGTCCCTGGAGATATTCCCCTTCTCACCCACTCTCCTGGTTTCCCAGAGGGAACATCTGGCCTGGCCTAAGGTTGGTGGTTGGTGGCACTGGGTCAGACCTGAGTTTGAGCACGGGTCTGGTTTAGCTTCTGCAGCTGTGAAGTAAGTTAAAAAATAGTAATGCCTCGCCCAGAGGAAGGAGGGTTGGGAGGATTAAATGAGATGATGAGATTAAAACGCTCATCTTCCACATGATGAAAAAATAAACATGAGTTATTGCATTATTATGATGATTAACTTCTAATTAGAAACCCAGAGACTGAAGGTCAAAGAGAGCAGTCACTCTGATGAGTATACAGATTCCTTCTAGGAAAACACACTTCCTCTTGCACGAAATGGGCGTATGCTCTCACCTCCTTTTGGGGGATCAGACAGAACCTCCCGACCCAGAGAAAAGCTGACTGCAAGCCCGCCCTGGGCCCCAGAAGGGACAAATCTGACATGGTGCTCAGCTCTGGGCAGCAAACATGCAGGAAACATCCCTCCCCACTGTGTTTTCCTCCCACACTGTTTCTCTCCATGGAGACGGAGGGATGGAGATAGTCAATGAAGGATGCATATGGTGAGGCGGGTGGACCTCCGCCAGAGCATGAGGTCTGGAGTTAAACTTGGTATCCACCTGGCTTACAACATGGGGTAAGCCATAGGTCCAATCGTGGAGTTTTTTCACTCATAAAATGGGGATGTTAATTAACATTCACTGAGTTTTTGTATAAACTAAGCAAGACTATGAAGTCCCAGCCTCAGAAGCAAGATTGAGAAATGTACATTTTAAGGGAACAAATCCTGAGATTGCAAAAGTAAAGGTCAAGTTCTCTCCTGGCAGGGGACGTATAGGGAACCTGCAGCTGACCACTCTACGGGACCATGGCGAAGGTCCCCTTCGCATGGGGCCCGGGTGTCTGTGATGGTTCTGCTGACTGAGGGGCATGTCTGAGATGAGTCAGAGGCAGTGCTTCCCTGCTTGCTGAGCCCCGGAGAGGGAGATGCCTCGTTCTGGAGAAGGAGAAACTTGATCACAGGTTCTCCTGGGGGAGGGGACGAGGGCAACAAGCTGGCCCCTGCGGCCTGTGGACATCGGGCAGGAGAAAAAAAGGCAAGGCCCGCGAACTCCAGAGCAGGCATTCTGCAATGTGGGCTTCAGCTTGTCTTTGTGGCACCGACACCCCTTTCTCTACCCATGAGCTGTGCTCCCCCAGTGAAGGAAGGAGGAGCCTGGTCAGGAAAGGCAGGGTCAGGCCGGCAGCGGCTGAGGCAGCATGCAGCAGCCAGGATGGATTGTGGAACAAATGAGCATTCCCTGGGGGTCCTGGGAAACACGTGGAACGGGG
This sequence comes from Antrozous pallidus, assembly GCA_027563665.1. Taxonomy (NCBI): domain Eukaryota; kingdom Metazoa; phylum Chordata; class Mammalia; order Chiroptera; family Vespertilionidae; genus Antrozous; species Antrozous pallidus. Next base: position 79,071,829 of record CM050522.1, on the reverse strand, counting down.
AGCTGGGGCGGGTGGGGAGGCTGGGTTTACTGCTCGAGGAATGGAATTTTTTCAGTTGAGCAGTAAAGGAGAGGATTATCCTTAATGCTGGCAAACTTGGGGACAGCTGGATAATACTGTGGTCACCCTGACTTGGGAGCCATCGAACTTGGTCCTGGGGCACCGGTGTCCCCACCAAAGGAGCAGCAGCCACTCTGATGCACATCTGGGAACTGGATGTGCTGGCAGCATCTGCTGGAGGCAGATCAAGAGCTCACCTTTCACCTCCGCTTTCAGGGCCCCCCCGCTTTCAGGGGCTCCCCGCTTTCAGGGGCTCCCCGCTCAAATGCACACACCGATGCTCAAAGCCAAAGTGCAGGCAAGTGCCATGAGTCTCCGTCAGCCACAGGGACCTGCTCCCTGACAGCTGTTTCATGTCTTCCCCAGGCTTTGCTCTAAAATGGCCTGTTTAAAGGACTTTCCCTCCCCCTAGCCATTTCTGAAATACAGTGGCACCCCACAGCCTTCCGCACGGCCCCCACCCGGTCCTTCCTCCTCCAGTCCGACCTCTTCAAAGCCACTCACATGCTGCAGGCGAAGTGACCGGTGTTAACTGCACATCCAATCTGGTCATGCCCTGCTTTGTGGTTCCCAACTGCTCCTGGGGGGAGGGGGAGTCGGAGCCTGAGCTCCCCACCCCCAGTGTGTAGGCCCAGGCAATCTCACCCTCTTTCCACTCCAGCTGCTTCTCATGACACTCTCCCCTTCAATCTCTCCCTTCCAGCCAGTTTTTCCAACAAACATGTTTTCCCCACTTGAGGGCTCTTGCACAAGCCGCTGTCTTTGTCTGGCATGCTCACCTCTCACCCTTCACCCGCTTTATTCATCCTTTAGTTTCCCTCCAGAAAGCACTCTGTGGTCCCCGAGACTGAATCGGCCCCTCCTTTATTTACTCCTTTGCCTTGCCCTTCGTAGTGCTTACTCTTTGGTACTGTGTTCACTGCCGGTGATCAGACCTGGGATGTGAGCTGCACCAGAGCAGAGACGGAGTCTGGGGAGTGCATCACCTGACAGAGGCCCGCTGACCAGCTGGGGCCCGCGTGGGGACACCCCCTCCCTGCAGAGGGCCTGCAGAGACTTTCATTCACCCCACTGCTCAGAGGGCTTTGGAGCCTCAGTGTAAACCTTCTTTGTGACCAAAGGCCACTTCTTTTTTCAAGTCCTTTTAGAAATCTAATAGTTCGGGTCTGTTTATTTTATACTCAGAAATGACTTGCCTTTATTTTCTTTCTTTCTTTTTTTAATCTTCATTGTTCAGTTTATTAATTACATTGCTCCCCTTTTATTCCCCTATAGCTCCCCTCCACTCGGTACCCACCCCACCCTCTATCCTTACCCCCACACACACTGTCCTCTCCCATAGGTGTATGATTTTTGCCCAGTCTCTTGCTGCACCTCCCACACCCCTTTCCTCCCCAAGAATTGTCAGTCCATTCCCTCTCTAGGCCCATGATTCTGTTATATTCACCAGTTTATCCTGTTCATCAGATTTTAATTCACTGATTTTATATTCATTTGTTGATAGATGTGTAATTTGTGTTCATATTTTTATATTACCCTTTTCTTCTTCCTCTTCTTAAAGAATATCTTTCAGCATTTCATATAATATTGGTTTGGTGGTGATGAACTCCTTTAGCTTTTTCTTATCTGTGAAGCACTTTATCTGACCTTCAATTCTGAATGATCGTTTTGCTGGATAGAATAATCTTGGTTGTAGATTCTTGCTTTTCATCACTTTGAGTATTTCTTGCCACTCCCATCTGACCTGCATTGTTTCTGTTGAGAAATCCGCTGACAATCATATGGGTGCTCCCTTATAGGTAACTAACTGTTTTTCTCTTGCTGCTTTTAATATTCTCCCTTTGTCTTTTGCTCTTGGCACATCATTTTAATTATAATGTGTCTTGATGTGGTCCTCCTTGGATTCCTGTAGTTTGTGGTTCTGTGTGCCTCTTGGACTTTTAAGTCAATTTCTTTCACCAGGTGGGGGAAGTTTTCAATCACTATTTCTTCAAATAGATTTTCATTGTATTGCTCTCTCTCTTTTTCTAACACTCCTGTAATTCAGATGTTGATATGCTTGTGGTTGTCCCAGAGGCCCCTTACACTATCATCAATTTTTTGGATTCTTTTGGCTTCTTGCTTTTCCGGCTGAGTGGATTTTGCTTCTTTGTATTTCAAATCTTTGACTTGGTTCTTGCGGTCATCTGGACTGCTTTTATTTCCTCGTAAGTCTTGTTCATTTCCTCGTAGTTCTCATTAAGTTCATCGGCCTTTTCTAGGAGCCTCTTAAAACCTTATTACTGTGGTTTTGAACTCTATGTCTACTCATCTTTTTTCCTCCATTTCTTTCACACCTGATTTCTTTCCATTTCTCTGCATTGTGGCTGCTTTCCTGAGTTGGTCCATTAGCTTTGTGTGGTAGATGTCCCTAAGGGACAGTGGCTCAGCCTCCCCAGTTACCTGAGGTGGATACTCTTACTGCAATCCTTTATGGATTGTACAGTATTGTTGGAGTTAAGACCAGCTAATTGTTGTTAGCACTAGGAGGGTTTGACCTCCAGGCCAATTGGCTGAGAGGGTGAGCTGTGTTCAGGTTGGATGGGTGGAGTCTCTGGGCTGAGTCTTTATTTCCATCAGCTCCACCCTATGTGGCACCTGGGTCTCTGTGCCTGGTCGTAATGGCTGCACGCACCTCTGAGAGAAAGCTGCTGCTGAGCTCTACCCACTGCCGGACAATTCAGCCTCTCCCCAAATGAGTCTGCACACCCAAAGTCTCACCCAGGGTTGTAAAACAAAGCAGTCTGGTGGTTTCCCGAAAGAGAAAGCAAGTCACGAGTCCTCTCTGCGCACTCACGCACTTCTGCTGTTCCCAAGTTTACGCGCCCTCTCCACAAGCTCGCAGACCTCTGCAGCCCCCAAGTTTCAGCGTGCTTCCTTACTGTCCAGTTTCAACCCATATGAGTGTGGGTTCCACGGACCTCACCCGGAACTGGGGTATCAGTGCAGTGGGACGCCTTTGTCTCCCCATTTGAGAAAACCAGCTGGGTTTGTAGCCGCCCACCCTATCCGCCTGCAAGTGCGCATGGCTCCAAACCTCTGACTCCACGTGTATCTTCAACGCTGCCCTCCACCGCTCCTCTGAGTCACAGTGTTCTATCTTTACTTTTATTTGTAGAATTTTCACTCAGCCAGCTTTCCCATGATTCTGGATGATGTTTGTTCTGTCATTAAATTGTAGTTTTGAAATTGTTGTGTGGGGCAGCAAGATAGGTGTTTACCTACGCCGCCATCTTGGTTCTCAAAGACATTAATTCGACTTGCCTTTATTTTCAATTTCAACGTTCATCTTTGAAAATGAAGGCTTACACTTTAAAAAGAGGAATAGCTTAGGTTCTAGATATTTACTCCACATATTAGAAGTCTGAGTAAATTTACCAAGAATGTTTAGATGTTCTCTTACTATTCAGAATTGTCAGAATGCCTGATTTTTGTTCCTTGAGAGATCATAATTTTCCACATTGCATATACTTTTAGAATCAGCTCTAAATCTTTGAAAATGCATTACATTCCTCATTTTATTTAGCTATTTCCTGGAAGGAATTATAGGTAGTGAAAACCACTCTCTAAGTCAATAAAGCTATTTAGAAATACATGGTGTAACCATCCTTCAAAGCTCTGCCTGCTTTTGTCATTATTTCCACCTGAAGTAGGCATTTACAAGTTGCTATCAGATAAAATTAAGCTGCAAATAACCCATATGACTATTTCCCACCAATATTTTTATACTTTGAATTAAAAAGAAAGTTTTTGATACGAAGAGAGTCTTATTTTTTAATGTAGTTTTTCTCTGAGTGTTTTTTAAATTATACTTCATGAGGAACTCGATGTACCCAAGCTTTCAGTGCCAGAGATTTGCATCGAAAGGCCTTGGAACATGCAGCCACACGGTGAGGGCTGCTAGTCGGTGTGAGGGCATCTTGCCACAGAGAAAGAGACACACGGTGAGGAGTCCCAGGAGACTAGTTAGCACAGAACATCCACAGAAGTTTAGGAGAATCATCCCCGTAAAACCCGCACCAGCTGTGAGCAGCAAATAGCTGCTTAGGCAGCATTTAAGGCCTCAAGCCGTGGAGCTGAGCAGCTGGAAATACCAGGGACTGACCCGAAGTCACTCCCCACGCATATCTCCTTCTCCCCCTGGAAAAGCCCTACAGGGAGGACTCTGCCGGGGGGGGGGGAACTGTTTTAGACAATTTTTCCTACATTGCACTTTCCAGGAATTATGTAATGAGTCCTCTTTTGATAAACAAACTCATCCCCAGAACAGGTTGGGTTTTCAAGAGGAATCCAGTACTGAAACCACGACCTGCACTTGGGCAGCGTCTGTCCATGGCAATCAGACGTGCAGACAAGGCTGTGAGCTGCCCTCCGGGGGTAGGGTCCCCACCGAAACTCAGAATGGGATCCTGCTTTATTCTTTTTAATGAAGCTGCGGCAGCTACGACTCCTGTGTATGGCAGGAGTCTTCGGAGGTATGTGGAATGCAGTGCCATTGGCCTGAGGGGAGAGGGAGATTATTCTAGGGCAGAAGGGACTGCAGGAGGCAGGGAAGCTGGCTAGCATAGTGGTGGAAGCAGGAGGCCTTGCAGGAGAATGGACCTCCTCGGAATCTCTTGGGAAGCACCTGCTATGAAGCAGCAGCTGAGACGAGGTGATGGAGAGGCCTCAGAGCCGCACAGGCCACCTGTCCACTACGAGTCTAACGAGAGCTTTCATGGTGATGCACAGGACGCCGCTGGCCAGTGGCCCGCGGATGGGATTCATCTGTAGTGGGGGAACTGGGGCGCATATGCTTGGTCTGATGACAAGGGACATGGGTCAGAAAGGGGAGCTGGTACTGGTCCAGTTTGCCTGTGGCTGAGACCATGGACGAAGGCCCCCGAGAACCCCAGGCAGCACCGCTTTGCGGCCCAAGAACAGAGAGCACCACAGCCCATCTCCCTTCATCCAGCGCCCGATGGAAGCCATCCACAGTCATAAACGGCAGAGGACGTACAGGTGGCAGCCCCAGGGGGAGAGGGAAATGATGGCCTGGACAGGAGAGGTGGGGAGTCAGGAGAGGGCAGTGCTAAAAGCTTGAGGCTTCAAGCCAGACCATCTGGGCAGAGTCCTGGCTCTACCACTTTCCAGTATTTGACCCCAGGCAACCTCTCAGCGCCTGCCTATTCTAGGCTTCTCTGAGCACCCACTGCATAAGGCATTAAAAAGCTCAGCCAAGTGCCAGGCACAGAGAAAGCAGACAGGCCATGGTAGCTCTCGTGTTTTCTCACCAGAGAGAAGAGGCCATCCCTAATGATTCTGGCGCACCGGCTCATGGGACCAGTGGACTGTGCTAGGCTGTCCTCATCCCAATACCTTCAATCTGACCCTTCAACTGAGTAGCCTCCAGCAGAGTGGGGGTGGGCCTGGAGGTGTGCACTCAACACGCTCTCCGTCTCTGGATGTGAGAGGGACCTGCCAGTCATCACACAGAAAACATCAGTTTACAGACAGCCAGGAGAGGAGATGAGGAAAGGATGAGGAAACACGAAAAAGAAAGCACAGAATGATATTCAACCCAATAATGTGGCTCAGACTAAACAAATGTGGGACTTTCACTTCCCTAAAAGGCCAGGTTTCGCATACAGGGTCCAACAAATGCTGTTTTCAAGGATCACTCCTAAGACAAAGCAATTTAAAACATTAAAATCCAAAATATAAAGATTTATAAAATGAACGCAAAGGAAAAATAAAACATTTCATAGAGTTAAATATTTCAAAGAAGTAAAATCAAATAATAAATGTAACCAAGATCACTTTGTAGGGGACACTTTGAAATAAATCTACAACTTTACAAACTTCTATTTATTCAATAATGCAGGGCAAGGAAATTCTAACATATATTCCTGCCCTGAGACCAAGTGGTCGAAATTATTCATTTGAATATTATAAATGTGTAACTACAATAGCAATTTGAGAAAGTACACCCTCTTTTCCAGCACCCAGGAAACTGATCTTACCCACAAGACAAATCTCAAATATTATAAAAAACCTAGAAAGCATATATTTTTCATATTCTAAACTAATGTAAAAAAGTCAAAGGAAAAACTATGTTTTTAAAAACCAAAGCTTTTCATAGCAGTATTATGCATAATAGCCAAGAAGTGAAACCACCCTTATGTCCATCAAATGGATAAATAAAATGAGGTGTATCCATACAATGGAATATTATTTGGGAATAAGAAGGAATGCAGTATGACCATGCTCCCATGTGGATGAACCTTTCAAACATAATGCTAAGGAATAAAGGTAGTCATAAAAGATCACAAACTGTAGATTCAAATGATATGAACTGTTCAGAATAAGCAAATCTATGGAGAGAGAAAGTAGATTAGTGGTTGCCTAGGGCTGAGGATGGGTAAGTGAAGAGTAGAATGGCTAGAAAGAAAAGAATGGCTATAATGGATATGGGGTTTCTCTTTGGGGTGATAAAAATGTCCTACATTGTACTAATGGCTGCACAACTCTGTGAAAATACTAAAGACCATTGAACTGTATGCTCAACAAAGATGACACATGAGTTATATCTCAGTAAGGGCACCTGAAAAAACCACACCCTTGAAAATTTAAAAAACACTGCCTTAAGTAATACTTGGATAAAAGAAAAATTGAAATCATAATTACAGAACATTTAAACAATATCAGTGAGAACACCATACATTAAAACATGTAGGATATAACAAAAGCAGCAATTAGAAGAAAATGTATAACCTTTACTGTCTTCCAAATTAAAGTGGAAAGAACAGTATATATACAAAAGAACTAATAATTCAACTGAGGCAAGTAATAGAAAAAAAATAATTTAAGGAAACAGGAGCAATGAGTTAAAAAAGATAAAAGTAGAAATTCCATATTTCATCAAATTTAGGATGTCATGTATTGTAAGGTGAACCATTATTTTATGTATAAGAAAAACTGCTGTCAATTAAGCAATGTCACCTGCTCTGTTACCATCAATGGAAAGATACATCCCAATTTCAGAGGATGAGAATGTGGAGAGAAAGCACCTCTCAGCTGACGGAACACAGTGAGTCAGAAAGCAGGATAATGTGCCTGACAAATAAATGCAAAGTCTCAGTCTCGGGAAAGACAACAGACATACCCCTGGCAAAGCAAGTTAAAGAAAGAGGAAAGGAAAATGCACACTATTAGGAATACAAAGCAAATATAACCATGCAGAAGTTAAATTTTTTAAGAGAATACCATATAAAACTCTATGGTCAAAAAAAGTCAATGAGGAAAAAATTCTATGCTATTCATTTTTAGAACATGGATCAAATGGACAATTTTGTACTAAAATTAAATTTTCCAAATTGGCTTTAAGAGAAATAGAAAATCTAAATTAACGATGCTCATGTAAGAAATTTTGAAGTTGTCAAAAACATATATCCAACAAACTGCATTAGATCCCTGGAAATATTAGAGATCACTTCTATAAAATCTTATTTTCCTTTGTTTTTAGATCATAAAAAGATAGAAACATTTTTTCATAAAATTAGAATTAATAGGGTTGAATCACAGTATAAAAATATAGGTAATAATATTACATGTTCACAATAGTATAAACATATTTTTTTTAAATGCACCCAAATAAATCAAACGATATGAAGCAAAACAAGATTATCTGTAGGTGGGATAACAAATTATAGTACATTTGTTCCTAATTTTTTATAATAAATGTGTATTATTTTCTAATCAGAAGAACTGATAATCGTTATGTTAATTTGGTTAGTACAAAGCTCTAGCTGGGGTGGCTAAGTGGTTAGAGCATCATCCCCCGCACCGGAAGGTTGCCAGTTCGATTCCAGATCAGACCACACGCCTAGCTTGCTGGTTCAATCTCGTGTCGGGGTGCATAGGGGAGGCAACCAATTGATGTTTCTCTCTCACATCAATGTTTCTCTCTTCCTCTCTAAAATCAATTAAAAAAATAAAATCAATATCATATCCTCGGGTTAGGATTTACACACACACACACACACACACACACACACACTGTCCAGAGAACCAAAACAGAGGCGTTTGGGCCCGAGTTCCCGCAGTCTGGGAGGATGTGGATGAACCAGGAAGACTCTTATGACCTCTCTGGGCAGCAGGTGGGGGAGGCTTGGGATTCCCAGGTCACTTGTGTGAGAAACAGAATATCCCTTGTGTCAAGGCCTTCATCAAGGTTCCCATCCTTGGGAAGTATCATCGGCCTATTTCAATCCAAGGAGCCAACCAATAAATCACCTCTTTCTCCATGGCCCGTGCTGCTCCCTGGAAAATTCTCAACTAGAAACTACAAAACATCTTATCTGGCACCGAGCAGGTTTCTTAATAAACAATAACCGATCGGACTCCTACCTAGATAGGGAATGCTGGGAACCATCTTCAGGCTTCGGATATAGTCCCGAGTCCGCTTGTAATTATCTTCCTTAGACATCAGGTAGTCCAATTTCTCAAAGGTGGTCTTGTCTTTTCGATTCAAAAGCTGGAATGAGAAGAACACAGAGGTATGAGGAAGAAGTGAAATAAACCGGAAGAAGCTAAAGACAAAGAACAACTGTGCGCAAAGGTTAAAAGGAAACATCCAAATGGCATGTGTGTGCTGTGCTGAGTCCTGAGCACAACTAAAGGGTTTCAGAGGCAGCTTCGTGCCGAGATGGGACGCCCCGTGGCCTCGGTCTGTCGCTTTCTGCAGGCTCTCACACTTGGAGGACAGCCTCTGAAGCTACTGGTCCGCTGTCCTACACGATGCAGAGCCCCGTGCACAGCACCTGCCTCCACGATGTACAGACTCTACAACAGCGAGGAGCCCAGAGCGTAAAGCAAATTGTCCCGTGTCCCAGAGTCGTGCACAGCTACATCCGCCTCTCTCCCTGAGTCCACAGCGACTGGCTCTCTCCTCAACATCTCTGCCATTGCTGAAGGCCCCCGGAAATTTCACACGATTCCCCTGTGTGTGCTGTGCTACACCAGGCCGTCTCTCCGGATCCCCCATAGCCTATGTCTGTGTCATATTTGCACTGGTTATGCTATTTTAATTAAAAGAAGCCAAGCTTTTTATCCATATGCAGTCATCTAAGTGATGACTTTATTGAGAAAATACAGGAGGGACAGGTATCCACAGCCCAGAGGTTAGAGAAACGCGATCCTTTATGACCGAAATCTCTGGTGTGTAGAGCTAGTCACCAGGGAAAGGGTGGTTCAAGGTGCATGGGAGGCTTTGGGGACGAAGCCATGGAAACCTGGTCATCCTGCATGTCCCAGATCAAGGACTAGCGCCAGGAAATGGCAAAACATCTCCTTGAGTAAAATGGCTTTGAGGAGAGGAGTCTACACTGGGAGAATAGGCTTAAAAAGGGGATCGGAGTGAGGCCACTGGGAGAGGGCTGGCTTTGGCACAGCACATGGCTCCCTCAAGTTTAGCTTCCAGGACCCTGTGCCTCTGGGATTTGCGATCAATGGCTGAGCCCAGAAGCATAATGGAGAGGGGACTTAATCCTAGAGCATCCTTGGTCAAGTTTGGTGTTGAGACCCCAATTATCTGTGCAAGGACCTGGACCAGCAGACCTGTCGCATTCGTCGGACTGAGATAGGCCAGTGGTCAGTGCCTATTGAACAGCGGAGAGCAGTGGAGCGGGACCAGGGCACGTCCGGCGCCAGGAAAAGCAGGCCTTTGGAACTGAAGTAATTCCTTTAGGTTCTTCAGTACACGTACAGGGCAGTTCCCAAAACCTAGGTCTGCACATCCAAGACTCAGGCCATGTCTGATACATCAGGGAGCCTGGGTTCCATGGGCAGGCCCTGGCCAATTCCCTGATCCTCAGCCTCGGACCCACAGAGGACACAGCTGTGTGACGACTCAGCTGAGCCATGACAGTGTAGGACTTCAAGGAGTAGCAGTAAAAAAATAAGCCGAAAGGAGGGTCCCAGTGCTGAACCAGTTAGAGAGTAAATAGCAAGTTGTTTTTTTTCCTGTTGAGAAATCCAGGACATGTCAGGGTGGGGATGCTGCACAGATGCTAGGGACAGCGGCTGCTTGGCTGGCTTGCTAATTTGAGCCTGTAATTCATCACATTAACAAATGGACAGGAAATAACACCACCCCCCCGTTTGCTATTTGTAACGCACCACAATATACAACTCATCTGGTCTTCACAAAGCCAAGTGACAAGGATGGGGCCAAGACTGCTGCCTCTACCTCAGGTTCGTAATCACAGTGTGAGTATCCTCGGGGAACTCAATCACAGAGGAGAGAAATGCCTGTTATAGCAACATGGTGAGTAAACAGAGACCAAGAACCCAGACAAATAATAAGTGAATTATGGGTGAGAGAGAGGGGGAGGGGCACTTGGAATAAACATTTACGGATGAGAAATTCACTAACTGCACTATACACCCAGATCAGAATGAGACACTCGTTATGAACTGCCCCATTGTAGAGTTTGGCAGGCCCCTCATCCTCCTGATGAGGATGTCTTCTCTTTATTAATGCAACTTAGAACCCCACTGAGATCTCTGGCAATCATCCATGTTCATCCAGCAGTCACACAAATCCGTGTATCCCCCTCACTTCACTGCAGCTGCCCCATGCTGCTGCCCCATGCCCATACCACTGGCTCTCTGGACCCAGCTGGACAATTGCCCATATCCCATTCCACATTTATCCCATCTGCCCATCCTGTCAAGTGCCTCTATGCATGGCATCATAGAAATGAAAAGCATGCCATCTGTGTCCTGACATGGATATGACCAGATCAATATGAGCTTAGAGCCCTGGAGGATGTCCCTGAAAATAGCTCTGCAGATTTCTCAAGTCAGTAAGTGGGGTTCTCTGGTAGAACGGGACAACCAAGGCAGTCACATTTGCATGCCTCCTAAATTGAAAGCCGAGTTCCTCCTGTGGCACCTCCCCCTGCGGACCTTGCCTCCATACACATACTCTCCACCACCTCCCACCCTCCCCCCACACACTCACACCCACACTCACACCCACACTCACACCCACACCCACACACACACACCCACACTCACACCCACACCCACACCCACACTCACACCCACACTCACACCCACACTCACACTCACACCCACACTCACACCCACACTCACACCCACACTCACACCCACACTCACACCCACTCACACCCACACTCACACCCACACTCACACCCACACTCACACCCACTCACACCCACACTCACACCCACACTCACACCCACTCACACCCACACTCACACCCACTCACACCCACACTCACACCCACACTCACACTCACTCACACCCACACTCACACCCACTCACACCCACACTCACACCCACACTCACACCCACACACCCACACTCACACCCACTCACACCCACACTCACACCCACACTCACACCCACACTCACACCCACTCACACCCACACTCACACCCACTCACACCCACACCCACACTCACACCCACTCACACCCACACTCACACTCACACCCACACTCACACCCACACTCACACCCACTCACACCCACACTCACACCCACTCACACCCACACTCACACCCACACCCACACTCACACCCACTCACACCCACACTCACACCCACTCACACCCACACTCACACCCACTCACACCCACACTCACACCCACACCCACACTCACACCCACTCACACCCACACTCACACCCACACTCACACCCACTCACACCCACACTCACACCCACTCACACCCACACTCACACCCACACCCACACCCACACTCACACCCACTCACACCCACACTCACACCCACTCACACCCACACTCACACCCACTCACACCCACACTCACACCCACACCCACACTCACACCCACTCACACCCACACTCACACCCACACTCACACCCACACCCACACATACCCACACTCACACCCACACTCACACCCACTCACACCCACACTCACACCCACTCACACCCACACTCACACCCACACCCACACTCACACCCACTCACACCCACACTCACACCCACACTCACACCCACACTCACACCCACACTCACACCCACACTCACACCCACACTCACACCCACTCACACCCACACTCACACCCACTCACACCCACACACACACACACTCACACCCACACTCACACCCACACCCACACTCACACCCACACCCACACCCACACCCACACTCACACCCACACTCACACCCACTCACACCCACACTCACACCCACACTCACACAATCAGAAGGGCTGGATCTGGTTAGTCTCACTCATCTGCTCCGTCCTGTGACCACAATGAAAGTCAGGGTTGCATCAGACTTCGGAATAATAATGCATAGGATGACAGAAGACATGGAAGAGCTCAGAACATCTATTTCCCAATCATGTACTTGAAAACTACTTAAGAACTTCCTCTAGCAAAATAAAGAAATAAACCAACTGCAGGAAGACACGGGATATAGGAAACAGTGGGTCCAATCCAGAAGCAGTAAAGGGATTTGCTGGGATGACAGATGAACAGCAGGCCTTAAGAACAACTGGTCCACATCTGGGAGATGTGTCCAGAGAAAGAGAAGGTGCCATGAAAACCTGATAGGACCACACTTTTGTTGGAAAAGATATATTTATTATATATCAATAAATTTAAAAATGTTTTAAACATCTATTAAAATACTATATAATATTTAAAATGTAATATTAAAATATATAATATTGTAACAATGTATTATATATAAAATATTATATAGACATATATAGTTGACAATGCAGGCTTGAACTTTGCAGGTCAATTGAACCAGTAGGTCAATTTTTTTAAATCTGCATATATATGGCCTGCCCAATTCAAACCTCCATTGTTCAAGAGTCGTGTGTGTGTGTGTTTTGTGTGTGTATAATATCTGATAGATAGAAGGAAGCTAGGGTAAGAGGTTTTTTTTAAAGGGAGTTAGAATTCTAGGGAAACAATAAAGTATTCCAGAAAGGACATATCCTTAAGTGTTTACTACTTGACTACAAAAAACCCTAGTTACACATCCCTAATAATTAAAACAGCAAATACTCACTTAACAGGTGATTTAACTGTTGTAACATGAATGTGAAGACTGAGGGAAGATGAGGAAAACTAAACCAGCATCTATCATACCAAGAAGTCACCCAACACTGTCCAAAGTAAATGGATCAAGAAACTACAGCAAACGCACGCTGGTGGGAATGTGGCAGAACCTCCCAGCAGAACCAGCTAGCGGCTGAGTGCCTGCCTCTGGGGAATGAATGGAGAATGGAGAGATGGGTGTTCATTGTTTCACTACTTAGTGGTTTTTAAAATTAACGTGCATGTGTTCTGCCAAAATATGACTTCAAGATTTAATTTTTTTAAATATAGTTTGTTCATTTAAAAAATAACAGCATTTACTTATACATGTTTTAAAGTTTTATTACAAGTACAGCCATAAACTAAAAACTCCATATGAATTGAGGGTCCTTTAGATTTTAGAATTTATAGGAAGCCCCTGGAAGAAACTATTAGGGATATGTGCAAGAAAATAAATTATTCGCCTACCTGAGTCAAAGAGATACTAAAAGCATTCACGTTCAGGAAAAGAGGTAAGGAAATAAGCTTGAGGGAGGTTCACTAAGTACAACAGGCCACCTCACTTGTAGTAAAGTTTAGAAGTCGTGGGGCACCCCTGAGATGTCCTTCCATAATATTCATTGTGATTGCGATTAATTGCAGACCCCTGAGATGTCCTTCCATAATACTCATTGTGATTGCGATTCATTGCAGACCCCTGAGATGTTCCTCCGTAATACTCATTGTGATTGCGATTAATTGCAGACCCCTGAGATGTTCTTCCATAATACTCATTGTGATTGCGATTCATTGCAGACCCCTGAGATGTTCTTCCATAATACTCATTGTGATTGCGATTAATTGCAGACCCCTGAGATGTTCCTCCGTAATATTCATTGTGATTGCGATTCACTGCGTGGCTCCATCTGCATCGCGCTGGACTGACGACCCAGCCCGGGAGGCAGTGGCTGTGCAGGCCGTGTTCCCCCTGCTATTCCCGCAGCTGCTACGCTTCCCAACACAGAAAATGCTGCCTGAGTATTTGTTGAGTAAAAGGAGGAAACCAACAATGATAACTTAAAAATCCAATTCCTTGCAAAACACTCCAATAGTTCTTGAGTAAAAGAGGGGAAAGCCATGATTATGGACTATTTAAAAACCACAAATAATGAAAACACTCTATGTTAAACTATGGGAAGAGGCCAAAACTATACTGAGAGAAAACACATTCGTTTTAAACTTTTATAATTAAACAACTAAGAATATAAATCAACTAAACATTCAATTCAAGAAACTAGAAAGTGGGGGGGGGGTAAGAAATTAATAGATAAAATCAGAAATTGGTATGTTAAAAAAAAAACTAAAAACCAAATCTATGGAAATGATAGCTAAGTCCAAGAACTAATTTATATAAAATATCAATAGAACAGGTAAAATCTCTACAAATAAGGCAAAAAGCAGAAATAGAGAACATCAGAATTAAGAAAGGGGCTATAACCACATATGCAAAGTGAACTAAAATTACAGGGTAAAAATAAACTCTTGCATATTAATTTTAAATAAATTTCATGGTGCAAAGTGTCAGCTGCAAGGAACTGCAGGGGCTCATAAACCACAGGGGTCAAAAGCCGGAAGACCACAGACCTTGATCAAATACCTGAAGAAGTGTTGCTTTTGGAAATTTCCTCTACCAGACTCCAAGAGCCTGTATGTAGCACTTGTGTTTGACTAATAATGAAAACCCCCCTCTTCTGGCAAACAGTTCAAATCTGGAAACTGTCTCCATGGAGGAAAAAAGAAAAGTCCCTCCAAGTCCTCTTTATGAGGACTCTGGTATCTTGTCCCGTTGCCTTGAGAGAATATTTCTTGATACGTGGAAATGTTTTTCAACAGAGCCTGCTGCTTCAAATATGTAAAACTGGCTCGAAATCCTACTTTAATTCCAGTGTCTACTGTTGGTATGGGAAGAATTTTCAGTGCTGTGGCTAATCTATGGACCAATGGATTCCACAGACTGAGTGTGGAATAAATAAGGGATGAAACTAGGGCATTTTAAAAGGGCAATTTTCACCTCTTCCGATACAAATGATCAGTTTCTGAAAAACAAGCCACAGAGTCATATAGCTAATGTAAAATAGTACATGCAATGGAGACTGCCATAAGTAAGAAAAATGGTGGCTTTGACATTTAGTAGGCATCCTGGTCATCTGTCTGTATGTGTCTTTGACTAAAGCTATTTGAACTCTGCACAGAGAAAAGGTAACTTGCAGGAAATGTCCCACTGCAAGCGACTCCTGTGCACAGAAAGGCAACCTGTGTCATGGAATGCCTGGTTCTCACCCTGGGAATACTAACAGTTTTGTGTCCATTTCCACAAGTATTTCAGCATTCCTTACCGGACTAGCAGCACTCTGGCTTCTCCTTGATACAGCTGTAATATCTTACTAGTTCTCTCACTAATTAATGAGTTAAATCTTAGATGAATATTCGTTTGGTAGTTGTATAAGTGCTGATTTTACCTTTAAAAAACATACTGTAACAGTTTACATGTACACCCATACATATGCACAAACATACATTCACATGCATACATATGCACAGAATGTATGATCTTGTACGACAATTAGGTGTTTCCAATAAAAATGGCTCATTTTTTTTCCAATTCCACTCACTGCCACCCCAAGAGTGGAGCCAGGAGGTTGAGATTAGTCCCCAAAGAGAGGTTTGCCAAGGGCCCTTTCTGTGTGCCAGGTGTCATTCTAAACATGTTGTTTCTGTACGTTTACTCATTTAATCTTTACCATAAGACATAGGTCTAAGACCGAGCCAAGATGTGTGCTTCAAGAGTCCACAAAGCCCCTCATTTCTTGACCTGGGGTCCCCAGAAAGTTCAGGGATTCGGGTCATGGGTCCTCAGAGCCCACAGACACCTGACATACAGGCCGGCGTGAAAGCTTCTCCGAGGTGACTTTTCCAGGTGAACAGATCTTTCCTGACAGGTGACACGGGTGGCTCTCTGGTTCCTACGGGAGCTGAATTCCATGGAGGCTGCAGTCTGGGCTCTCCTCCCTGTGCAGGCACTACACCTCGAACCCCTGCAAGGGCCTTGGCCATTTCACGTAACTGCTAACTGTGCCGGCTCTGAGACTCTATTTCTAGCACATAACGACTTCCCTTCCTTAGCTCTGGCTCAGCATTGACTCCTGGTTTTTATTTTGGTTGTGTTTTTTCCAGCGTGTGCTGTGTGTTTGGAGCAGGCAATTGGGAGGCTGAAACTCGTTCCTTATCAGCTCAGTCTGCCATATTGCCTCGAAGTCCAAAACAGTCTGCTAAGAGAGGCTCCTGGCACCCACCGTCACTTCCTGGAAACCAAAGCTGGACTGGACACGCCAAGTTATGAGCCGTCAACGGAACATGTGAGCGGAGGGCTCCGCGGGGCAGGCGTGGGAACCGGGCCCGGGCTCCGGGGAGAGGCTGGGGAGAGGGAGGCGGCAGCCACCGCCGGGGCACAGAGGTGACGGCTGAAGCTCTCCAAGCCGGTGACATGCCCAAGGGGTGGGAAATGACCGGGGAGGGCGGGAACCGGGCCAGAGCCTCCAGAACACTTACACCGGGGGGGGGGGGGGGGGGGGGGGGGGGGGGACAAAAGCAGGCAGGGAGGAGCTCGCTGCAGGAGGGGCAGGAAGGGAGCCAAGCAAAACGAAGAGATTTTTCAAGAAGAGGGTGACGAACAGTGTCCAATGTTTCGACGATGTCAAGAGAGATGAGGGTGGCGAAGTCAGCAGACTCCGTGGTTGGGAGCTTCCGAGAGGCAGTGCAGGCAGGGCCACTGAGGAGTGTCTGGAGAGAGCAACTGGAGAGTGCCAGTGTCCTCTGCCTTCCACCTCCTGCCCCGCACCGTCTCCCCCCCTCACCGTCTCCCCCCCTCACCGTCTCCCCCCTCACCGTCTCCCCCCCTCACCGTCTCCCCCCCTCACCGTCTCCCCCCCCTCACCGTCTCCCCCCCTCACCGTCTCCCCCCTCACCGTCTCCCCCCCTCACCATCTCCCCCCCTCACCATCTCCTCCCCTCACCATCGCCCCCCTCACCATCTCCCCCCCTCACCATCCCCCCCACCATTTCCCCCTCTCACCATCTCCTCCCCTCACCATCTCCCCCCTCACCATCTCCCCGCCTCACCATCTCCCCCCCTCACCATCTCCCCGCCCCTCACCATCTCCCCCCGTCACCATCGCCCCCCCTGAGGCTTGGGAAAGCCTGAGACAGGCAGCCCAAGCCTGTCATCAGCTTCTCAACATCAGAGCGGGGGCTCCTGGGAAACTTCCTGGGTGAAAGACCCTAAAACCTGACATACAAACACATCTGCCTTCTTAGGATGTTTGCAAAGTAGCCGTCCCCAGGACTGCAGCTCCATGACCTTGCGCCCCCAGATGTCTGGGCGTGAGAGCCCCACTCCCAGAGGTCCCTTTCCAGGTCACGGTCCTGCAGACCAGGCCTCCTGGCCCATCAGCTGAGGTGTCCTGCCAGCCAGAATCCTCAGGGTTCACTTTGCTGCTGCAGAGGAGTAAAAACTCTGGATCCGCTTGGTAGGAAAGAGTGAATCATAATAGGAACGTGCACAGAGCAAGCTGTGTGTGTGTGTGTGTGTGTGTGTGTGTGTGTGTGTGCATGTGCGTGTGTGTGCCTGTGTGTGCGTGCATGTGATGAGTAGCACATGATCCTAATTACTATAAGGAGTGACTCACCCATTCTCCAGGAATCCCATACCCCCAGGTCACTCATGAATAAGTCAGTCTCCTCTTGGGACCAAGTTTCACCATTTTCCCAGTTGCTCAAGTGCAAAACCTAGGAAGCATCCTTCATTCCTTTCTGTGCCTCATCTCCAACATCCCATCCATCACAAGTCTGCCAGCCCCGCCTTCAGAACGCCTCCCCGCTCAGTCTCCTGTCCTCCATGTCCACTGCCACTCTCTCCTCCCGGCCAGCACTGCCTCTCTCCTGGATTCTGCCCTAACCTCCTAAGGAGGCCCCATTCCCACCGTAGGCCCCTTCCAGAGTCCCCACTCAATTTGTTTCCACACAGTAGCAACAGTAATTAAAAGGCAAAAGCAACTGTGAGCCAGATCGTGTCGGTCTGTTTAAAACACTTTTCTGCACTCAGAATACAACCTAGCTCCTCTGCCGGGCCCTGGCCCTTGCTGACTGGTCCCGCTTCCCATCCACAGCATCCTGTGCGACCCCCTCCTGGCCCACTGTGCTCCTGCCCAGTGGCCTTTGCGCTGGCTGAGCCCTCTGCCTAAAACGCGCGTGCCCTCATCTTGGCACCGCTGGCTCCCCTCGTTCTGCAGGGGTCAGGCAGGCCTTCCCTGAACCCTCAGTCGTTTCTCTCACATCCTCCTTCTGATCATTTTGTCCCCATCCGACAGTTCTTTGCTCATTGCTTCATGCATTCAACAAACATCGATCACTTCTTGTGCCAGGCAGACCAGGCATGTGTTTATCCTCCCTCAATAACATGTCTGTCTGCTCTGAATAACATTAAAAAAAAAAAAAAAGCTCATGAAGACAGGGGCCTTGAGCAGAGCCTTAGGGCCTGGCATGGAGGAGGCATTCAATAAATATTTGATTTGCAGAATGAAAAAGTACAAACGGTAACGTGTACTCAGGAAATCAGAATTGGCTGATACAACCTCTAAGATCTCATGGCTTTGAAGCAGCCAATATTGCAAAGCGGCCCTCGTCCTGGGATAAATCACACCCTGTCTGTATTTTTCCAGGCCAGCAAAGGCGATTCTCTCCCTGTTTCTGCACCTAGTCAGCATTTGTTAAGCGCCTACTATGTGCAGGCCTGTGCCTGGTACCAATCTCGATCCTGTCCCAGCTCACTCAGCTGTTGGCATTCAGCAGCCATCAGGGGCCAGCCAAAGGGTTACTCTGTCCTATGGCTAATGACCAACGGGTCCTCACTGGCAGTCACCCCTGGTGCCGCCAGGCAGGTCTCCTCCCACACCTGTAGCTCAGTTCTGCCTGTTTCCCAGATACCCAGGGTTTCAGAGCAATGCCAGGGAGCCAGGCTGCCCTGTCCCCAGGGCGGGGAACCAGCCCCTGTCTCCAGACCCATTTCCCAACAGCGAGAGTGCCTGTCTCTCCAGGCCCTGCGCTCACCCTGGTTCCAAAACCAGGTTCCGTCCCTGCCAGCTCATCTGGCACGCTGGCCAAGAACATGTGCTAGGAGGCCCAGCAAGGCAAGGGTCTGCACCCACTGGCTCTGTGACCTTGGACAGGTCACTGTGCCTCTTGGACCCCAGTTTCCTTTCCTGATAAAGACTTCAGCAGTGCCCTGGTGCCCCTGCTTCTCCCTGCTCTTGGGCCAGAGGTCTCCCCAGGACCAGATTAAGGGGTATGTGGGGGAAGGGGTATATTTCTATGGCCTATCTTATCAGAAATTAGGAGCAAGAGAAAAATTCAATTCAGCACAATAAACACGTACAATTCAAACAACAGGTGCATACTCAGCCAGGCACCTGGGATACAGGGGAAATCAGGTCTCATCATGAAGGCAGGCAGGCAGAGAAGAGGCAGAGCCGGGAACACAACTACAGAGCAGATGTGCCGCATGCTGTGTAAGGACAGGCCTGGAGAGTGACAGTGTCCGTCCCTCTGGGCTGGGTGATCAGGATGAAGGGAAAAGATGATGGGTTTGGCCTTCTCCGTGTCCCAAATGATGTGTGCACACCAGTGTCCTTGGACTGGCAGGACAGGTGGGTGCGGTGGCCGGCGAGACTCCCAACAGCCCTCACAACCACAGCTGAGAGCCACAATACCGCTGACGGTAAGTAAGGTCTCCGCACCGTGAGATTCACTGCTCACTCCTCTGGGTCCACACATAGCTCCCAGCAGTCCAAGAAACAATCACAGCATCTACATGATGGAAAATTCATTTCCAAAAGGCTCTCCAAGCAACTTTTGAAAAGAGCCTCAAGCTCAGATGGAGTTCGGGAATCACAGGGCTGGCAGCGACCGCATACACCAGCGGCTTCCAAACTTGCTTTCCGCCTCCAAAGCCATTGCTCTACTGAAATTCACCCAGAAGCCTGTATGCAAAACTGACACACACAGAGCTGCTCTGCTAGAAATAGTGCCCCACTGTCTGCTTGGCACCCTCCCTCTTCTCCCCCAGCCCCTGGCACCCTCAGCCCGGCCGGCACCTCCAAGGAACCCCGGGGCTCCAAAAGCAGTGATGGAGAAGCGCTAACCTAGGCCAACCTCTCTGAGCAGATGTGGGGAACGATCCCCACAGGACTCCCGCTCTGTACTGCGCCTGAACACAGTCCCGCGTCTCTGAGTCCAAGCTAACACTCCTCGCCCGACTTTGCGAGAGCTAGATCTATGGAAAATGGCACTTTACAGCCACAAGGCTCAAATCTGATCACCTACACATAATCCCTAAAAACCCTGGGACTAGCCAAGTGTGAAACAGAACCCAGCCCCGCGGGCTGGCAGGGAGAAGGTCGGGAATGAGTTGCAGAAGCGCAGCTGACAATTCCGTAGCGTTTCCTTCACTTCCGTGGGACATAAACAGGTCTGGAAAGGCTTGGACTGCGTGGTGGTGAGACCCGGACCAGGCAGCCGGGAGGTGAATGCTAACGAGCTCTGGAAATAGCGGCTCCTTTCCCCGTGTCAGGCACCGCGCCAGGCTGAGGAGGATAAAGAGGTCTGGGATATTTTTATAGCAGAAAAACTTTCCTACAGACTCAATTATATAACTATCAGACTCCACCTCTGGGCTGAAATTATCCGTGGCCTTCAGGGAAAAAAAGCAGTTTTCCCCGCAGGAGGGTCACAGGTTTCTCCAGAGAAACTCCCAGCTATACGGCCAGCCACCCACAGCAGCTGCAAACCATCAGCCCGGAGACCTGGCCGAGCGCCGTTCGGCGCCTGCCAGAGACCAATGCCAGCCAAGCGGAGGGCAGGAGTCGTGCCGCTGACCCGGCCGTCACACATGGTAGGGGGAGAGGAAGGTGCCCTCTGTGGAGCCTCCAAACTCATTCACGTCGGTGTCCTCCCCACTTCCTGAGGCCACTGAAGGAGGGAAGGTGCCAGGGGGCGGTGCCTGAGCCCCCGTCGCCCTCTGTGGTTGGCACAGGGCGGTCGGGCAGGGGAAGCCTCTGGGGCTGGAGGAATGAAAAGGTTCAGCGCTGAAGTGACCGCCGAAAGCAAAGGAGCAGACTCGGGACGATTCACTTACAGCCCAGGTCTTCGTCAGCCTGAAGATGGGTGCGCTTTGTAATGCCGACACCACGGACATGAGCGAGTGAAGGTTGTTGAGCTCTAGGAGTTTCTGGGGGGGGGGGGGGGGGGAGAAGACATGGAATAGATTACTTTGCTGCTATAAACAACAGAACAAAAACACGCTCAAGTGTTACCAAATGTTGTCATATTTATGAAATTCAATTGCACTTAAAAATATCTCGTGTAGAAAATGTAGTTCTAGGAAGTTCATAGAAACCATATGCTCTTTTCCTCTCACATTGCCACAAGGTGAGTTTTGCAGCTACAACATTTGCAAACTTTCATAAGCTGACTGGTCTGGCTGCTGGACAGATGCGGCTCAGGAGAAGGTTTGATAATGCCCTTTATGTTCTTACTTATTTTTTTTTTTTCTTTTAGACAAATGTGAACGGTCCCAGCAGGCTTTTGGCTTTTGTGCACTGAAACCTCAGCTGGCCAACACCAGCGTGGGTCTTCGGTGACCACCTGGCCACTGAATGGGGGGCTAAGGAAAGGCGCCATCAGTCTGCATAACCCCCCTCGGCCAGCAGGACAGAGCTCCGGCTTTCCAGCCACTTGACCGTGCTCCTCTGAACCAGACCCCAAATTAGTGAGAACATTTGGATTCAATTCAGACTCAGACAAGTCCCCTGCCATGGAAGGCAACAGAAGGAGACACAGTCAGGAGTAAGTGCAGAAAAATGCATGGCTCTGGGCCTGGTTTTCAGCGAGGGAAGCCTGCTAACAGGACTGGGGTCCCAGTCTCATTCTTGGGAGTCCATGAAGCCTGGGTTAGCAGCAGGCTCTCTGGAGCGCGCCCCTCCCCCCCCCCCCCCACCCACTCCTTGTGTGTCCCTGGCACAGGTCACCCCTTTGAGCACTACTCCTGAGCTCGGCATCCACGTAGCTAAAACGAGGAAGGAAGTCACGAACCCTCTGCTACCAGGATGGCCCCTCTGCTACCGGGACGGCCCCTCTGCTACCGGGACGGGCCGCTCTGCTACCGGGACGGCCCCTCTGCTACCGGGACGGCCCCTCTGCTACCGGGACGGCCCCTCTGCTACCGGGATGGGCCCCTCTGCTACCGGGATGGCCGCTCTGCTACCGGGACGGCCCCTCTGCTACCGGCATGGCCCCTCTGCTACCGGGACGGCCCCTCTGCTACCGGGACGGCCCCTCTGCTACCGGGACGGCCCCTCTGCTACCGGGACGGCCCTCTGCTACCGGGACGGCCCCTCTGCTACCGGGACGGCCCCTCTGCTACCGGGACGGCCCCTCTGCTACCGGGATGGGCCCCTCTGCTACCGGGACGGCCCCTCTGCTACCGGGACGGCCCCTCTGCTACCGGGACGGCCCCTCTGCTACCGGGACGGCCCTCTGCTACCGGGACGGCCCCTCTGCTACCGGGACGGCCCCTCTGCTACCGGGACGGCCCTCTGCTACCGGGACGGCCCCTCTGCTACCGGGACGGCCCTCTGCTACCGGGACGGCCCCTCTGCTACCGGGACGGCCCTCTGCTACCGGGACGGCCCCTCTGCTACCGGGACGGCCCTCTGCTACCGGGACGGCCCTCTGCTACCGGGACGGCCCCCCTGCTACCGGGACGGCCCTCTGCTACCGGGACGGGCCGCTCTGCTACCGGGACGGCCCTCTGCTCCCGGGACGGCGCATGGAAACTGCCTGGCCCAGGCCTGGCGCCAGCGTCAGCGCTCATGGTGATGTGGGTTGCTCATTCTTTGTCAGGAAGACCTGTCCCCCCACATCTCCCGTCACTCATCTTGGGCACTCCCAAGCTCGGGTGCTGCTGCCTCTACTATGTCTTTCCTGATCACGTTCCCAAGTCTGGGGACGCCACCGTCTGAGCCCCAACAGTGCGTGCCTCTCCTCAGCACACTGGACTGTGCTCCCTGAGGGCGGGCAAAGTCGCGCCTGCCATCAGGTCCCCAGGACCTAGCCCGGCACCAGGGGGGCCTAGTGAAATGACAAATAAATGAAAAGCCCTCATGCTGTCTTCACGGCTTTGATGCCAGTGGAGTTTTCTCCCTCAGCACCCGTTCACCCTTCCTTCACACGTCCTGTAGCGTCCTCTGACCGCTCCCGGCTGTGGAATAACAGTCTCTGTGCGAACAGAGTTCCGTCCTATGTGACTGAATTACCACACGTGTCACAGAATTTCTCCAGAGCTGAAGGTGCTCCGGGACAACAGTCGCCAATCTTTTGGGCCTCACAAACCACCAGGGGTCCGCAGACCACGGTGGCGACCGCTGCTCTGGGAGAGGGTCCAGGCCACCCTTTCCCTGTATGGACGCTGCTCTGGGAGAGGGTCCAGGCCGCCCCTTTCCCTGTATGGACGCTGCTCTGGGAGAGGGTCCAGGCCGCCCCTTTCCCTGTATGGACGCTGCTCTGGGAGAGGGTCCAGGCCGCCCCTTTCCCTGTATGGACGCTGCTCTGGGATGGTCCAGGCCGCCCCTTTCCCTGTATGGACGCTGCTCTGGGAGAGGGTCCAGGCCGCCCCTTTCCCTGTATGGACGCTGCTCTGGGAGAGGGTCCAGGCCGCCCCTTTCCCTGTATGGACGCTGCTCTGGGATGGTCCAGGCCGCCCCTTTCCCTGTATGGACGCTGCTCTGGGAGAGGGTCCAGGCCGCCCCTTTCCCTGTATGGACGCTGCTCTGGGAGAGGGTCCAGGCCACCCTTTCCCTGTATGGACGGGAAAATGGGGCCCGGAGGAGGAGGGGCCTGCAGAAGCACATCCCCAAGGCACCGTGCAGCGTGGCGGTCCAGCATCCGAAGATGGCGGAGGTTAAAGGGATCCTTTAGGTCCCTTGGGTGGGGACCAGAAACTCATTTCCGAACGGAAAGCACCAGGGGGGCTGGAACGTAATCGCACTTTCTCACGACGCCCAGCACCAACTCGCTAACGGCAAGTGTCACGAAGCCCAGCCTGGTCCAAGTCCTCCAGACGCACAGGACCCAACAGTGCCCCTAACACACACACTTCATAGACGGGTGCCCTTAACCTTCTGAGAGAGGGCCGGAGAGCGGCTCCCCAGAAGGCATGCCCCGCAGACTGCGGGCCTTGGGCATGGACACTCACCTCGCTAGCCTCCCCTTCATCCTCTGGGAACGGGATAGTGATCATGTGACATCCACTATGATTGTTGCCCTAAAGCTCCTGCTGCGGTGCCAGCACTGAGGGGCTTTGGTACCCCCAGGTTAGCTGGCCCGAGCTGGGGTGGGGAGCCGACAGGCACACAGGAAACAAGGCGCGGACCAGGCAGAACAGTGTTCCGCCAGGGCAGGCCAGCTGGAGGCAGGCAGGGGTGTGTGGGGAGGAGGCAGCAGGGCTGTGAAAGTGATGACAGTGGTTCAGGAAGGCCCCTGGGACCACAGCGGGGCTGGAAGAGATGAGGGAAGAGGCGGTGAAAAGGGGGATGCAGACATGAGCCGGTACCCGATTACTGACAAGGCCAGAACCCGTCAGGCAGGAGTTGGGGGAGTGGGAGCAACAGGGTCATCCGGCCAGGTCTTCGCTCAGGATGGCCGGTGAGCTCTGCTGACTGGGGACAACACCACAGGATGTGATGGCATCACAAAAATCAGTGCTGAGGAAACTCACCAGCCCCGTCCCGGCCAAATCTGAAGGAGGAGGAGGATGGGTCCCAGGGGTAGTGGGAAAGGCCAAAGAGAATAGCTGGCTGCCAAAATCACAGGGTGGAGGAGCGTGCTGCCAACATGGGGGGCAGGGGGGGCGGCTGGGAGCCAAGTGGGCATCCAGGTGAGTCTCCCAGCTGCCTCTGTCTGGGGGTGTCAGGTCACAGCCCCCTATCTGAACCCTGCCCAGGCGACCCAGAGCACAGCTGCTCCCAAATAATTGAGGAAACATTTTTTTAAAAATATTTTTTTATGAATTTCAGAGAGGAAGGGAGAGGAAGAGACAGATAAAAACACCAATGATGAGAGAGAAACATTGACGGGCGGCCTCCTGCACGCCCTACACTGGGGTTCGAGTTGAAACCCAGGCATGTGTCCTGACTGGAAATCGAACCCTAACCTTCTGGTTCATAGGTCGATGCTCAACCACTGAGACACGCCATCTGGGCAGGGAAACATATTTTTGGGACAAAGGAAGAAAGGAAGGGAAATGGGATTTTTAAAAAAACCAAAAAACACAGCTTACCTTGGCTATTTTCACAAAATGGCTCAGGATTTCTGCCCTTATTTTTAAAGTCTGTGCGGTTAGAATTTCTCGTACAACCCAAAAGCTGACCTGCAGAGTCAAACACACAAACCGACAGACAGACACACACACCAGAAAAGCTGTTAAACGCTGGTCCGCCCATGTCACCCCTGCCCACCACTTTCAACGGGATTCCCAAGAGGCTGGGAAACGGGCAAAGCACTGCCCAGGGTTGTGTGAGGTCTCAGGTTCCTTCATGTCACCCAACCTGGCAAATAAGTCCCCTACTCTCAGCACCACCTCGCCAACACACAGTGGTGCTGAGAGGACAGCTCTCTTGTCATCCTCCAGGGAGCTGGTGACTGCACCTCCGTGACAGGGGTCTCTCGGCAAGCGCTGCAGGGAATTCTTAGATGGGTGAGACTGGGTTCCTACACTGAAGGATCCCAGATGTGAGGAGGCCATGGATGGATGGATGGATGGATGGATGGATGGACGGACAAGTGGCCAAAGGGATATGCGTACTGTCAGTACCACCCACGAGAGCCATATCCTCAGCCAGACCTAAGACAAGAAGAATTTACCAATATTCACACAATTGTAACAAGTTCAATTTTCTAGGGTAGGGTTACCTGACCCAAATACTAACAAAAATGACACACAAACATTTTTCAAAGTTCCATAAAGCAATGCACGTTAAGGACATGTTTTTGTGGAGACAGCAGATGCCAAAGAGCATCCTGGTACTTCTGGCTCAGAACATCACTCGTGCTTGACCTCTCACATGAACCAACACCCTCAAGCCCGAGTCCTCGGGTGGGACCAAAAGCGTCACCTCCCATGTGTGGTTGACTCGCTGAGGACACAGAGGGGCTTCGTGCCGAGAGCCTGGGGAATGGCCAGCTTTCTGGCTGAGGTCTCACAGATGCCACGGCTCTCTGAGGGACACGGAGGGCAGTGAAGCTCTGCAGGGAGGGGTGGAGAGCAGGGACCGTGTGTGGGGTTCAAAGGAAGGCAGGGCATTGAAAACCACTAAATTCTAATTCAAAAATTAAGAATATTCTAGAGTTAACAAAGCACGTTTACTGCTGCAACCAAATGTATCCTCTTTACTGAAGTACTGGCCCTTTCCAGTGAGAAAACAAGGAAAGAATAACCAAGAATCAAAACTCTGCTTTTCACATTAAGCAGGAATATTATAGAAAAGTTTTCTCTGCGTAATCATCTGTGGTTGGTTTCAGGACATGCCCTGGTTTCCATAGAATCATTTTTTCCCAAGGAATTGCCTGAAATTAAGTTCAGACTCAAATGTTTACTAGCCAGTTGTGGAAGGAAGATATTCTGGATACCAAGCGATATACCCATAAACCTTATATTTAAATACATGCACATTTTTATGCTACATAATCTTGTGTGACCGTTTATGTGTCCTGTATAATTTAATAGGTTCCTGCATGCCAAAAAATCACACATATTTACAGAGCACAAGACTTGACTCTGATCTGTAGCATCCAGCATGTGGAGGCAACTCTAGGTCAGTTCAACCCAACAGATTTTCACGAAGCCCTTACTGCGCAGCTCCAGGTGCTGCGAGTGCAGACCCCATCAGTGCTTGCCGGCTGTGGGGGTGACCAGAGGAGGGGGCGGCTGGTGATGGTGGCCTGACCTGGAGTATGGGGGAGGTGATGATAGAAAAGGCTTCTTGGAGGAGGCAGGTCTTGAAAGGGGGGTAGACTTTCAACAGGTAAAGGTAGGACTGAGGGATGGTATATACACGAGGACCAAAGAGATGAGTGGACCGACACGACTGCTGTGGGGTGAAGATAATGAAGGAGATTGATGCCAACAAGGGAAGTGAAAGCCAGATTGTAGGGGTCTGGAGAAAACAAAGTGATAAGAAGGACCTAAGGAATAAAAAATTAGTCTCTTCCAAAAAAAAAAAAAAAAGAAAGAAAGAAAGACAAGAAAAAAGAAGGACCTAAGGCCGAAACCGGTTTGGCTCAGTGGATAGAGTGTTGGCCTGTGGACTGAAAGGTCCCGGGTTCAATTCCAGTCAAGGGCATGTACCTTGGCTGCGGGCACATCCTCGGGGGGGGGGGGGGGGGTGTGTGTGCAAGAGGCAGGTGATCAATGTTTCTCATCGATGTTTCTGCCTTTCTATCCCTCTCCCTTCCTTTCTGTAAAAAAATCAATAAAATATATTTTTAAAAAAAGAAGGACCTAAGACAATTAATTACACACAGGAGAGTCCCAGAGGCTTCAGAGCAGAAGAATGACAGGCCAGATCCCTTTACAGGAACGCCCAACAGGAACCTGGCATGATGGTCTCCGGGAGAGCGGGGCGCCCAAGCTAGAGCCAGCGGAGGCAGGTGAAGAGAAGGGGCGGGTAAGGGAGATGTTACACAGGCAGGATCAGCAGTTCTAAATACTTTTAAATATCTTTTTATTGATTTCAGAGAGGAAGGGAGAGGGAGAGAGATAGAAACATCAATGATGAGAGAATCACTGAATGGCTGCCTCCTACCCGCTCTCTACTGGAGGTTGAGCCCACAACCCAGGCATGTGCCCTTGACCGGAATCGAACCTGGAGCCCTTCAGTCCACAGGCTGACACTCTATCCACTGACTCAAACCGACTAGAGCCTAAATATTTTTAATTCTCTTTACTAACTACAAAATTTAAGACAAGCTTAATGTAGAAAACAAGGGAAACAGAAATAAGCACAAAAGATGAATCACTTGCAATATACAGACCACCAAGATAACCACTCCGGTGACTGTTGAGTATTTCCATACAAGAGAGTATACATTGTATGTTAATCATATCACAAGAATTTCTATTTAAGTGAATAAATATTCCTCTCAACTTACTTTTTAGCAGCTGCTAAATATTTCATCTTAGGGCTGTGGCATGATCCCCTGTTGTTGGGTAGGTTATTCTAATTCTTTTGTTGTAAAAAAGAATGTTGCGGAGCCCTGGCCAGTGCTGCTCCATGGTTAGAGGGTCGGCCTGCACACAGAAGGGTCTTGGGTTTGATTCCCGGTCAAGGGCATGTACCTGGGTTGTAGGTTTGATTCCCAGCTGGGACTCGTTCGGGAGGCAACTGAGCAATTTATCTTTCTCACATCGATGTCTCTCTTTCTCTTGTCCTCTCCCTTTCTCCTTCTCTCTCTCCCTCCCTCCATCCCTCCTTTCCTACTTTCTCTAAAAAAATCAATGAAAAAAATATCCTCTGGTGAGGATTAACACATAAAAAAATTTTGCAGTGATGAGCATATATAGTGTATATCTTTACATATTTTTAGTTAAGGTCTTAGGATAAAATTCCTGTAAGGTGGAATGAATAAAAAACTATGTGAACTTTTTTTCCCCCCAAAAGTAGATATAAAATACTTGGCCTCTAAAAGATCTATTTGTTTATCTATCAACGAGTTTGAGCAGATCCGTGTTCCCATACACAAGCACATGTATCAGTTATTAAAACTGTTTTTTGTTACTAAACTAATGGATAAAATAATATCTCGCTGTTTTTATTTTGCATTTCTTTCATGACTGCTCAGGCAACATTTTTTGCCTTCTTTTCAGTTTTTTATTGCAAATATTTATAGATACCATTTGCCTTGTCAATCACCTGCTCAGGTCCTTCACCCACCTTTCTACTGGGACATTTGTCCTCTTGCTATGGGTTAGTAAGTGGTATTTGTATTAAAGACAACACACTAAGCCTTTGTGAATCATACATTGTACCAAAAGTGTAGAGAAACTGGTACTTTTCGACACTGTTTTAGGGAATATAAATTTATAGGACCATTTTGAAGAACAACTTGAATGTGTTTTTTCAAGATGTTAAAGTTATATTCTCCCTAGAATATTTACCTTATGAATATAAACATTTAGAGGGACATATGTACAAAGGTTCACTGCTACCCTGTTTATAAAGCAATAGAATAGAAAATGCCCCTTAATAGGAAATTGGTTACATAAATAATACTTTCACCTCAAACTCATCCAGGAAGGTGCTATAGGGCAGTGGTCGGCAAACTCACTAGTCAACAGAGCCAAATATCAACAGGACAACGATTGACATTTCTTTGGAGAGCCAAATTTTTAAAACTTAAACTTCTTCTAATGCTAATTCTTCAAAACAGACTCACCCAGGCCGTGGTATTTCGTGGAAGAGCCACACTCAAGGGGCCAACAAGCCGCATGTGGCTCGAGAGCCGCAGTATGCCGACCACTGCTATAGAGGGAAGAGGGCAGCTGTGCTTGCTCCACCTTCTTGAGGGCAAATGATCTACATTATTTGGAATTCTTCTGCATAGTAGGTTTGTCTTGTCTGCTCCCTTTATTTGTCCAATCACTTATTTATATCAGAATGGACTCACCTACATTTATCTCATACTTTGGGTTATGATCCAATACTGTGCGATTTATTTTGTTGCTCAGATTGGTCCAGCTGAGGCCTCTTTCCGTGGGTTCCTGTGTCCCTTCCCTTTGACCCCCAGCATTAGTTTGGTTTGGGGGCTTAAGCATTTCCTTATTTTCCAGCACTATAAGGTGCCACAGGCTCATATGGGACATTTCTTGCCCCAGTCCTAAACCAGCCATTTTTCTCCAAAAAGCCTAGGTTCCTTTTTGTAGGCAATGAGATTAGAAACCAACTACCTAGCAGAACATAGCTGGACTGTGTCTATTTTGAATTCCCACCAGCAATGAACGAGAGTTTGTTTGCATTGCTCTGGGTAATTGCTAGCAATTGGTATTTGCCAGGTTTTTTTTTTTTTTTTTAGGTATTTCAATTGGTATGTAGTATTTTGCATTTTCCCAGTGACAAATGATGTTGAGCATCTTTCCATGTTTATTTGCCGTCTGCACATCTTCTTGGGTGAGGTGTCTGCTCAGATCTTTTGCCCATTTTTTAATTGGGTTGTTTTCTTATTGTTGAATTTTCAGAGTATATTTTGGATACAAGTCTTTTATCAGATATGTGTTTTGTAAATATTTTTTCCAGTCTGTGCTTTTTTTTTTTTAATATATTTTATTGATTTTTTACAGAGCGGAACAGAGAGGGATAGAAAGTCAGAAACATCGATGAGAGAGAGACATCAATCAGCTGCCTCTTGCACGCCCCCCACCAGGAATGTGCCCGCAGCCAAGGTACATGCCCTTGCCGGAATCGAACCCGGGACCCTTCAGTCCGCAGTCTGACACTCTATCCACTGAGCCAAACTGGTTTCGGCAAGTCTATGCTTTTTTTTAAAAAAAAAAAAATTTTTCTTAGCAATGTCTTTTGCAGAGTAGAAATTTTTAATTTTAATAAAGTCCCAACTTTTCAAGTTTTTCTTTTATGGATTGTACTTTTGATGTCATATCTAATAAATAATCACCAAAGGTCATGTAGATTTTCTTCTATGTTTTTTCCTAAAAGTTTTGTAGTTTAGATTTTTAGCTTCCACTTAAACTGCCACTATTCTGGATAGTCTGTCAAGTCTGACCTATAGTTCTGATTTTTAAATTTAGGTCTATGATCCATTTTGAGTTAATTTTTATGAAAGATCTAAACTCTGGGTTCATTTTTTTATATATATGCTGAAAAAATTCCAATTATTCCAGCAGCATTTGTTGATGAAATGACCCTTTCTCCATTGTATGTCCCCATGCATTTGTCCAAGACCGGTTGACTATGCTTGGATAGGTCTACTGGGCTCTCATTCCAGCGGCCGCCAGCCTCTCAGACCTCACGGACCACCAGGGCCCGCAGACCATGGGCGGGCGACCGGTGCTCTATTCTGTCCCACTGTCTTAGGTGTCTAGTCTTTGGTCAATATCATGCTGTCTTTATTACTGTAGCTTTTCTGTCAGTCTTGAAACCAGGGAGAGTGAGTCTGCCGACTTTGTTCTTTTTCAGTATGATGTCTTTAGTCTTCCATATAAGCTTTATGGTTTATTGATATTTACAAAATAGCTGAGATTTTGATTGGGCTTGAACTGAATCTATAGATCAACTGGGAAGAACTTAATAATGAATTTTCTAATCCATGAAAATAGAATATTTCTATCTACTTTGCTTTTTTGCATCAGTGTTTTATAGTTTTCTACAAACAGAACTTGTACATAGTTGTTCTATACCTAAATATATTTCTTCGTGTGTTTGTGTACTATTGTAGATTTTTTAAATTTCAAATTCCAATTCTTCATTGCTGGTATAGGAAATCTTCTGCATACTGACCTTACAAACTGCAACCTTGCTATACTCACTTATTAGTTCCAGGAAGTATTTTCTTTTAAAATAGATTTTTTTGAGATTTTCTAAATAGACAATCATGTCATCTGTGAATAAAGACAGTTTTATTCCTCCTTTTCAATCTGTATATCTTTTCTTTTCTTGTTTTATTGCACTAGTCAGGACTTCCGGTGTGAATGGAAGTGGTACGAGAGGGCAGCCTTGCCTTGTTCCGGTCTTGCGGGGAGAGCACCAGGTTCTCACCATCCAGTGCGATGTTGGCTGCAGGCCTGTTGTAGATATCCTTTATCGAGTTGAAAACGCTTCCTAATTTGCAGAGATTTCCTAAAAAGTTATGCATGGATGTTGAATTTTGTCAAATGCTTTTTTGAATCAGTTAGTCTGATAATACGATTTTTCTTCTTTAGCCTATGAATACACTGGATTACATTAGTTGATTTTCAACTGTTAAACCAGTCATGTATACGTCGTGGAATAAATGCCATTTGGTCATGATGCTAATAAGCTTTTAAATACAGACACTATTATTATCACCATTACTGTTCCAGTGGTGTAATTAGCACTAGAGTTTAGCCACTGAAGACTAAGACATCTCCTGGGAACTATCTCAATAGTATTACAGATGAATAGAGCAAAATAGTTATGAACACAAAGAAGTTTATTTAATCAACCACAAATAAAACAATCAAAAGCATGCAGTAAAGAAAAATTCAGATTTAAAAATACTCTTTTCTTATGAGAAATCTATTTTGCCATAAATTTCTCATAAGCCCATTCACAGTTTTCTGACAAACCTGGAGTTAGAAGGGACTTCAAGCCCCCCTCTTTCCCTCAACCTCCACCTCTGCCTCCTCCACCCCCAACTCCATGATGGTCTGCAGTCACTGTGATAAAGCCCTGTCTGGTCTCTGCCTGCGCTCTCATAGGTAGGAAACTACCTACCTTGTGTTAGGGTAAAGCACTGCCCCCCACTCCCATCCCCTGGTTCCTGTACTGACTGATTGGGCCCCAGAGGTTATGCTTAATCAGCTTCCCCACAGAAACCCCTCAATTACTTGAAAAAACCTTGATTATCTTCTCCCTGAGTCTTCTCAATCCTGGATCCTTCACCTGGGCCTTACAGAACATGATTTCTTTCCCCTCACCCTCTGGCCACTGTAACGTTGGCATGCCACTCCTGTGTGACAGTCTCCCCGCTCTTCACACGAGGCACCCAAGAGTGGCTGGATAAAGCAAAGGAAAGTGAAATCACCGCACACCATCAGAATGGCTAAAGTAAATAAATAAAATTTTAAAGCCCTGACAATACTAATTGCTGGCAAGGATCTGAAGCAATACAAACTTACATTCATTGCTGGAGGGAATGAAAAATGGTACAGACACAATCCAGTGATTGTACTCCTAGGTATTTACCAAGCGCATTTGAAATTTTGTGACCACACACACACACACACACACAAACATGCATTTTATAGTTTTGCTCATAATTATAGAAAACTGGAAGTAAATAAGATATCACTCGGTAGGTGAATGGGTAGAAAAGCTGGTATGTCCATTTTTTTGCATTCATAAAAAAATTAAGACATCAAGCCATATAAAGACCTGGATGAATCTTAAATACCCATTGCTCAATGAAAGAGCCCGTCTGAAAGGGCTCTTTATATATATGACCCACCTACTTTGACATCTGAAAAGGGTAAAGCTACAGAAACGGTACACAGGTCAGGCTCTGGATCACTGTCCCCCTCTCCATACCAAACTCTGCCTTCTTCCTTGAGCAACTTCAGTATCACCGTGCATGACCGTGGCCTCGAGGTCGCTTGGCCACTTCAGCAACTCTTACCCACCCACCACTTCAGTCACTACCACTTCAGTCACCTCTTCCTCATGGTCACCCAGAACTGCTCTGCACCAGAAACTTTAATGCCAGTCCTGAGCCGCAACCTTTCACTCTTCCCTTATCCCGGAGCCCCCGCTGTGCCTGTCCTTCCTTTTCACCACCCCTCAGTCCCTGGGCAGCCTCCTCCCCTATCATTTGTCACGCCAGCCCCTAGTCAGCACTTCCAGTTCCCTCGCCCTGGCTCCTTCAAAACTCTGCTTTGCTAACCCCGACCTGCGGATGGATCCAGGCATTTGCCGCCTATGTCCCCACTCCCAGGCTGCAAAGCGCAGCTTCAGAGACCCATCTCCCCTGTGCGCTGGGACCGCGGTAAAGTCACCATCTCCGACTTTAGAAAAGAAAGGAAGCTGCTCAGAAGGCCCAAGAAGTGGGGAGAGGGGCAAGGAAGGCGACTAGGGTTGGGGTTTTTGCCAAAAGCCTGGGGAGAGCAATCTGGATCAGCTGGTGCCCTCCTGAGTGGGACCCCATAGTGCTCCGGTGTGGAGGGTCCCCAGACCCGCCCCAGCCCCACCCTCTGTCTCCTCTGCCGTGTGGACGGTGGCGGCAGAGAAGACAGCAACTCACAGCCCACTTCTCACTGGAGAGGAAGACACGCCGCCTGGCTTTGCGGAAAAGGTCCCGCCGGGCGCTCAGAATGTCACCTTTACCATGTGCTCGCAGAGCCCACTTCAAAGGACGAACATGTAAAACGCCTGAATGAGCTCGTCTTGTAACATTAATATTACTGACAGCACCTGCTTTCCAGGCTGAGGTGATTCATTATTCTAGTCTGCGTTAGTCCTTTGTAATTTGTGGTAATTATGCTTTTCTTTTTAATACAAAAAAAAGTGTAAAAGTAAGTAAATGAAGTCACAATCTCCGTTTCATCTGGGCCATCGTCTGCCCAAGAGTCTTTCTAGAACTCCACAGTCGGCCCTCGCCTCTCCCCGGGAGTGGCCTTTTCATCTCCCTTTCGTAACAACTGAGCAAGGTGAGTGCTGTCCCGCTCTCCCTGGGAAACGGCTCGGAAAGGCATGTGACTGTTTCCTCTGTGTGGCGGGCGGTGGGGAAGCTTGTTCTGCATACGGAAGTCTGCGAGGGAGGAACGCCAATCAGTTTATCTCGGGAAAAGCAGCCCAGTGGCTGACCAGACCTGGCCGCCGGCCAGTTTTCCGGCCGGAGCTCCCGGAGTATGCCCAGGAGCTGCTCTGAGCAGCTGACCGGCCGCAGGAAGACCCTCTCAGGACACCGTGTGGGAAAGTGTGGCTTTGCTCGGGTTCGCTGTATTGGTCTGATCTCCACGCGATGCAATTGTTCGCACAACGAGCCACGCTGCCCTTGGCCGAGCTGACCTGGCCTCCGGTGCAAAGCAGATGACATCAGAGCCCCAGGGCCTCCGGGAGCTCGGCGGCTGGTGGGAGGTGGGCGGGCGCTGGCTCCGAGTCAGATCGTTTTGCTAGGAAACTATGAGTCCCCTGATAGTGTGTGCACATCTGGTTTTTGGTGTGTTTTCTTAAAAGACTAGGCTCAGTGGAAAAGGAAAAGATTTTGAAAACAGAGAAAAAAGAAACAAAAGACTTTAGAACTTCCTTTTCAAAACGAACGGTGTGCACTCCCTACGGCTGCCAGGCCCTCCTTAGTTCCCACTGTCGCACAAAACGAGTCATGCTAACGCAGCCTTGCTCTGCGCACTGGAGCTGGTGCCTCTCTGAGGCTCCCGCTGGACTTGGGGTGGCAGCCCGGAATGGGGAGGTCTGGAGGGGGCTGGGTAATGTGATGGGACAGGACCTGGCATTTCTGAGAGGGCACGCCCAGCTGGGAGGAAGGTGCCAGAGGGAACCCAGGCCCATCACCCAGAGACCCAGTCATGCACACCATGCAACCTCTGGGCCACTGTCCTTGTTTGAAACCAGCAAAACAAGCAGAAAAAAACCAACTGTCAACAGCACCATTTGGAGGCTTGATCTATCCAAAGGGGGTCTTGCAGGGTGCTTCCTACTGATGACCATGTCCTGGGAGATCTGACTGAGCAATCAGAAGCCCACCCCTTCAGCAGGCTCAAGTCCCCACTATCATTTAGTAAGCGGGGACACAGATCTTCATGGAACCAAGGTTCTGCCTGGACCTAGTCAGTTTGTAGTAAGATGTATGAGGCCAGTGCGCAGGCCATCAGGAATTCAAAGAAATTCACTTCAAGGAATGTTTCCTGAGCACCTCATTCACTCATTCCCCATGTTTTTCCTGAGGGTCTATTCCATGCTGACCTTGGACAAAAGGTGGGGGACGCAGCGATGAACAAGGCAGACACGGTTCCTGCCCGCATGGAGCCCACAGACAAGGAAGGAAGCTGGGGACTGGAGAGTCACATAAAATGAGGACAGGTGAGTGAGGGCTACATACATGGAGAAGCACAGGTGCAGTGAGGAACTGAATGACGGGGAGACCTTATACAGGCTGGGGTTCATGGAAGACTCCCCAGGAAGTGCCGTCAGGCTGAGGAAGAATTCTGAGCTGAGAAGGTAGCATGCATGGAGGAAGCCTGACGAGACAGAGGAACGCTGCATTAGGAAAGGGAAGGAAAGCCAGAGTGGCTGAAGCTGCAGAGTAGGGAGAGGGACAAGAGATGAGGCTGGCGGGCGGACATAGCCAGACCCACCAAGCAGGACCTTGCAGGGCAATGAAGGTGCTTGACCCTTAGCTTATGTGGAACTAGAAGCCACTGAAGTGATTTAAACACAGGAGAGGTGTGTTCAGTTCCACCTGCTGTGAGAAGAGAGGACTGCGATAGCCCAAGAATGAATGAAAGTGGGGGTTCAGGAAGAGGGGTCTGGACCTGGGGCCAAGTGTTTGGAATCGAACCCCAGCAGGGCTCCCAGGTTACAGGGACAGGCACGTGCAAGGAGTTGCTTACCTGGTTAAACCTCCGGGTAAAGGCCACAACGTTCGGGGCGAGGCTATGTTTCTCCTTCTTACTCCATCCACAGCTGGCTAGTTCCTAGGAAGCAAAGAGTCCATTTCAACAGTGGTTCTACTCGGGATGCAAACACAGCGGGGGCACCTGATCGGAACATGGGTATGGGGGTGGGAAGAGCTGTCCTTACCAGAGTGGGATGATCCTCCGCCTCTGGAGAGGAGGGCTGGGAAGGGGTGCTTCCTGGGACCTTAGAGAGGAGAAGGGGGATGCTTTCTCTATAGCTCCAGCCCCATTTCCCAGGACTTCTGTGCCAAAATACTCAACCTCACCACCGCCACTCTGCCAGCTTCTTAGGGAACAGAAATCCCTTCTTGACTCAAATTGTCTGAGAGAGGACATAGCGTTTTAACTAGCAGGACTCATCCCCCCAAAGCCCAACTCGAAATTTAAAGCTGGCTGGAGAATCTCAGGTTTCGCCAGCTCCATGACATCCTCTATTCCTGGGGTCCAGGAAAGCCTGATCCAAGCCCAATGCAACCAGGGAAGCTTCTGGGATTCCCTCGGTTCCTACCTGAAGCCGGACCCTCCCACCCATCATACAACCAAAGGGGGACAGAGGAGAGGTTCCCTTTAAGATCTCTTTCAAGGGAGGGCCTTGTCTCTTCTTTTTCAGCAGGTTTAGCATTATAGTTTGATCAAATTGCCTAAAAGTTACCTTTCAGTGAGGCTGGTTCTGATCCAAGGGAGATAACAGGAGCAATCGAACAGGATTATTTGAGGGGTTGTATAAAAGGACCAAGGAAAGGCCCCTACTCAAATGCCTAGCATTCCCAGCTGATGCCTGTGGAGCCATGGCAGAGAATGGAGAAAGGGGGTAGATTCTAAAGTTCTCCACCCCTAAGTGATAAGACCTCCTTTTAATTCACATCAGGCCTCGGTATTGTTAATGCCATTACTCTACCACACACCTGGAACTTTGATAAGATCTTTAGTGAGAGCCAGTGTCCACCAACTGGAATAGACACAGATCAGAGTATGCCAGAAAGCCAGAGAGGGCAGCAGGAATGGACAAGACAGAACTTGCTGGCTGAGCAGTTATGCCTAAAGTGCCATGCCCCTCCAGTGCATCTCAGGACCCAACTCTAAACCACAGCCTAGCTGAAGGCAATGGACAGTTCTGGACACCAGATGAATGACCTGGCCTTGAGAACGATAGAATCAGCCAGAAGCTAAAAACAGCTCCTCTTCTGGCCAACTCATTTGTGTAAATGGCACCATCGCCCTCCCACATGAGGAAATACAACATCCCTGACCCTGCCAAGTCCTTCACACCCTAAATAACATTCCTCCTCTTGAAAAGATAATTTGACTCTACTGTTTTTCTAAAGAGCACATGAATGCCTTGGAGATGTAAACTTTACCTGTGCAGCCTGGCGAGGTGGCTGTTAGTTGGTTATCTCTTACACCAAAAAGGTTGTGGGTTCAATCCACAAAAGTTTGGCTGGGGCACCTATGATAAGCAACCAACTGATGTTCTAGTCACATCAATGTCTGTCTGTCTGTCTGTCTCTATCTATCTCTATCTCTCAAATCAATAAACATATATTTTGGGTGAGGATTAAAAATAATAATAAATTACCTGTGTATCATGATTCTCCTTGTTCTGAAATGAATAATTGCCCTTCCTGAGTTATATTTACTTCTTCCCCTTGATGCACCTTTTCACCTATTTAATCATTTTATAAATGTATATCATTGCCCTTTCAATGTTTAATTGTGAGGACAAGAGCCTTTCTCCCCTGTGAGTCCCAAAGCCAGTCCCAGGAAGGTATGGGTTATAGTCAGATAGAGAAGTGGGTTCATAAAACTGATGTTCAAGGACTGAGGCATGGTTATTGCCTAATTTCTGGCCAATAGTTGCTCCTTTCATTTTTATTTTTTGACCTATTTGATAAATAGCTGAAATTATATATGTGTGTGTGTACATTTAATGGAGTCCTCAATCTTAAACCACACTGTAAGTAACTTGGGAAGGCACCCCGAAAGGGAGCAGTGCAGCTCTTCCCCTTACAAAGACCAGGCTCAGCCCTAGCTAGTTTGGCTCAGCAGACAGAGCATCAGCCTGTGGACTGGGTCCCAGGTTGGATTCCAGCCAGAGGCACATACCTTGGTTGTCGGCTCAACCCCTGGCCCTGGTGGTGGCATGTGCGGGAGGCAACCAATCAATGTGTCTCTCTCAGATCGATGTTTCTCTCTCTCTATGCCTCTCCCCATCCCTTCTACTGTCTCTAAAATTCAATGAGTGAAGGGGTCAGGAAAATAAGTAAATAAAAATAAAATTATTAAAAAAGAAAAACCCAAGTCAGATCCTACATGACGCTTATCTTCTCAGAACCTTGGTTTGCTCATCTTAAAATAGGCATAGTACTCTAT
The DNA here is from genome assembly GCA_027563665.1 of Antrozous pallidus. Classification (NCBI taxonomy): domain Eukaryota; kingdom Metazoa; phylum Chordata; class Mammalia; order Chiroptera; family Vespertilionidae; genus Antrozous; species Antrozous pallidus. The sequence goes on along the minus strand of CM050522.1, from coordinate 79,032,746 downwards.
TTACCTGTAAAGTTCATCATGACAATTAGATGAGATTAACACACCCAGAGCACCCAGCACGTGATGTGTGATAAAGGTTGTCTCCCACCTCTTCCCAGTCATGCGCCCTCAGAATCAGCTCTAACCCCAAACACCCTCTGCTTCTACCACACCACACACGCTTGTTGCTGTCTTGAACTAGTTAAAAGTCTATTATTTCTCTTTCATTTTGTTGATGTCACGCAGGCAGGAACCAAAGCACGCAGTTAATACATCTGCCCTGAATTTATTTGAACATTTCTAAGACCGTGACTCAAACACCGTATGTGTAGTTCTTGGGTTTAGATAATTCCCTAAGCAACCTTTTGGACTGGAAGGCCTATAACATTCAGAATGAAAACCCAACAGATTAAAACATTGTTGAAGAGCTTCCTTGATGAAACAGAAGGATCAAAGGACTTAGAGCCAAGGACCTCACCCCAAATCCCAGCCCTGCCACATATTTCCTGGGCGACCGCAGGTAAGTTCATGTCTCTGAATCAGTTTCCTGGCTGATGAAACAGGGATGGTGACGCCGCCTCTACAGACCAAGAGAGAAGCTGACAGAGAGGCGACATGCAGGGCCTGGCCCGCAGCAGATGCCGAGCCACATTTGTTGAATGAATGCGTTCCTCAGGGCTGAAATCTCCCAAACTCAGCGCAGAAAGATTTATCAAGATGTCAAAAGAAATAAGGCCATTTTATCTACTACAACAGGCCCTGGGCCCCACCTCCTTGGCCTTGCTCCTCTTCTGTGTTTGGCCTTACAGGATTACAAGAGATTCCATGTGTGTGAAGTGGGTTTGGAAAATGTGAGGTAATAGAACAATGCTCTTCCAGTCACTAATGCCCAAAAAAGGTCCATGCTATGGAACGGATTCTAGTGTAATTAAGTTCAAGTTGACCAGAGGAGACAGGTCTGCTTCTAGAAGGGAGACACGGTGTGGGCTGATGCTGGTAGGGTCCTGGTAGCCCCCTCCCTCCCTGAGGAGCCACTCAGCCATCCTGGGCTACAGGGGAGGGGAGTCTCTCCTGGCTGTCCTGACTCTGACTCTGAGTCCCCTGCTGAGGCCAGCTGGATGAGGAAGGAGAGGAAGAGCCGGCACAATCCCCAGCTTCTCTGGGGCCTCTCTGTGAGGTGGATGTTCCCCGTTTCGTCAGGGAGGAAAAAGATGTTAGAAGAAAACTTCCTACCACTAAACATACAAATGTACCCTCCTCAGGCTTCTGGGGAAGGGAGGCCCCTTGCCCACAGGATGCACCCTTCTGGGCTCTAGGTCCCGACCCTGCCCCTCGCTCAGAACACCTGATACCCTCTCGTGTTCCAGTATCTCCACCCTTTTTCTCCCTAGTTTCCTCTTCCCACAAGCACTTTAATACTTTAATGTGCATAAGCTTCTCCCATCCTATCTAATAAAATAGAAACTTGCAAATTGACTGTACCTCTGTTATGCCCACAAGCCATGCCCACCATCCAATCAGGAGTGAGTATGCAAATTAACCCAACCAAGATAGAAGCAGCCACTGAGCTGGAGCAAGCAGGAGACTTGGGTTGCCCTTGGCGATGGAGGAAGCCAAACTTCCCACCCTCCCTGGCTGGCCCTGGCCTTCACTCAAGGCTACAAAGTTTCAATTATACAAGATAAATCCCAGATACCTGCTTCAGCTGGCCCTGACCTCCACTCAAGGAGGTGCTCAAAAAAAAAAAAAAGGCAAAAAAAGAGGGGCTGGGAGCTTGGGTTGCCAGGGGCCGTGGCAAGTCGGCAAACAGCCATCAGCCCCTCACCCAGGCTGGCCAGGAACCCCTCACCCTGAAGGGGCTGTGGCCAGCTTGCAAATAGCCATCAGTCCCTCACCCAGGCTGGCCAGGCGACCCCAGAGGGAACCCCCACCCTAAAGGGAGTGTGGTCAGCCTGAAAACAGCCCTCAGTCCCTCACCCAGACTGGCCTCACCCCCATGGGTCCAGTCTGGAGGCTTGGCCAGCCTGCAAACAGCCATCAGCCCCTCTCACCCAGGCTGGTCAGGCACCCAAGCGGGACCCCACCCTGATCCAGGACAAGCTTCAGGGCAAACCAGCCAGCCCCCACCCATGCACTAGGCCTCTATCTATACTAATAGAAGGGCAATATGCTAATTAGACTGGAAGACCATCCAGACATTCTTCTGGACAAAGCCATGGTGGCAGGGCTGAGGTAGAGGCAGTTAGAGGCCAAGAGGGGAGGGCAGTTGTGGTTGATCAAGCCAGGATAAGACAGCAATTGTGGGTGATAAGGCTGGTGGGGGGCAGGGCTATTGGGGGTAAGCAGACCAGCTGGGGGGCCAGTTGGGGGTAAGCAGGCTGTCAGTGGAGATCAGTTGGAGATGATCAGGACAATGGGGCAGACAGTTTGAAATGAGCAGGCCAGCAGGGGAGCAGTTGGGAGTGATCAGGCTAGTTCGGAGGGCATTTGGGGGTGAGCAGGCCAGCAGCGGGGGACAGTTGGGGGCAAGCAGGCTGGCAGTCAGAGTGGTTAGGGGCAATCAGGCAGGCAGACAGGCAGGTAAATGGTTAGGAGTCAGCAGTCCCAGATTGTGAGAGGGATGTCCGACTGCCAGTTTAGGCCGAATCCCTGTAAACTGGCAGTAGGATATCCTTCGAGGGTCCCAGATTGAAAAGGGTGCAGGCCAGGCTGAGGAATACCCCCCCACCATGCATGAATTTTGTGCACCAGGCCACTAGTTAATAATAATAACGGTGATGATGATTATGACAATGACATCTTTTCTAGACCTTCAGTCTCCTTCCACTTGTGCTCACTCTTTCTTCTCCTTACAGGGAATGTCTTGAAAGGGCCATTGGTTCTCACTGTTTCAACTGGCCTCCCTCTCCACCTTTCTCCACTGAAATGGCCCTTTTGTTTTCTGTTTCTTTTTAAAAATATATATACTTTTTTTTTCAGAAAGGAAAAGAGAGATAGAAACATCAATGACAAGAGAGAATCACTGATTAACTGCCTTCTGCACACCTCACACTGGAGATCACACAGCCTAGGCATGTGCCCTGACCTGGAATCGAACTATGACCTCCTGTTTCATAGGTCAATGCTCAACCACTGAGCACACCAGCGCGGCTAAAACTGCCCTCTTCTCTCTCGGTGACAACCTCCTGGCTAGGCCACCTCTCTGCCATGTTTATCACTCTGTCCTTGCCCTTCAGCCTTGCGTTCTTCTGGTTGCCTTCTTGCCACTCAGGCTTATTTTCTAGTTACTTTTTCTTTTCTGACACATGCCCCACCTCCACCCCCACTGACATCTGTTCAGGCTCATCGCCTACATTCTCCTATGTCTGGGTTCCCTCCGGAAGATCTCATTTACCGCCACGGCCTCAACCACATGTCTGTTCAACCCAAGTTTCTCTCCTGAGCACCAGCCCAGGATATTCAGCAACCTGCTGGCCACATCCCCCAGGGCATCGCACAAACACCTCAAAATCAGCAGGCCCGGACCAAAAGGGTGTCTGACCAGCTGCCCTCCATAAAAAGCACACAACAATGTGAGATTCATTTAGACGTCCATTCTGACATCAAAGGAAAATGTTTATTACAAGGAAACTATGGAAAAAACACTAGCTGATGTAAAAACAACGTTGTCTCAGCACCCTCCTCGGCAAGCATTCTTTGGTGACAGCAAGAGTCAACACTGCTTTCAGCTCACCCCGCAAAATTTCCCTGGCCACACTGCCAGGAGCACCCTCTCGGGGTGCCAGCTTTGTTCTGAGGTGTCTGGGAGTCAGATGCCCTGAGGTAGCCTGAGAAAGGCCTGACCCGGACCATGTCTAGGGTCATGAGGAAGGGCCCTGGAAGAAGAGACCTGGGGAGTGGGATGAATCCTCCCTGAATACCGCCCCCCAAAGGATCTAGGCTGCCAGGTCATAGGAAGCTGGTGCCTACACAAGGTGCTTCCATGCACGTGCTTACTTCTGACTGCGGCCTTCTCCAAATCATGTCCTACAACATGGCCACACAGAACAGGCACCACCTCGAGGAGAGGGACCACCATCTCGAGGAGAGGGACCACCACCAGGCTAGCAGTCAGTACCACGTACCATTCTGCTCAGTGACAACCTTTCTCTTCCTCCCTGCTCTGTGCTCCTCCCCATTCCTCCTATCTATCCTCTGGGACAATCTTCAGAATTGGTGGAATAATCCCACACTTGTCCAAAGGAATTTTAAAAACACCCCAGGAAAGGGTGGCCCACTGAAACAGAAGGGAAGACTGTGCCAGTTTTGGGGTTGGTGTGAGGACTAAGGAGGAAGGCGCTTCAGGCTCTCAAATGTCACTGGTGGGTAAGCAAAATGGTATAGCAATATGGGAAAGTAATTTGGCACATTCTCATAACATTAAAGATACACATACCAAATGACCAGCAATCTCGCTAATACAAACATTTGTCCACGCACAAAAATATATATGCATGTTTATGGCAGCTTCACTCTCAATTTCCCCAAACTAAAAGCAACCCAGATTTCCATCAGTCAGTGAAAGGATAAACAAACTGTTGGACAGCCATATATTCAAATTTAGAGACTCGGTGCACAAAATTCATGCACGGGTATGGTTCCTAGGCCTGGCTGGTGATCAGGGTCAACTGGGGCCTTCCAGCTGCCGGCCGGGACCTTCCTTCATTCCGCGCCACTCCCTAGTGGTCAGTGCACATCATAGCGAGTGATCGAACTCCCAGTCTCCCGGCTGAACTCCTGAGGGAATAATTTGCATATTAGCCTTTTATATAGAGAGATACTACTCAGCAGTAAAGAAGGGACTAAGTGCATTAGCACAAATGAGTGTCAAGCTTTATGCTAAGTGAAAGAAACCACACACAAAAACATTATATGATTCCACTGATATGACATTCTGAGAAAAGTGAAAACTACAGGGGCAAAAATTGGGTCCCTGGTTGCCAGGGACTTGAGACAGGAGGCGAACTGACTACAATCGGGTACCGGGTCATTTTAAAGCAATAGACATTCTCTTTCTGGATTGTGATGGTTTATGTGAGGTTATACATCTATCAAAACTCAACAAATTGTTCACTAAAAAGGGTGAATTATACTGGATGAAAGTAAACCTCCATAAATATGACCTTAAAAAGAGAAGACAAGGAAAGGAAATAGTCCAAGCATATAGGAATGTGAAGGGAAATCCCATAACAACAGCTGAGCAAAAACAAAAACACCAAGGAACAAAGGGCCCTGAAGGGGGAAAATTAATGAAATTTAAAAATTGATAGAAATAAAAATATAATAGAAAGTTTGAAAAGATTGGAGGACATGATAAAGGCAAATGATAATAGAAAGAAAGCAATTATAATCTCTAAGAATAACAAAAACAAGAATTCCTATTTGTATAAATTTAAATGTGACATGTTTTTAAATTTATATGCATTTAAGTAGTACATATTTAACATATTCAAATATGTTTTAATAGCTGTATCTGTTTAAATATTACATATCTATATGCATTCTAATTCCAGGCAGTTAGATGGAAAGGAAAGAGAATCGGTAGGTCCCTGAGGAGAGGCACATTCTTCCTTGAACAACGAGGGTCGTCAGCGAATGAGATGCAGCGCTGGCACCCAGAGTGGCACTGGGCAGCACGGGCACGGCCGTGCGCTGGGTAATAGTCACATGGCCGGAACAACAATACATGCTGCTTGTTGGTTTTAACTTTCAGGGTCAGCCGGAGGGAAAGTGCGATGGACTTGGTTGTAGCTGCAGAATGTCCGAATGTTAATGCAGCTCATCTGACAATGAGCAGGCACAGCTGGTGGAGGCGGCAGGTGGAGGCGGGGAAGGAAGGCGTAGGAAGTGAGCAGTTGGGAAACACTGTTACGGCTGTTGAAACTAGAAGTTAGGGTTTCCATTCACCAAATAAAGTTCCAAAAGTCACCAGCAGAAGACAAAAGGGTTTGAAGCGTTCAGGAAAGGGGTGGGAGTAAGGGATCAAGCCTTTTTTCACAAGATCTTCTGTACTATCTGATTGTCATGTACAGGATATCTTTAAACAAATTTCAATAGATGAGATTATTCAATATTACCCACTGTAACCCTTCTAAAATTAAATCTTCACAGTCGAGTAATTACTCAGCAATATACAATTTTTTTATAAAGTCATTACCAGCTTATAACCTGCCAGTGCCAACATTTATAAGTAACAGTTCTCACACGCCCGCTGGAAGCTTCTGTGCCTTGTGATGGAGTACTCCTGCGAGATCGCGACTCCTGGACCTTCAGGAAGCAGGCCTGTCCTACAGAGAGGTGTGAGGGCTTTGAGCAATGACCCCAAAGGAGGCAGCAGCTCACTGGGGAGCCGGACAGCGTCCTGGAGGGCTCCTGGCAGGAGCTGCACAAACCCTCCCTGGAACAAAACCACTGTGATGAGAAATGGAAGGCGAAGAGACGGGAAGGAGGAAGGCAAAAGGAGGTGAGGGAAGGAGGAAGGACGTAAGAAAGGAAGGAAAGAATGAAGGGAGGGAGGGACTGAGGAAGAGGAGGAGGAAGGAGTGAGGGAAGGCAGGGCTAAGTGGCAGCAATGTGCCAGGTCCTGGAGGGGCTCAGTGTCCATCTTATGGGGCAGACAGGCATGACTCAAGGCAGCAAAGACACCGACACAGCCCTCCTGTGTTCCCCAAGGCTGAGGTGCTAACAGACACTTCCCGGTCCAAGCCTTCTGAGCAGCTGCCCGTGGGCAGCAGTGTCCTCACCTCTTTCTTAGATGATGGGGAGGAGGAGGAGGAGGAGGAGGAGGAAGAAGAAGAAAAGGGGAAAGGTGAGAAGAAAGGATAAAGGATGAGAAAGAGAAAAGGAAGGGACACCAGTAAGCACGGCTGCATTCATTTCTTTATCAGAGTTAACGTATGCTTTAAGACTGTGGTCACCAACCGTCCAGACCTCATGGAGCACCAGTGGCCGCAGACCACCAGTTGGCGACCCCTGTCTCAGGAAACACAGCCAGGAACAACACAAACACGCCGCTGCTTTCATGGAGCCTGTCCTACAGGAAGCGGGAGACATGAGAAACTTGGAATAGGTCGGATGACAAGTCCTGGTAAAACATTAACAGGACGAAGGAATGGGATGTTTGGAGGGGATGCCAGGTGGCTGGCAGGTGGGCGCTGGCGTGGAGACGAAGGACCTGAGGCAGCTCTGAAGTAAGTGCAGGGAGAGGCTGCCAGGCAGAAGGAAGGACAGGTGCACAGCCTGGTGGCAACCATGGGATCTCTGAGAACAAGGTGGCTGGTGTGGGGGACAGGGGGCGGGGAGGTGGTGGGAAAGGAAGGTGGTGGGGAGGCCTGACCTTGAGGACAGGGCAGGGCTGGATTCTATTCTGAGGAGGATGGGAAGAGATTTTATTCTGAGGAGGATGGGGAGAGATTTTATTTGAGGAGGATGGGAAAAGCCTCATGCTGTGTACGTTTTACTGCTCTGATAACATGTGAGACCCATTCGCTTTAGTAATTTGAAATAAACACCTGCTAGGGGCTGCGTGTGGAGGAGGGAGGGAGGCAGGGCCCAGGGAGGCATCGGCCTCAGCACCCCTGACGAGACAAACCACAAGAGGGGGAGTCGCCAGGGACAAATAGCGCCCTCTGTGAAGTGAGGGTGTGTGACGAATGGGAGGTCCCTGAATGAACAGAAGTAATTCATTTCTCTCAGCGTTGAGTCATAGTTTCTATAGAAAAGCAACTCGCTTATAGCCACCACTGCGTCATCAGATCCCCACACCACTGTCTGCTCAGAAAGCGTGTAGACTTGGGGTCATGAAGATGATGCAAATTTCCCAAACATCCCCTTCCCAGCCCGAGTGCTGTGCAGCTCTGCGTGATTAGAACCAGCTGTCAGCGCAGGGCAGCAGCCAAGGGCGCCCCTGAGCGCAGACTCCCATCCGTCCATGGGATCAAGAGAGGGTCCGGGAACGGAACAGAGGGCAGCCATCAGCAGATCAGCTTGCCCACTCGCAGGCCCGGTAGGAGCCCCACAGGGCCCCCCCTTCTCTTCCCACTCTCACACTGGGGATGAGACTCAATTCCCTGCCTCCAAATTCCTGGGGAAAGTTTTTTCCAAATAACATCATTCAGATGTTCTCTTTTTAGAAAAAAAAAAACACTAGTGGTTTTCTTATTAGGGACTAGTATATGTTCACTACAGAAAACTTGAATAATGCAGAGGGCCCGTGGAAGAAAATTTAAGTCACCATTAGCCCAATACCTAGAGAAAATCAGAGTTTACATTTGAATCAATAGCAATGACAGCAAAACAACAGCTTCGTTTACCGAGTGCTCACTAACTGCCAGGCACAAGGTCAACAGTTTTCCAGGCATTAATCCATTGCTCACTGAATTCTCACAACACTGGCTGACAGGTACAATTATTGCCCCATATTACAGATGAAAAGACAACAGCTTACTTGGAAAAGTTACATAATTTGCGCAGATCCTCAGATGTAGTCAATATGAGAAGCGAGATTCACACTCAGGCAGGCCTGTTGGTGTCAGGAGCCTGGGACCTTAGCCACCGAGCACCTCTGTCCCCTGGACAGTGGCCACGCCCCACCCCAGTGCAAGGCACACACGCATGTGCACACTCACTCTCAGAAATGGAGCTCATACTGAATGGGTGGTGTTATAACCTGCTGCCGTCCTTACTATGCTACCGACACCTTCTCCCATCTGCCCCGTCCCTCCTTTGGTAGCATTCCTCTGATACACACAAGCCATCTAGAAGCAATTCATCGTGTTGGTCTCCTTTTGTTTCCGTGGAGCTCTAAGAGAACACTGTAGCTCATCTTCTGCCTCTGGTTTTGGGCAGTCTCTAATCCGCAGCTCACTGTTTCCCCTGCAACTGAAACTTGGCAATCACGCTTTTCAGCAAAATCCGGTCCTTCTTAACCTTGGTCTTCACATGCTGCGGGGTCCCCCTGAACACTGCCGGGAACACAACATGAAATTTCTGGAAGCACCTGCTTCGTAGGAGGATGCAGGCAACGACCTAATCTTTTGTACTGCTTTCCAGTTTTGGCCAAACAAACTTTCCTATGTCTGGTGAGTATGCTAACCACCACATCAGAAACTGGAAAAGTTAACTCAAAGGTTCCAGAACCATGTGATTTTACCAGCGAGACCTCTCAGACTTCTAAAGAATACCTAATTCTTATACTAAATAATTTATTCCAGAGCACAAGAAGTGACAAGAAAAAGTCCCAAACCCTAACACCTAACAAATTCAGAACAAGACGGGAAAAAGAAGCATCCCACATGGATGAGTCCTTTCGTACAGCTGCACCGGATTCAACTCCTCTTCCAGCGCTACCCTACTTCCTTTGCTCAGTCACAGGTATCGATCACTTCTGACAGGTAAACTTCCTGTGTACACTCACATACACACACTCACTCACACTCACATACACACACATGTACACACTCACACACACATATACACTGACATACACTCACACATACATACACACACACACACTCATACACACTGACATACACACACACTCACATACACACACTCACTCACACTCACATATACACACATACACACTCACACACACATATACACTGACATATACTCACACATATATACACACACACACACACTCATACACACTGACATACACACACACACACACACTGACATACACACACACACACTCACACACACACACACACTGACATACACACACACTCACACACACACTCACACACACTCACACACACACACACACTGACATACACACACACTCACACACACACTCACACACACACACACACTGACATACACACACACTCACACACAAACACACATTGACATAAACTCACACACTCACACATATACACACTCACACACACTCACACACACTGACATACACACACATACACACACACACTCACACACACTCACATACACATACTCACACACACACACACACACATAGAATCATCCCACATTACCTAGCAGGTCTGTCAAAGAAACACAAGAATAAGCTAATGTTATGAAAATTTTACCGTAACAACAGTGCATCATTAAATCAAAGAAGATAAAGTGATATGATCCTCTCAGATACTTCAAGGTAATTAGCAAAATGAAACAATTGTTTAGATTTTAAAAAGGACTCAGGAGTTTAGTAACATCTATCTAAAACCAACAAAGAGAGACACTACAGGAACGTGAATGAAACTCAGAAACAACAGGAGGGGCAGCCTCTGTCCGCGAGGCTCCGTGTCCGGCCCACAGAACCCGAAAATGACGGCACTCCCTCTGTTCTCCAGAGAACGGGGGCCCCTGTGACACCGGACCCTCAGGCATCCGGCTTAATTCTCTCACGGGTTTCTGGCTGAGAAAGCCTGGAAGCTCCAACCCAGAAACATCATGCAAGACACACATGTTACATTCTCTAATAGCCGGCCTAGACATGCCCGCCCTCTCCCTGCAGTCAGGCCTGAGTACAGTATGGAGCGAGGCGGGGCTGGGCGGGGGGGGTCACAGGGGAAGCCTTTATTCATCAAATTAGGAGTGTCCCCTCACTCCCAGGAACTTGGTTTTTTATCACAAGCAGCTTGAAGTTCCTGGACAGAGCACGATTTCCGGATAAAAGCCAGACTTTTGCTAAATTCCAGTAATGGCTACACAGCAGGACACAGGACAGGAGTGCTGGCTGTTTGGACATTCGAACCCCCTGATGGCGACCACAGACAGCCGGTGCACAAGCCGATGGGGAGGAATGGCTCTTTCTAAAAAGCTGTTTCCTCTCCTGAACGACTAAAAGGAAAAACCAACCTTTCCGATGTTTGATCTATATAGGGATACTTATTTAAATTAGAAGTGTGAGGAAACCTTTCAGACTTGGAGCCACTAGTCTTTGATGGTGTGAAACCACCTTTTATAAGACAGCGAGTGAAACCATGGCTTCAAGCCCGACCTCAGGCCCAGCCAGCTCCTCAACTGTCCCGGCCCCATGGAATCCCCAATCGCCAGCCAGCCATTGCGAAGTGCCTCCTCTGTGCCAGGCACTGTGCGAGGCTTGGGGGACAGCAGGGAACAGGGCATCTCCTTCCAGTGGAGAAGAGCTTGTTAATTATGACCGCGTTACTAAGTGCCTACGGACAAGTTCAGAGCGTGAGGTCAGAGTGCCACTCGGGGCTGGCTTAGCTAAGGAGCCGGGGCTAGTGGGGAGCCAGATAACAGAGGAGTGGCGCGGAGGGCAAGCACACCAACAGAGAACAGCAAGTGCGCAGGCCTGGAAGCAGACCCAAGGCCCTGCAGGGAAGCTGGAGTAGGAGAAGCAGAGAAGCCAGTGGGAGGGCCAGAAGGGCTGATACGCCAGGTCTCGCAAGGCCTGCACCCCATCCTACAGACACGGAACTGATCCTATGGGCATTGGGGAAGCCAGTGGAAATTCTGAAGCAGCTCAGTGACGTGGACAGAGATTTGGAAATTGCAGGGTGGCAGAGTAGGTTGAGGTAGAAGTGGGTATAGAAATGCCTGTTGGCAGGTAAGCACATACTGGTACACTGAGGAAGGGAGCGGGCAGCCTGAGCTGGGAGGAGGCACGGGAGTGGTAGATGGGGAGACAGGATGCAAAGAGCAGAGAATGCAGGAGAGGGAGGAGTCGCTGATGACGAGTTTTTGGCCTGACTGGGTGGCAGGTGTGCCATTACAGGGGTGGGAGACCACAGCAGGATTCTGGGAAAAGAATCACAGGTTTGGTTTGGAGCATGCTGGGGGGGGGGGGGGGGCCTGTAGGACTTCGGCTGCTGCTTGACCAGCTTCTTGAAGGAAGCACAGATCTGCCAGTGCCTATAGAACCAAGTTCCACGAGGTCTGGCCACAGCATTCTGGACCTCCGAGATGGGACCACTCTATCCTCTGGCCTAATTTCCCACAACACCCTTCACCTCTCTTTTGCTCTAGCCAAACTGATCTGCTCACTAGTGCCGATACCAGGCCGCTTTCTTCCCAAGTGCCTTACCTGTTTTCAAGCTGCTCCCTCCCTCCACCTGGAATGCCCTTTCCTGTGTCCAAATCATACCGATCTTTCCAGGCCAGAAGCAGGAGCCCCAGGGGCTTCGCTCCCAAAGAGCACTTAGTCTGCACCCTTCAGTGTGGCCCTTATAAATAAATAAATAAATAAATAAATAAATAAATAAATAAATAAATAAATGTGTGTGTGTGTGTGTGTGTGTATAAATTTCTTACCTTTCTCATTTGACCAGGGATTTCTTGCCCATTCTAGAGTCCCTGAAACACCAGGCAGGGAGCCTCACACATAGTCAATATGTGTGAGATGACTGAATAATGAGCATAAAAAGCCACCATCCCAGCAGGCCCGGGAATGTCTAAGCAAGCCACATGAAGCTCATTTGGAAGAGTATCTCCTCTAATTACAGTCACGTCTATAGCTCCACGCGGAGGCCTCAGACATCTGGCCCTTCGCACATCACCCTCCTCCAGATGCCACTCAGACCTCAAGGGCTGCCTGAACCTTGACTTCAGCACATCCGCAGCCAAGACTGCTCGGCCCACCCCCACATCAGAGGGCAGTGGCTTAGAACCACCTGGGGTCTGAGACGGACAGCGGGGGATGCAGGCAGGGCTGGCCAGTCTGAACCCTGAGTGCTCCCGGACCAGGAGGAGGAGGGCGGGGAGGCTGAGAAGGGGGGCTGCACTTTGCAAAGTGGGCCAAGGCTGCAAGGGAAGTGTCTGGGCACAGCGTTCGGAGAGGCTTGTCCTCTCCAAAGAGTTTATGCACAATGCGAAACGGGTGGGGGTGGGGTGGATCACAACTGTGTTTATGCGTAGGTTTTATCCAGGAACCTCATATTTTCCACCGAAGGATAAGCTGATCTACATATAAAGATTCAAACTTCCAAGACCTACACTCAAGAGAACGAAACGATCTTCAGCCATAAATTAAGAGTTTGCTCTAAGCTCGCACTTCCCAAGAACCGGGGCTTCGGAGCGCGCCCCACCCTGGCCGGGCCCTGCCTGTCCGCCAGTCTAGTCGGAAGGCAAACAACACAGGCTATTTGTAATGACAAGCAAACACTAAATGAGTTTCGGCGCACGTCTGGTGCTTGCATTTATGGATCATAAAATCATCTGGCTGCTTCTGCCCGTGCTGACACGCCCATGAGGCAACCCCGAGTATTTACAGGAGGGAGGGGCTGCCAGGACCCCTCTGGGAGGGAGGCCAGGGGAGGGGGACTGCCTGTTGAGCTTCCCATTACATACAAACCCATTTTTATGCTCTGACATTCAGACTAAATCTTGGCATGCAAAATCCTATTAAACAGTATTTATTTTTTTAACCATCTTGGGGTGGGAGGGAGAGTCAATATAACTGTCTCAACTGCGTTCAGGTACAAACCTAGTCAAATGGCTTTTTAAGTATCAGCCAGATATAAATAAAGGATTTTAAATGCAGTTAAGATATTTTCCCAGTTGGAGATATAATCTATCTAATACATCCAACTGAATATTAAGTGTCTAAAGGAAGGGAACTCCCACACATATTACCAGCCACCAAGGCAGCCCCCTTATTGCCCAGCAAGGCAGAGCCCCTTCCTGCCACGCTGCCAGGGCAGGAACCGAGGTGCTGAGACCCCTCCACCCCAAAGGGGCTGCAAGATCAAGCTGGCCACTGGCAATGTGGGGCCCCCAGAGGCCCACTTTCATCCCTCAAGGAGTCACACACCGGAGACCACAGGAAGAGTTACTAAAATGCAGACCTAGTGCTTATATATGGGGATCTTTCTTAATCCTAACTAAATATGTAAAACTTACTTTCTAATGGGCAAGTGTTCCCACCTCTCACCTAAGCCATATGCCAATCAAAGCTGTCTAAACTCGAGCCATTCGTTTCGAGGCATTAGCTTCCAGGAGGCATCACTCATTCAACCAAGTCCCCCCTGCGCCCCCGCCCACCTTCACCGGCTCTGTTCAGAAGCCTGCACAATACTATGATGTAAGGACTGGAGCAGATGGGGGTCTCAGAGCCAAGGTCCCCAAGAAGAAAATGACATACGAGGACAAAGGGACACTCAAGGACACTGGCTCCCCAGCACATGCCCAGCTTTTGATCACTCCTGCTTTGGAATTGCACCTTGCTCTAAACCCCATCACAGGGTGGCAAGTCACCTTGAATGACATAAAACTTGAGCCCAATCGGGCCATGGGCCATTAATGATCCTGTGTGCAAATTTGAATGTAAATGGAGTGGGGAGAAAAGCAGCAGCCCCCAGGGCTCAGGAGCTGTATCCGGGGACCTCTTTGCCTACCAGCAAGTCAGGGAGCCAGCGTGGAAGCCAGGAAGGAGACGGGAGGCAGGTCAGAGGGGAAAGATGAAAGGAGTGTGTCCGGACCCCAGCCTCCCATGAGACACCCCCTCAGGCTTATAGCAAATTCCCCTTCCTGTGGGCAAAGTCCCTTTTGTCAAGCTGGCTGTTACCCACGATTTCATTCTCACAGCACGTCAGCCTGGGTGGCCCCAGGGAGGAAGGGACGAGGGAAGAGGAGGGGCAGGCTGGCCGCTATCAGGACACTCCTCCCCTCTCAGCATCACCCCTGCAGCTGCTCCGGTTATCACTACGGCCACTTCTCACAAGGCTGCCCCTTCAGGTGTATTTTTCCCCAGGTCCCACTAGTGTCCAAATACTTTGGCTACTAATGAGTCTCCAGTGGCAAACCAGCCCCAAGATCCCTCCCCGAGGCCAGGAGTCCCCTCATAGACAGATCAGCACTCCTCAGAACCCAGACTTCTGCCCAAGGGCATGCGGTAATGCCCACAGAATCCAAGACAGACGTGTTCTATTTGCAGCCATGGCACTAGGCACCTCCAGGCAGGAATCTCGCAGGCACCTCACATTCAACACACACAAAACCAAATTCTCCAAGGGCCCCCTCCCACCCTCCACCATCTGCATTCCTCCACCAGCCGCCCAGCTGCCCCGCCTCTCCGGGGCGGCCCAGCCAGGTGGGATGTGTGTTCGCTCCTCTGCCCCGCCTGTCTTGCGCTCTCACTTAAGGCCTTGATGGTACTCCCTTTCCCAGAAATATTCCTTCTCCTCCCCTTCACTTGTCCAAATCCACCTCATTCCTCAGGGCTCGGCTAAAAACCAGACCCCCCACCGTTCCCCAGGCCACAAGGATGCCCCTGTGTGCACGTGCAATCCTTTCACTATTCTTTTTTTAAATATATTTTTATTGATTTAAGAGAGGGAGCAGAAGAGATTGAAATATCAATGATGAGAATCATTGAGTGGCTGCCTCCTGCATACCCTCTACTGGGGATAGAGCCCCCCACCACTGGTTCATAGGTCAACGCTCAGCCACAGAGGGGGCCACAGCAGCCGGCCCCCTTACTATACTTTACTGGCGTGCCTATTGAACTGCCCGTCTCCGCTCCCTCCCGAGGCTACAGGGTAGCACCTAAGAATCTAAGTTGTCTGCCTTTGTACACTGAGTACTTGGCTCCAGCTGATGTTGAGTAGCTAACTGCTGACTGAATGAGTGATATCCGGTATCAACGAGCAGGAGGTAATGTGACTTGAAAAAGTGAGTTTTCCAGCCGAGACTGGTTTGGCTCAGTGGATAGAGCGTCGGACTGCGGACTGCGGGGTCCCGGGTTCGATTCCGGCAAGGGCATGTACCTTGGCTGCGGGCACATCCCCAGTAGGGGGCGTGCAAGAGGCAGCTGATCGATGTCTCTCTCTCATCGATGTTTCTGACTTTCTATCCCTCTCCCTTCCGCTCTGTAAAAAATCAATAAAATATTTTTTTTTTAAAAAGTGAGTTTTCCAGATAGAAGTTCAATTCTTTAAGCACAGTAACTTTATGCGGTGAGTCCAGGAACATTTACCGAACAAACACTATGTGCCAGGGCCACCCCAGGCACGAGAGACAACACACTGGATGTGGTCCCTGCCCTCGAGTCTCAGGCCCTTTGGAATCTAATGAAAGCTGTGGGCTCCCTCCACAGCAAAATGTGTGTTAAAAAATTACACGAAATTTTAGACATAATTTATCTTCACATTGAATCTAAAGGAAAAGATATTTTCAGAGATTATTTCTCTCGTTCCTATTTTTTCAAGCAAAAAAGACTACTAACTTCCTGAAAAGAATTTTTAAAAATCCCAACTTGTGCCAGTGAGAGCAAACGTGAACTAGGGCGCTGAGCCTGGCACAGGGGCGGTGGTTCCCGGGGCTAACACGGACCCTCAAGCCAGTCCACCCGAGTTTGGATCTGACCCGGAGCAGATCAATTAACCTCTGGCCTCAGTTACTCATTTGAAAATAAGGATAATAAAAGTGCCTTCCTGACCCTAGCCAGGTGACTAAATGGTTAGAGCATCTTCCCGATACACCAAGGTTATGGCTTCACTCTCCGGTGAGGGCAATATAAGAAGCAACCAATAAATGCATGAGTAAGTGGAACAAATGGATGTTTCTCTCTTTATCTCTCTCTCCCTTCCTTCCTCCCTCTCTCAAATTAATTTTTAAAAGTGCCTTCCTTATATGACTACTATGAATATTCAATGGCTCAGTGTATGTAAAATTATTAGAATAGTGACTGACACAAAATAGTTATAATCACTATTATTGATTATAAAGTTGAACTTGTGAAACACTCTCTGACATCCAACACGTGATGCTCCCTGACACATAATACCTTGATATTCAGTCCACTTGACTGTTTCCCGACAGACGCTGAAAACCCGGACTGCAAACTCCACCGGATCACCACCGCAAAGCCCGCCACGAGAGTCAGTGAGCTCTGCCGGGGGCTCAGGGCTGAGCGTTGACCTGTGAACTAGGAGGTCACAGTTTCATTCCTCGTCAGGGCACACGCCTGGGTTGTGGGCTCAGTCCCCAATGTGGGGCGTGCAGGAGGCAGCCCATCAATGACTGTCTCTCACTGATGTTTCTATCTCTCTTTCTTTCTCCCTTCTCTGAGATCTACACACACACACACACACACACATATATACATATGTGTGTGTGTATATATGTGTGTGTATATATATATATATTTAAGCCGACAGCAATCTCCAAGAGTTTTCCAGTTGAATCAAGTCCACATCATAATCTCTCGAGCCACCAAGGAAAGCAACGTAAAGGTCCCCGTCACTGATGGGCTGTCCCCAAGGAAGGACTGTCACCCTCACTCCCTGTGTGTGTTTCGTTGAGCGGAAGCAGCCTTCCAGAGAGAAGGGCGGGGCTTCCAGGTACCTCCAGATTCCTGCTTCTGAGACTCCGCACGACTCCGCCACTCCCGGCTGCACAAATGTTTCCTGCAGCGACACCAAGTTTACCACCTTGTCCAGCCCCGGCTCCTCAGGGGGCAGCAGGGCCAAAACCGCCCCTTTTTCAGAACCATCTAGAATGGCGACTTGAAAGGTTTACCTCATTCACATGGCCAAAAATAGCTGGTAAGTAAGCCAAGCCATGAATGAATTCCTCTTTCTCTGTTTTGTGGGTTTTGCTTTACTTTCAAAGAAAAAAAAAAAAGTAGGGCTTCAGTCTGAAGTTCAGGCAATAACCTCAAGGCTTGTCCTTGGAGAGCCGGGAACTGGGCAGTGGCAGCAGCGTGCCGTGCTGTCCAGTCCAGAGCAAGGCCTCCAGAGAGGGCGGCGGCTCGGGCCCAGCTCGCCAAGACTGCAGGCTCTGGGGCCACGGCCGCCTTTGACAGCGCGCCTGCCGCCGCAGAGAGCCCCAGCCCCAGGGGTAGGCGGCCCTCCCGCTTCATGAAAGCTCCCGACCCAGACGTGCTGCCAGACCAAGCAGAAGCTTCGTGCACCCAGACAGCCTCGACATTCCTTTCAGTCAGACGTTAGCGTGGCAAGGAAACCGTTTGCCGTTTTGAAGACTTGGAGGTTTCCCAAAGGGGTCTGCAATAAAAGAGCTCTTCTTGGTGGCTGACAACAGGCAGGTAACAGATGCCAGCAGGAGGTGGTGCACCGACACCATTATGAGCAGTTTGTGCAACGAATTTCCCAAGAAATGGCATGGCTGCTGACTCTCTCCATGACCCACTTCTAAATACCAGAAGATGGGGCTAGTCTAGAAATGACATCATTTCACCCCGGAACTGCCTGGACCTCCTTCCTCTGCTCACGCCATCACTCAGCCGGGCCAGGTCCGTTACGTGGCCTCACCGAGTTCTCTCCTTGCAGAGTGGCTTCTTTCCCGCGGCAGTGCACTAAGCAGCTCGGAGGGTATTTCAAAACTCGGTTTCTGTGCTGGGGTCAAGTCCAAATTTGGGAAAAGTTCCAGCCTTATGAGTCTTTGGGAGGTGGGTGCGCTTCCTCTTCCTCTCAGGTGTCATGTGATCACTGACAAGAGTACTACCCCTGGACCATGAAACCTATATAATTTTATTAACCAATGTCATCCCAATAAATTTAATTATTTTAAATTCTTTTATCTTTATTGTTGAAAGTATTAGAGATATCCCCCTTTTACCCCTATTGACCCTCTCCACCTCTAATTTAATTTAAAAGAAGAAGACACATTTAGGCAAAAATAAAAAGAATCCCAAGTCAATTTTGCAGAGAGGATCCCTTTGTTAACCTTTGGTCGAGAATGTGTTTGTGTGTTTGCAGAGAACAACTCCAAGACCATGTGGGTTCCTGCGACTGTGAGGAACTGACGGGTCTGTTCCAGCCACGAGGACGGTCCAGAGATGGCGGACGCTGACGACACCTTGCCATGCTAGCAATCGGCAGCTGTGCATGTCTGCAGGCAGCCCACAACTATACCAGAGAGGATGGATCTTGCATTGCCACGATGTGTCCACCATCTGGATACCATTGCTGACATGTACACATGAAGAACTATTTGACATTGAAACTGGGACTCAGAACAGTTGGACATTGAAACTGACACTCAAACTTTTTTTGCTCTTATACGTTTGTTTTCAGTATGCAGAGGCAAGATATTTTTGAAGAAAAGAAACGGGGAAGTGATTGATATAGAGGCAGGGTGGCCTCGAACAGGCTGTCAAGCTACAGGGGGAAGGCTGGAGTGGAGGGGAGGCAGATGCTGGGGGAGATCAACCGAAGGACTTGTATGCATACATATGAGCATAACCAATGAATGAAAGACTCTGGGGCGGGGATGGGGGCAGGTGGGGACATGTGCTGGGGGGTAAGGGAGGCTGGGGGGAGGATATTGGGGAGGGTAGGAAAACATATGTACTACTATTAAATATAAGTTATATTGTAAATAAAATTTAAAAAAAATAAAAAAATAAATGCACTGTGGCTAACTTAAAAAATAAAAATAAAAAATAAAAGAAGAAGACAGATGGATATGAGTGTGGTCATTCAAAAAAGAACAAAAACAAAAGTAGTCTCGCACTCTTTTCATTTGGCGTTTTCTGACTTCAGCAGGAGTGAGTGTAGACACAACCAGATGCACATGCGGGTAAAACAAGTCAGGAGAAGAGGAAATGAGGAAGAAATAATAGAGTTAGATCCAACCAGGTCAATAATCACATTAAATATAAATCCCAATTAAAGGCAGAAATTGTTAGAGTGGAGGAAAATACAGGAGTCAACTATATGCTGCCTGCCACAAGCCCACTTCAAATACAAAGATGAAATTAACAGGATGAAAAAGATATCTCATGCTATCTCAGTTCATTCAAACTGCTGTAACAAAAACTCCACGAATGGAATGGTTTGTAAAAAACAAAAATTTATTCCTCACAGTGCTGAAGGCTGGGAAGTCCAAGATCAAGATGCTTGTAGACTCAGTGTCTACTAAGGGCCCAATTCCTGGTTTGTAGACAGCGTCTTTTCACTGTGTCCTCATATGGTAGAAGAAATGAGCTGTTCTCTTTTATAAGGTCACTAATCTCAATTATGAGGGGCCTACCCAAAGGCAATATATCCTAACCACCCAAAGGTCCACGTCCTAATACCATCACATAGGAGTTAGGACTTCTACATATAAATTTAGGAGGCACACAGTCATTCAGACCATAGCACATGCTAGCACTGATAGAAAAAAAAAAAAGATGGCTATATTATCAAACAAAGTCGATTTCACACAAAGAATATTACCAAGGATAAGGCAGTTCATGTCTAATGATAAATGGTAAATTCAATAGGAGGACATAACAATTATAAATGTTTATGCAGCTAATAATAGAATTTCAAAATGCATGAAGCAAAACCTGATAGAACTTAAAGGAAAAATTGACAGCTCTATAATTATAGTAGGAGATTTCAATATTCTTCTCTCAATAGTTAATAGGACAAATAGGTAGAAAAAAATCAGTTAGTATACAGATGACTTCGATACACTATTAAACAACTTGACCTAAATTATATTTATAGAACAGTATGCAAAACAGCAGAATACAGTTTTTATCGTGTTCTGTGCCATAACATAAATCTCAATAAATTTAAAATCAAATTGTATAAAATATGTTCTCTAACTACAATGGAATTAGAAATCAATAGCATAAAATACCTAGAAAATCCCCAAATATTTAGAAACTAAACAACACATTTCTAAATAATTCATGGATCAAAAAGAAATCCAAAGGAAAATTAGTAAGCATTTTTGAACTGATGGAAATGAAGTCCCAAAATATAAAAATGGGGCGGAGAAGGGGAGAGGATGGGGGAAGAAGCAATGCTTGCAAGGAAATATCTAGACCTAGATGCCTGCGTTGGAAATGAAGAAAGGTCTCAAATGATTGACCTCAGCTTCCATTTTAAGAAACTAGAAGAGCAAATTAAACTCAAAGTGAGCAGAAGAAAGGAAATAATTAAAAATATGAACAGAGTCCTAGCTCATTTGGCTCAGGAGACAGAGTGTCAGCCTGTGGACTGAAGGGTCCCAAGTTCAATTCCAGTCAAAGGCACATGCCTGGGTTGCGGGCTTGATCCCCAGTGTGGGATATGCAAGAGGCAGCCAATCAATGATTCTCTCTCATCATTGATGTTTCTATCTTTCTCTCTTTTCCTTTCCTCTCTGAAATCAATAAATATATACACTGAGTGGCCAGATTATTATGATCTCTGAATGCATAATAATCTGGCCACTCAGTATATATCCTATATAATAAAAGGCCAATATGCAAATTGTCCCCTCGACCAAGAGTTTGACCAGCAGGCAGACCGGCCAATTGCCCATGTCCTCTCCCCATGGCTAGGCTGGACGAACCCCACCCATGCACGAATTCATGCACCAGGCTCTAATATATATATATATATATATATATATATATATATATATATATATATGTTATTATGATTTCTGAATGCATAACAATCTGGCCACTGTATGTATGTGTGTGTCTGGCCACTCAGTATAAATATGAACAGAAATCAATGGATTAGAAAACAAAAAAATTAATGAAACCCAAAAATTTTTTTTTTAGATCAATAACATCGATATACTTTGCCAGACTGATAAGGTAAAAAGAAAGAAAGAAGGCAGTTACTATTTACAGAGACATCACCACCTATGTAGAAAATCCTATAGAATCTTTAAAAAAAATGTAGAATAAGTGAACTTAAGCAAAGTTGTAGCATATAAGGTCAACTTAAAAATAGGTCATATTTCTATACATTAGTGATAAGAAAGTGGAATTTAACTTAAATAACACTTATAACAGCACAGAAAGTAAAATACTTAGGAATAAATCTGACAAAATATGTACACTATATACTGAAAACTATATAACATTACTGAAATAAATTAAAGAAGACCCAAATATATAAAGAAATACACTGTGTTCATGGTTGAAGTGACTCAGTATTGTCAAGATGCCAATTTTCCCCATATTGACCTACAGATCCAATGTAACCACTATCAGCAGCCTATTTGGTTTGTCATACAACTAACAAGCTGATTATAAAATTCATATGGAAATATGAAGAAAGAGCCAACACAATTTTGAATAGAACATGATTTAAGGACCACCTGATTTTAAAACAGTGGAAGGAGTTGGAGAGGAGGGAGCACAAGGAGTGTGAGAATACTTTTTGAGTGATGGCTATGTTTACTATCTTGATTTGATGACAGCTTCACAGGTATATACATACAGCCAAACTCATCAAATTGTTGTCTTTATTTATGTATGGTTTATTACACGTCAACTACCTAAAAAAACACTTTAAAATATTTCAATCAAACCTCATGCCCAGTTCTTGGAGGCAGTCAGATTACCACCTCCATTTTACACACATGGAAGCTGAGGCCCATATCACGCAGATACAGCCTGGTTCTTCTCACGCCAGAGCCCGAGCTTTTCAGCTTGAGGCCATGCAGAGAGAAATGCTTTTCTACCTGCCTCTCATTCATTCAACAAGTGTTGGCAAGTAGTGGCAAGCGTTGATCTCACAATGTGCCAGACTCTGTGGCTGGAGTAAGGGACACAACAGTGACAGGAAAGTCCTTCCCAGGGCCCTTCTACGCTTGACTTCAGAGCATTGCCCTTGCTTTCCCCCTATTACATCCCTGACTTCTCTCAAAAGAGAAGAAATAACTTGTGAGTTTCTGCCATGGCAGGCCACCTCACCTGCCTGTGCAATCTCCCTTAACCATCAAGCCCTGGGAGATGGTATCATTTCCACATCTCAGATAAGGAAATGCCGGCCCTGGGCGGTGAAGGAACCTGCCAGGATCCCACAGCTAGAGAGCAACAGAGCCAGGCTGCAAACGCAGACTTCCTGCCTTGAGAGCCTGTGATCCCCCCATCACTCACTCCGAACTGCCTGGAATCCTGCTATTGCTCCCGCCATCAGAGCTCAATGAACCCTGTTTTCCTTGCAGACAAAATCACAACCAGGCGCCAAGTCCCCGTGGATAAAAACAGCTGTTCACCAAAGGTTCTGTTTTGTGTTATTAATTCATTTAAAAGGAAATTTGGTTTCTAACCAGAACTAATGTCATATCCACACTCAAGAAGGGAGAACAAAATGAGTCTGGAAGTCGGTTTCGTTGGATAAAACCTGCTGCTGGCCCATGTCTGCAGCCAGACGGATCCTGCCCCAGCCCGCTCTCCCCACCCTCCTCGCAGAGAGGCCTCCAACCTCCATCTCCATCAGGACTGGCGCTGGGGGAAGCCCTTTCCCACTTTGCCCCCATTGTCATAAGAAGTTGTCACCATGAATACAGCGATTCCTAGGCAATGAGAAGCAAATAACAAATGGAAACCCAGAGCAATAACAGATGAGAGAGACAGCTGTCTAGGCTTCCGGTGTCAACATCAGCCCCTAATGAGGAGCATTAGGCCGGGAGCCATCACCCCGCCCATGCAGGCCCCACTGGGCCACGCCCCTACCACCTAATCCAGGAGCGTGTTTTTTAAAGGAGGGAGGCAGTATAGCACAGAAGTCACGAGAATTCAGTATTATTATTGTTATTATTCCTCCTCCTCCTCCATCCTAAATGTACTGAGCAGACATCAGGCTCTGCACTGGGCCACAGGCTATGGGGTGAGCGGCGCTGTCATGATCCTCGTGTAGACGAAGTCTGTAATCTAGTGGCAAGACAGACTTGACACAAGAATTATTCAAACTTTCCAGTGTCATAACATTTCAGCACAATTGTGAAAAGCTACTCATAAGAAGTAATGGATGGCCTGAACCGGTTTGGCTCAGTGGATAGAGCGTCGGCCTGTAGACTGAAGGATCCCAGGCTTGATTCCGGTCAAGGGCATGTACCTTGGTTGCGGGCACATCCCCAGTAGGGGGTGTGCAGGAGGCAACTGATCTATGTTTCTCTCTCATCGATGTTTCTAACTCTCTATTCCTCTCTCTTCCTCTCTGTAAAAAATCAATAAAATATGTTTTAAAAAGAAGTCATGGGTGGTGAGGTGGGAGCGAACGGCAGGGAACCTGTGCTCCTCTGGAGCTAAGTTGCTAATTTCTTCTCTTGAGGGGCAAGGGGTCTCTGTGAGGGGTGAGAAGAGTACCCCAGGCAGGGGCACAGCAGGTGGGAAGGTGCTGAGATGGGAGGGAAGCAGGAAGGCGGCAGAGAGCGGGAGTGTGATGCGTGCTGTGGCCCTAGAGGCCAGGAGGGCTGCTGCTGGCCACCCTGCAGGGCCTGGCCAATAGATTTGCATCCTCGGAACAGCGGGATGGCTCAGAGGGTGCTGGGCAGGACCCGGAAGTGGGTGAGACTCTGACTTTAGAAAGATGTCTCTGCAGGGGGGAGGAGGTTGAGGGCAGGACTGCCCCTGGGGAGATGTGAATGAAGAGGTGGCAATAACTTAGGCCAGGCTGGGGCAGCGCGGGGAAACGGTCTGAGAAAACTGCCCACATGTGACCTGAGAGAGGGTTTTAATGATGTCAGCGAAATCGATCTCCCTGCTGGCAAAGCTCTCCCCTTCTCCCAGGCCCAGCGCTGAGATTCCAGGGAGCAGCAAAGACACACAGGGTTTGTCCGGAGTCCAACACTGACCTCGGCCTTCTGGAATGCCCGCTTCTTCAGAGAGGCAAACAGCATCCAGACGAGAGGACAGAGGGTCGGGTTCCTGAGCCCAGAGGCAGTGTTTTCCTGAACTAGTGTGTCCTGCAGCCCAGGGGAACCTGTGTGCTTCCCCAGGAGATTTCAGCCTGCAGGCCAGCCCTTGGGCCAACCGGCAGATGAGGGTCACACTCCAGGGTCTCACGCTCTGAGTGCCCTACAGCGACATGAATTCTATCTGGATAATGTCCCAAAGCACTTAGGTTCTGCCTTTTCCTTTAATACCAGGTTCTCCGGGCCACAGTAAGGAGGGGGGCGAGGATCGCACCCCCCCAGACCAGCTCTTGACGGCCTCCCCTGCCTCCACCATGCCTGTGCCTTCACTCAGGTAGGGGTGACACTCTGGTCCTCATCTCCTGAGGCGCCCAGTCCAGGCCCACAGCTCTCCTCCGGGGAAGCGCACACTATTTCCTGGCACCTCCACCTCCCTCCACATTGCTGTCAGCTCTCAACCCCAGGATGTCCTTACGCCTTTCGTTCTGGGTCATTGTCTTCTCCCATCTGCTGTCATCTCCAGGGGCAGCCTCCTCCCAGAAAGACCATCATCCACCAACACGGCACAGCCATCACCCCTTCAAGCACAGTCACCAATACTCTGCCCCCAAGACCCTGAACTCCCCCCATGACCTCCCCACCTCCTCTCTGTGCCTGAACTCCCCCCTGACCTCCCCACCTCCTCTCTGTGCCTGAACTCCCCCATGACCTCCCCACCTCCTCTCTGTGCCTGAACTCCCCCATGACCTCCCCGCCTCCTCTCTGTGCCCTAATCCTAATCAAATCTTTGCTTTGCTCACTGCTTGACTCCCGGTTCCTTTGTATCTTTCAGGCCATCAGCTCCCTCCCCCAGGGAAAACACTGCTGACCACATGCTTAACTCCCAGGCTAGTTCCCTGGGCCTCTCCTATCCCTGGGCCACTTTCTCTACCTTCTTCTTAGCCTCTGCTCTTCTTTCTGCTCCTCAAATGCACAGTCCACTGCTCTCCTGGTCTCGGCTCCCCAGCAGCCTCAGAACCAGTTTAGCACCAGGCCCTCCCCTCTCTCTGTTACTATGCTTGCCTCACACAGACTATTGCAAAGCCTGCTGACCAATCTCCCTGTTTCCAGCTGGTTCTGCCTCATTCAGGTGGTTAGAATGAATTTCCTAAAATACCAATCTGTCATGTCACTCCCCTTTTGAAGTTCCTCAGTGAATCCCCAAGGCTAACTAACAAACTAAAGCTCTGCTTCCTGCCCAGACCTACTCCCCGCACTCTCCTTGATGCCCTTGCAGGCCCCCAATACTTCTGGTCTCCTGTTTGTATCCATCCTGCCCCTCACTCTGGTTGGACTGTGCCAATGTCCCTTTCTATGTGTCTATGTCTCTCAGCAGGTAGCACAGCAGAGAAGGAGATGAGTGGAGGAGAGCGTGAAGGTTGGTCTGGCCCCGGGAAACCGGGCGGTGGGGCTGGAGCAGTGCCGGGGGGACAGTGAGAAGCCTAGAAAAAGCACAGGCCCACAGAGCAGCTCTGGTCCCCACTGCAGCTCGTTTGCACCACACTCAGACCCACTAGGTACCCATCCGCGGGCCTCTGTGACCCTGCATGCCCCCAGTGCCAGTGCCAGCTGGAAGAAATGACACACTGACTTCGGGCAAGCCCTGGGCACGCCAACAGCCCGGGCAGCGATGCCCTTGAGGAACAGAGGAACAGAGAATGGCAGGCTCAGCTTTCCTTCTTCCCAGACGCCAGCACCAAGAGTCACGTTTAGTTTTGCTCCACAGATTATCGGCTTTTCCAATGAGTTATCATTCTGCCTGAAAAGGCCTTTTCGGTTCTCCAAATCACCCGCAAGATACGATCGCTTGCAGCCTTCAAGGCTCCCTGCCGATGCCCCGGCTCCAAGGCAGAGCGAGTCTCCCTTCAATGTCCACAGGCCCTCGGCGCACCATGACGCACATCTTCGCTGGAGCCCAGCCTCCCCGCCACCCAGAGCCCAGCCAGCGCGTGATCTCGGTCTGAAGGGTTCCGAGTTCAATGCTCTTCATCTCTTTGCTGCTGAAAGCGTCACCTGTTCTGGGCCACAGCTCCCACACAGGCACCCCTGAAAGTCCTGCTGGGCATGACCTTGTGTCCTAATGCACAGAGCCCACGCGAACTTGTGCTGCTGAGGACTGACAGCCGCTGGCCCCTGGAAACACTGCATGCAGGCACTGACCTACCTCAGCTCTGACATGCCCACCGTGAGGTGAAAACTATGGTTTCCCCATCTTACACATGAGGCAATCGACGCGTAAAGAGAATGAGCAGAGTATGGGCTGGAAAGGGGGAGGCCGGGAGCAAGCCCAGCTTTGTCAGGTCGCGGCCTGCTCTTAAGCACACCGCGCTCCTTTGCAGCACATTCTAAGAACAGCAGTTCCCCTGGATGCTGCTCCACATGGAAACTAATGACAAAAGCAGTTCTGACATTTAAACTGGCTTCTGAGAAACTGCTGGGCCTTCAGTTCCGTATTCTGGGAGCTGGGCAGGATGACAGACGGGTTTATTTGGTAGAGAATGCTGGTGGAAATGAAATGCCACCGTGAAAACGGACCTTCTCACAAGGCTGCCGCCACCCAGACCCCTTGGAAAGCTGTCCTTTACAATTGTCCCTGCCCTGGCCCCCGCTCGCCAGGAATCGGCCCAGCCCCTGCGACCTAACCCGCCACCCCGGTGACAGGGTTCCGGCCGCAGCTTATAAGTTAAACACAGCTGGGAGCCATCAGACTGCACGTCCTATCTGCGTTAGCGCGCCCACCTTCGGTAACATTTTCACTTGTTCGAGTCCCCAGGGAACAGGGCAGCTGTGGCTCCACATTTGCTCGCTTCCATTTTCCCTGCTCCCTGCCAATCCTGAACTCACCGTCTGCCTGGCTCCCTCTAAGCCTGGGAGGATGCTCCGCGCTCCCCCCTGCAGAAAGCAGCAGAAGCCACAGTCCTACTCAGTTCCCAACGGCGTTTGGAAATTGGAATCTTCAAAGGCTGAGCTCACCAGGCGAAACCTGGGCTTTGGGGAAAGTGGTGACACCACAAAACAGGCACCCTGGTTAAGAATGCTCCCTTAATTGGGGCGCACCCCCTGGCAGTGGTTCTCGGAGCGTGTTCTGCTGCAGCACTTCTCTCATCCAGGCCTCCAGCCACTCTCCACTCGTTCAGCCAGGATTTCCCATCAGCCCTGTCCCAGGCGCCGGGATCCCAACAGGGGCTCCGGCGGCAGATGGGAGAACCAAGGGGCAGAGCCCTCCGGTCCGCCCTGGTGCTTCCAAAGGCCTCCGGGGGAGGTGAAGAGGGAGCCGGCCTGGATGTGCCAGTGGTAGGCTTGGAGGGAGAGAAGATAAGCAGAGGAATTCAAAAGACAAATGAAATTGCAAAGAAGTGATAAGCTTTACCAGTAGTCTGCTGGTTAATAGTAACACTGATAGTTATTTTAAAACTATTTTTATATATGATACAAAAATGTAATCATTTAATGTTGTTAGGAACCAAAATTGCCCGTGTGAAAGACACCGTGTCAAAATCCAGGGAAGTGCCCGGCAGGCTTGGCCTCGTGTTTGAGCGTCGACCTATGAACCAGAAGGTCACGGTTACTCCCAGTCAGGGCACAGGCCTGCGTTGCAGGCTCCATCCCTGGTGGGGGGTGTTCAAGAGGCAGCCAATCAATCGTTCTCTCTCAACACTAACGTACCAATCTCTCTCTCCCTCTCCTTTCCTCTCTCGGAAATGAATAAAAATTTATTTTAAAAATCGAGGGAAGAAAGTTTACAACTCTGTAAGGTTAGACTGGAAGTGGAAAGATCAACATTGTACTGGTCATATTTTTACAAGATAATGTGGTATAAACACAGAGCCCTCAAATCTCAGAGGCTTATAGCAACACCACTTATTTCATGCTCAAACGTGTGTAGAATGACGGCAACTCAACTGATTTCTGCTGGGTTCCCCTGGGCTGTGCCAGGCTGGGCTGGAATGCAGGCTTTGAGTTTGAGATTCCAGCTAAACGAGCAACAGCTAACAGTACACCACGCAGAGTAGAAATTCCAAGAGACTGGTGGGAGCATGCCATGCCTCTGACCGCTTCAGCTCACCCCTTGCATTACTTGTGCCTAAGTCACAGGACCAGGCCCCAAATATATACAACAGGAACACATACTATACACACCCACAGAGAAGTTATGACAAGGATGAGAAGGGAAGGAAGAATTGTGGAAAAGTAACACCATTTGCCCTATTTACAACCTCAGTATCTTTCCTTTCAAGAAATAAGTCATTTCCTAGTCCTGCCCACCAAAAAGACCTAAAAGCAGCAGCAACCCAGGAGCAATGAATATCCTCTCACCCAGACTGTGGTTTCTAATATTACTCTCCACAAAGAAACCAGCAGAAATTCCCTGAGGAATGCCTGAATCTAGGTCTTCAGTGGGGAGTGTACAACATCACACTGGAATATCTCACGGTGCCACAGAGCAAGGAAGTTAACAAAAATGAAGGGATCATGTTGACATAGGAGGTGACATGAAAGGGCTCCCATTGGTTAAAGACAGGACAACTTATGCATCAAAAAGCACAGTGACTGTCACTGATCGAAACACAGATTCCCCACCCACTCCAACCCTAGGGAGTCAGAATCTCCAAGGATGGGGCCTGCCATCTGTATTTTCACAGAGCTCCCCGACAGGTTCTCATGCGTGGCCAGCGGGGAGGCACCAGTCCAAGGTTCCTGATCCTCTGGGAGCCCAGGTCACTCACAGTGCCCATCTTGCTCTCAGATGCTGGCCTCTGCTTCCTAGAAAGTATTGCCTGCAACAAACTTAACATTGTTCCCTAATCATGTCCTTCCAACTCTCAGGTGATCCAACCACAATGTGGCAGCCACCTTCAAGGGGAAAAATCCCAGTTTTCAGTCTGCTAACAAAAATTACAACAGTAAAAGAGCTGGGCAGCTCCCAGGGCCTTGCTTTTAACCGTTGACAATGACAATGAGAATCAAACCCTTCCATTTTTAGCTAACATCTCATAGATCCAAAACATTCAAGTTTGGGGTTTCTCCAGATACCTCCAAGCAATTCGTTCTTAATCCCCACTCTGCACCAGAACCTTGTGCAACACAGAGCTGGACTGGGTTCTGGAGCCAGACCCAGCGATTCGGATTCAGTAGTCTAGGCCAGTGGTCAGCAAACTCATTAGTCAACAGAGCGGTGAGCTGCGGTTTGCTGACCGCTGGTCTCGGCGGGTCTGGGCACCATGTTTTAGAGGCTGCCCCGTGACTCTGATGTGCACACAATTGAGAACCACTGCTCCAAGCTAAATCTTGAAAGCAAAACATCTCCACCTTAATGTCCTGTCACAACTTGAAATCAGATATGCCCTGGATGAGGTACTTTCCAAACTGCAGCCCTCGCCAGTTTGGCTCATGGATAGAGCCTCAGCCTGCGGACTGAAGGGTCCCAGGTTCGATTCCAGTCAAGGGCACATGGCTGGGTTGCAGGCTCCATCCCCAGGGGAGGGCGAGCAGGAGGTAGCCAATCAATGATTCTCTCTCATCAATGATGTTTCTCTTTCTCTCTTCTTCTTCTTCTTCTCCCCCCTTCCTCCCAGAAATCAATAAAAATATATTTAAAAACAAAACAAACAAACTGCAGTGCCCTGGGGACAAGCCTGCCTGGGTTGAGCCTCTGAAGAACTCCTGCCCTTCCCTCCCGCAGCCGGAACAGCGACCCAGCCTCCGGCACGCGCCGCCTCGGAGTTCAGGGCTCACGGCAGGCGGGCCTGGGCGCTCAGTGCTCACGACAGAAAATAAAGACCCAAATGTCCCAGACACTCCAGACCAAAGCTAAGCAGAAACAGCTCCCGCTGAGAACGAAGGTGACCATTAAACAACTATCCCCCCAGAGGCCCCAAGAGTTAGCGAGAAAGAATAGATAACTCCTGTTATTAAAAAACAAACAGAAAAAGACTGGAAGTCAGCCAACCCAAAAAAACAAACATAGCCCAGCTCCCCAAACCTAATGAACACAATGGGTGCGCACACGCACACACATAAATAACGCAGATCACTGCCAGGTCTTCACACAAATGCTGACCGCAGATAACATGCACGTTTCCTCCTGATCTATAATAGGTTAGACACCAGTTCCCAGGAGGCCTGGATCTGTGGTCTGACTTTGCATTAAAATGCTGTTTTTCTCCATCTCTATAGCCACCAGACTGTAAGAGGGGCTCCTTAAGAGTGCTCTGGAATTCACAGAAGACACCTTTTGGTTGCAGCAGACATCTTTTGACATTTCTCTCCACCAATACTCCTCTCCTCTCTGAAATCTGCACCTCACTCACCAGGTGGGGTCCTCTCAGCTCGGCTGTGCTTGTGGGACTTGGCCCTGTCCTCCTGACCTTGGTCACAGCACCCACACTAGCCATGTGGCTCCGTGGGGCTGGACTGAGAGTGGCTGGTCTCAGTGTGGAAGATGGCTTCAGGGGGGATCATGGAAACGGGCCCTGTGGGGAGGCCGTGTTGGAATGGACTCCATCAGCGGACAGGCGTGAAGGCAGAAGAGAGAAGCAGAGGGAAAAGCTGAGGCGAGAAGCAGAGTGGTCTGTGGCCTGATTGGCTCTCCATGCTGCCTGAACTCCATGCCCATTCTGTAAAATGCCCCTTCTATCCTTGTAATAAAGTCCTCTTCTGCCTATCCCAGCTACTTTGATATGCATTTCTATTAGTTGTTAACAACAACAACAAAAAAGAACCCTGACTAAAATAACTATAAAGCTTCATTGTCAACTACTAAGCATTTCCAGTAGTTTTTAAATCAACATTTTGAAGTCAACCTTTTCCTCTTTATTAACTATGCTGTTGCTACAAATGTACATTACAATTTAATGTAAACCATGTTTTGCTGTAGCAACTGGTTTCAAAATCAGACACAAGGCAACCGCCAGAATTTGGGATCAACAAAAGGCAAGCTCTCTAGAAAAACGTTCGCCCTCACTCTATCCTGACATTGACCCTTTCCTACAGGAGGAGCCTGGGAAAAGCCATTGGTGGGCCTACACCTGACTCGGGTGTGGAGGCCTTGGGCACCAATGCTGCAGCCCGGCCAGAGGGGCCCAGACATGGGAACGTTCTCTGGAAAACGCAAACACCTGTCTCAAAGAATGAGCACCCTGGAAAATGCAAAGTTTCTGGACGCTCCTTCGATGGGGCTTAGACCATTCACATGCATTTGGATGCTTGAGAGAGAGAGGGAGAAACTGGGTCGCTCTAACGTGGCTGTTGGAACAGAAGGAAGGACAAGGTACAGACCTCCGGCTGGATGGCTTTAAACACGGGGATGTCCATTAGCGTGATCTGGCTCTGCAACAGAAGAGAGCGGGTGTTAGAAAACACAGAGTGACTGCCGCGCTCCTGTGAATCCACACGGAGTCATAGTATTCTTAAAGGTTATCATTTCCCCCTTGAGTAAAAATCAAGACAGAGTAGAAAACAAATTTTTTAAATGCCTTTCCCATTCCTTCCCTCGTCATAAATCTCGATCCACACCCTTCTTTCCTGAATGTGAGACCAACGTCCAACTTCAGCATCGGCAATGGCAGTTTGGAGGTTGGGGCTGAGAGAAAATGAAACATTTTGGGGGTTGGATATTTTTGTATAACTTCAGTTTATTTTTTTCAAGCATGAATTACTTTTGTAATTATAAAAAGTTGACAATATTGAAAAGTAGAATGCTAAACAGAGACACTATTACTCTAAATTTAAATTTTAAAAAACTGTAAAAAAAAACAACAAAAAAACACCAACAACTGTGGCTTACAGAAATTTCTTCTGAAGTCTAAGCCTCCTCAAAATCATACGGCAGAGTGACACTCGAGACGCCTCCTCCGGCCAGTGTGGGCCACAGGCTGTTTAGTCCATGGCCCCCAGTATATGAGATAACTACAGAATTTAAGAGCAAGCACTGGGAAACTTTTATAGCCATTGGCCACGATGCTCTTATTATATTTTTTAAGTATTAGTCTTCTGTAGCTTGGAAATGAAAAAAAAAAACTGGTCCTTCACCACAACTAGCTTGAGAAGCACTAATGTTGTCAGCAAAGAAAACACAGGTCTGGTTAAAAGGCTGTTCTCACTGAGCAACAGGAAGGGAGGCTTCGCTGCTGACCACGCTGCTGACCACGCTGCTGACCACGCTGCTGACCACGCTACAGGCCAAGGCCCAGCTGAGCTGACTGCACATGACCTGCTCGTCTCCCTGTGTCACACGGGCTGCCGGTGTCAGCTAACAGATGCCTCTATGACAGCCCAGGGGGAGGAGAGCTGGTGGTCTTTGGATGCCTCCTAGTGCAAGAAGCCGCCCTGTCCGCCAAACACAGGTCATCTGGGAGGACATGATGCCGTGGAATAAACATGGTCTCGGGGCTCAGTGGGGCCTGGGTAGGTATGTGCCTGGATGGATACCTCTGCTTAATAGCAATATTCTGTTTGACACTTGACAATTCTCCCAGTCTCAGGTGCTTCATCTAGAAAACAGGAACAGTAATCCCTATCTTACAGATCTTTGTGAAATTTTAAGACAAAAGATGCAGAATGCCTGGCACCTGACAGGTACTCACTCTCTCTATATGTATATGGAGGTGGGGGTAGGAAGAGGATATAGATGTGAGTGTGGGGGTGTGTGTATATAGAGAGAATATATATGTATACTAGGGGCCTGGTGCACGAAATTCGTGCACTGGGGTGAGTGGTCCCTCAGCCCAACCTACCCCTTCTCACATATTGGAAGCCCTCAGGGGATGTCCTACTGATGGCTCAGCCCCGGCCCAAGGCTGAAAGCCTCTATCCGAGACTTTCGTCCTTGGGCAGAGAACCTCAGCCAGGGGACCCCAGCCAGAAATCGCCCTGTGATGGGGCCCATCGCTGGCTGGCTGGCTCCGCCCCGGCCCCCCAGCCCACCCAAGGCCTGGGAAACCCAGCAAACCCAGTGAGATCGCCCTGCCATGCTGCCATGGGGGGAAATCTTGCTGGCTGGCTGGCTCCATTCTGGCCCCTGGGCCCTGACCAAGGCCCAAAAAAGCCTCTTGGCAAGAGGTTTTTCCCGGTCATGGGGCCTATCTCACTGGCTGGCTGGCTTCAGCCTCTTGGCGAGGCTTTTTCCGGTCTTGGGCAGCAGCCATCTTGGTTGGGTGTTAATTTGCATATTGCTCCTGATTGGCTTGTGGGCATGGCTTGTAGGCATGGCTTGGTCAGAGGTACAGTCAATTTGCATATTACTCTTCTATTAGATAGGATTATACACACAGAGAGAACATTTCTGAGCAGGAGAGGTAAATAAGCAGATAGCTTTGATGGAGAGCCTCTTTGTCCCCTAAAGGCTAGTGCCCTTCTTGTGCACAGATACGCTGTCACTGATTTAAAAATATATGAGCGAGGGATGGCGGCATAGGTAAAACACCTATCTTGCCGTCATACTCAACAATTTTAATACAACTTAACGAAAGAACAAACACCTTCCAGAATCACCAGAAAGCTCGCCGAGTGAAAGTTCCACAAATAAAAGTGAAGATAAGACACTGTGACTCGGAGGAGCGGCAGTGGACAGCGTTGAAAGATTCCTGCGGAGAGAGGTTTGGAGCGCGCGCCAGCAGAGAGGGCGGGCGGCTGAAAACCGGCCAGTTTTCTCGAATGGGGAGACAAAGACGTCCCACTGGACTGATTCTCCAGCTTTGGGCGAAGTCCAGGGAACCCACTATCATACGGGGTGAAAACTGGACAGTGGGAGGGCACGCTGAAGCTCGGGTGCTGCAGGGGTCTCCCGGCTTGTGGAGAAGGCAGCTTGCATGAACAGCTCGGCTGCGTGATGGTGCAGAGAGCGATCTGCGACTTGCTTTCTCATTTGGAAAACCGTCAGTCTGTTTTGTTTTACGACGCTGGGTGAGACATTGGGCGTGCAGACTCATTTGGGGAGAGTCTGAAGTCCCCGGCAGCCGGTGGAGCTCCACAGCGACTCTCTCTCAGAGGTGCTGGCAGCCATTGCCCCCGGCACAGAGTCCCTGGGGCCGCACAGGGTGGAGCTAACGCTGTCTGCTTGGCCTGGAGATTCCGCCCATCCAACCTGAGCACAGCTGAACTTCACAGACAATTGGCCTAGAGGTCAACCCCTCCAAGTGCTAACAACGATTAACCTGAGCTTAACTTCAGCAAGACTGTGCAACCCATATCCACCTCAGGTAACTGGGGAGGTTGAGCCACTGTCCCTAGTAGGAAGTCTACCACACAAAGCTAATTGGCCAACTCAGGGAAGCAGCCACCATGCAGAGACATGGAAAGAAATCAGATGTGAAAGAAATGGAGGGAAAAAAAACGACTGGACATGGAATTCAAAATCACGGTTATAGGGCTTTTCAAGAGGCTCCAACAAAAGGTCGAGGCCTATAAGGAAATAAGCGAGATCGCAAAGGAAATGAATGAGTCCTACAAGGAAATGAACGAGACCTGCAAGGAAATGATCAAGACCAACGTGGAAATGAAGGAGACCCTCAAGGATATAAAGGAGACTCTCAAGGATATGAAAAAGGACCAACCAGAAATTAAGCATACACTGACTGAAATAAAAAATATTATACAAAGACCTAAAAGTGCTCTGGAGCACCCCAAGAAACAAGTTAAAGATTTGAAATACAAAGAGGGAAAATCCACTCAGCTGAAAAAGCAAGAAACCAAAAGAATCCAAAAAATTGAAGATAGTGTAAGGGGCCTCTGGGACAACCTCAAGCATACCAACATCCGAATTATAGGGGTGCCAGAAAAAGAGAGAGAGCAAGACAATGAACACCTATTTGAAGAAATAGTGACCGAAAACTTCCCACACCTGGTGAAAGAAATTGACTTAGGAGTCCAAGAAGCACACCGAACCCCAATATATAGGAACCCTAAGAGGACCACACCAA
The DNA here is from genome assembly GCA_027563665.1 of Antrozous pallidus. Classification (NCBI taxonomy): domain Eukaryota; kingdom Metazoa; phylum Chordata; class Mammalia; order Chiroptera; family Vespertilionidae; genus Antrozous; species Antrozous pallidus. The sequence goes on along the minus strand of CM050522.1, from coordinate 78,997,245 downwards.
GGCACATCATAATTAAAATGCCAAGAGCAAAAGACAAAGAGAGAATATTAAAAGCAGCAAGAGAGAAACAGTTGGTTACCTATAAGGGAGCACCCATATGATTGTCAGCGGATTTCTCAACAGAAATGATGCAGGCCAGACGGGAGTGGCAAGAAATATTCAAAGTGATGAACAGCAAGAATCTACAACCAAGATTACTCTATCCAGCAAAGCTATCATTCAGAATTGAAGGCCAGATAAAGTGCTTCGCAGATAAGAAAAAGCTAAAGGAGTTCATCACCACCAAACCAATATTATATGAAATGCTGAAAGATATTCTTTAAGAGGAAGAAGAAAAAGATAAAGGTGTAAATTAGGAACAACAAATACACATCTATCAACAAATGAATCTAAAAATCAAGTGAATTAATAAGCTGATGAACAGGATAAACTGGTGAATGTAACAGAATCATGGACATAGAGAGGGAATGGACTGACAACTCTTGGGGAGAAAGGGGGTGTGGGAAGTGCAGCAAGAGACTGGACAAAAATCATGCAACTATGGGAGAGGACAGTGGAGGGGGGTGAGGGCGGAGGGTGGGATGGGTACCAGGTGGAGGGGAACTATAGGGGGGGAAAAAGGGAACAATGTAATTAATAAACTGAACAATAAAGATTAAAAAAATAATAATAAAAAAGAAAGAAAGAAACGCTGTCACTGATGGAAGCACAGCAAAAACAATGGATGGGAATGAAGCACCCGGAAATCCACCACCAAGGGCAAGGAGGCATGGGACCCCAGCACGCATGGATCTGGCACTCATAATCTGGGTGTCCAGTGACTACTAAGCCCTGGGGCCTCTAGGCCTGTGTGTCTGGCCTAGGCAGTGCAAACAGACTGGCATCTCTCCTGCCTGACCCACGGAGACTGTTGGCCCAATGCTCCTGACGTTGGATTAATTCTGCCATCCCGGGGAACAGAAAGGCCTTGTGAACCAGGTTTGAGCTGTGAGCTCAGAGGGCCTCGGAACGCTCCCCCGCAGTTCAGCTAGTTCACTCCCTGTCCCGGAGAACCGGCAGGATGTTTGCAATGTCCTTTAGAAAAAGAACCAAAAGTCCGCTAATGTGAAAATGAGAAAACTTCCTCTGCATCTTGCCATCAGTTCTAGGGTTTGCTACTGAATTTCCAGATGATTTACTGGAAGAGTGACTTTATGTTTCATATTTTTTTTTGGATGGTCCAAGTTTCAAATATTCTGATTCTTGCTCAGGCTGTAAATCAGGAAATGTGTTCAAGTGTTTTATTCTCAATAAACCAGGTCAACAGAGTCACCAGAATAGACTGACTGGTCCCAAAAACACAATCTGAGGGTTTTGGGGAGAATCTCTCCCATGTCTGTCCTCTCAACTCTAACCAAAAAAGATGCAGTGTCCGGAGCAAGAGTATATCGATACATAAAATCACCCAATTATATATTTTGTGTCATTTTACTCCCAGGCCACCCACCTGTGAAAAAGGTTGCTGGTGAGCAGCCCTTCCCGGGAAGTTTGAGCATCTCGAGGCCGGCAGGTTTACCGAAAAGGGAGGGTGTGGATTAAGGGTGGGAGCTCTCAGCCCCGCACAGGGAGGGGTCCTGGCTTCCTGGAGAGAAAGGGCATCTCCTGGGGGGTGAGGCACAGGCCCCACAGAAACACCAGACAATGAGACTCGGTTCAAGCGGCAAGCCCGAGGCAGTGAGGACATTCTCGTCCCGGACCCATGAGAGCACTCCCAAACAGGCATCCTAATGGCTTCTCCTCAGTTTGGGGAATAAAACCTCAACACAGGATTCCAATTAAGCTAGTCACTTGGTAATGCCGTCTTTAATCCTAACCCCTTCTCCCATCTCCTCCTTCCTAAAAATCCAGCCTGTTAGGGAAGTGGCCAATCTCCACGTCTCTCAAAACATTTCGGTAGATATGAATCCTTCGGAATGGAGAGGCCTATATGGCCACTTTATAGTATGGCCCTAAAGAAAAAGATGTTATATGGATAAATGAAAGCTACCTAGCCAAAAAGAAAAAAATGAAGATTTTGCATATGTTAAATGTAGTGTTTCTCCCCTCCAACAGTGGCTGACCTGAATCCTCTCTTCCCAACCAGACCCCTAGGGTTAAGGCGCTCCACCCCCAAATAAACGAACCCAAGAAAAGCTGTTGGCAATAAGTGGTCTGTTTAGAGAAGATCTCTTTAAATTTGCATTTCAACGCACTCCAGTGCCTAAGTAGGAGGGCTCACAGAACAAAAAGTAATCCTCTCCAAAGACACATTCCCCAGAGCCACAGGAAGCACATAGCTGGCAGTGTTAGAACCGGAGTCAAGTCAAGGAAATGCAAATTAAACAGGAAGATGCCATTTGTCATCCACCAGTGCCATCGGCACTGATGGACTATGAGCTATTCTGTTTGTTCTTTCTGGAAAGTAATCTGGCAGTAACTCATTAAGAAGTTTTTAACCTTTTTTAAAAATGTCCAACTTACAAAGAAGTTGCCAGAATAATAGGAACTCTATAACCTTTCACCTAGCTTAACTAATTATTAACATTCTGCCTCATTTGCTTCATCTCTATGCATGTAATTAACATGAACATTTTTCTGAACCATTTGGGAGTAAAATGCAAATACTCTGACTTTTCACCCCTAAACCCTGCAGTGTGTTGTTTCCCAAGAACAAGATGACCCTCTTACATGTTAAACTTGTTACGTTCAGAAAATTTATCATTAGTACAACATTATCTAATATACAGCCCACATTCAAAATTCGCTAATTATCTCAATATTGTTTGTATAGCAATTTTTCTTGATCCAGGACCATTCACTGCATTTAGATATTATCCCCTAAAAGGAGAAATAAGCATACTGTTGACACAAGAATCCCTATACCTACAGAAAAAAAAAGCACTAGTATATAAGGAAATTTTATATAGAGATCTACATTTAGATACAGATATAAATATAGATGTTTATTGTACCACTATTGTTAGTAGCAAAAATCTGGAAACAGTCTAAAAGGCCACCAAAAGGGACTTGTTGAAAAACACATGGTATATCCAGACTCCGGATTATCATGCAGCTATTAAAAATAGAGAATTGGATCCATACATGTTGACCTAGAAGGATGCCCATGACTGACTGATGATAAAGACAAGTCCCAGCCGAAACTGGTTTGGCTCAGTGGATAGAGCGTCGGCCTGTGGACTGAGGGATCCCAGATTTGATTCCGGTCAAGGGCATGAACCTTGGTTGTGGGCACAACCCCAGTGGGGGGTGTGCAGGGGACAGCTGATCGATGTTTCTCTCCCATCAATGTTTCTGACTTTCCCTCTCCCTTCCTCTCTGTAAAAAATCAATAAAACATTAAAAAAAAAAAAAAAGACAAGTCCCAGCAATGGTTTTTGCTATGCTTTCATACACTGGGGAGTAAAAGGACTGAGACCTATCTGTAGAGTGTTCCCAGTAAAAAATGAGGATCTTTTAAATAATTTTAACCCTTTTTATTAAAAAGTAACACACATTTACAGAAAACCACATTAAACAAATGCATGGTTTGATGACTTATAGATGAACAGCCTGTAATCAACACTCAGATCAAGAAATAGCCACCCCAATCAATAGATGAATGGACAAAAAAATGTGATATATACACATGATGGAATCTTATTTAGCCTTAGAGAGAAAGGAAATTCTGACACCTGCCACAAGATGGATGACCCTCAAGGACATTATGCTAAGTGAAATAAACCAGTCACAAAAAAACAAATATTATATGATTCCACTTACATGAGGTCCCCAGAGTCATCAAATTCATAGAGACAGAAAGTAGAATGGTGTTGGGGGTAGCAGGGGCATGGAGAGTTTTTTAACAAGCACAGAGTTCTGCAAGATGAGTATAGTTCTAGAGATTGGCTGCATAATAATGTGAACGTACTTAACAATACTGACATATACACTTAAAAATAATTACGATGGTAAATTTCATGTTACATATAGTTCAACACAATTTTTTTAAAAGTCACCTCAGAGCTTCTCCATGTGCCCTGTCTCAATTACAAGTCCCTCCCTACTGTCAAAGTAACCACTATCTGGCATCTCTCCTGCCAGACCCACAGAAATTGTTGGACAAGCACGCCTGACATTTAGATTAATTCTGCCATCCCAGGGAACAGAAAGGCCTTGTGAAAACAGATCTGAGCTGAGAGCTCAGAGGGCCTTGGAAATGTCTCCCACAGATCAAGTTAACTCTATCGGGGGGAACCGGCAGGATGTTTTTTTATAATGTTATCACCCAAGTATGTATACACCAAGGCATCATGGTGTCTTTTTGAAAAGCTTGATGCAGCCGAGACCGGTGTGGCTCAGTGGATAGAGCATTGGACTGCGGACTGAAGGGTCCCGGGTTCGATTCTGGTCAAGGGCATGTACCTTGGCCACGGGCACATCCCCAGTAGGGGGCGTGCAGGAGGCAGCTGGTCGATGTTTTCTCTCTCATCGATGTTTCTGACTCTCTTAACCCTCTCCCTTCTGCTCTGTAAAAAATCAATAAGATATATTAAATAAATAAATAAATAAATAAATAAATAAATAAATAAATAAAAAGTTTGATGCATTTTTTATATGTTTTTAGTGATTTTTAGAGAGAGAGTAAGGGAGAGGAACAGAGAGATAGAAATAGCGATGAGAGAGGAGCATCACTGATCGGCTGCCTCCTGCACAGTCACTACTGGGGATCGAGCCCACAACCCAGGCATGTGGCCTGACCTGGAATCAAACCAGTGACCTCTTTGGTTTCTGGATCAAGGTTCAACCACTGAGCAACACTGGCAGGCTGATGCATATTTTTTATTTCCTTTTCATCTATAGGTATTCTCTCTATCTCTTTGTTCCATATGATATATCTGCTGAGGAACCCAGGCCATTTGACCTACACAGTTCCCCACTCACACAGTGCAGGCCAACATGCCTCTGTCTTTGGAATTTCCTGCAAGTGGCAGCACGAACTAGAGCCCTGATCAGACACAGGTGGGATGCCACGGCTGGAAGCGGTTCCATCAGGAGGCACGTAATTACTCTCTTTTTGTGATGTGAGTGGCTGTTGATGTTCAATGCTTAGATCTATTAATTCATTGGGGTCATACAATGATGATATTCTAATTTTATCATTTCTCCCCCTTTATTAACCGAAATAATTTAATACAAAGAAATTTTCTCTCATCTACTATTTGGTTACCCAGTCCAATTCAAAAGTAAAAGGCAGGACAAAGACTGGGCCGGCCTCAGGGGCTCAGTGGTTGAGGATCAACCTGTGAACCAGGAGGTCACAGTTCGATTCCCGGTCAGGGCAGATGCCTGGGTTGTGGGCTGATCCCCAGTTTGGGGGCGTGCAGGGGGCAGCCAATCAATGATTCTCTCTCATCACTGATGTTTCTCTCTCTCTTTTCCTCTCCCTTCCTCTCTAAAATCAATAAAAAATATATTTTTAAAAGACTGCATTTTATCCTTATATTTTTCAGTTTCTAAGGTAATAAATTGGTTGCCTATAATCATCCAAAGATGATGTATTGCTTGATGGGTTTCAATCAATTGCAATTATTATCCTTTTGAAACTCAAATTGTCCCATCATCGGGCAGTGGGAGTTTCCCCTAGCTGGCTCCTGAGACCTTTTGACATTGCCCTAGTAGTGCTTGGTAGCTTCCTCACTGGCACTGGAAAGATGTAATAGGCTTATCTTGAACATTTCCTGTCCTATACTTAGAGTAAGTTATCCAGGAAGCCCTGGGGTCTTTCAGTGATAATGTTTCAATACCACAATCTAGAATTCAAACTGATATTTCAAATTCAAATTCAGAATATTTTTTCCTCCTAACTTACTTCTTCTGTACTACTTCTGTACCTCTTTTCTTCCATATCAAAAATCCTGGTCCCAAGGACACAGGATGTATAGGATTACAGTATCCCATAATCATTCATTTACTTTATCCTTATATTATACACACAATGGCCTCGAAAAACAACACTTATGGTACCACTATCAGTATAATTACTGAGAAGAGTTATGAAATTCTGTATGTGTTCTCTCCATTCTCCTCCATTTTTATAGTTTATATTATAATGGTCACACTATGTCTATTATGTGGACAGACAGCCATTATATACTATACCCTCACCCCCTTAATCCTCATTTGTCTTAACACTACTGTAAGTATTTACTGCTCTCCCCCAGTCTTTAGAGCAATGTTTTTTAAATCATTTTCATTGTTTGAGGCTAGTTCTCTATTACAGTGGTCAGCAAACTGCGGCTTGCGAGCCGCTCGCGAACCACACGTGGCTCGCAAGCCATGGTTCGCTGCTCTGTTGACTAATGAGTTTGCGGACCGCTGCTCTAGTAGATTTCTCAAGAAGGGCTCACAGGAATAACACTCTCTGAGGCCTTTCGTGTTCATAATAGTTTATCAGTGTCCTTTATTTTTTTTAAGAATAGTGTATTGATTTTTTTTAGAGAAAGAAGAAGGGAGAGGGTAAGAGAGAAACATCAATATGAGAGTGCAACAGTGATTGGCAGCTTCCTGCACGCCCCTTACTAAGGATTGAGCCAGCAACCGGGGCATATGCCCTGGCCGGGCATTGAGCCGGCCACCTCCCGTGCATGGGACAAAGGCCAATCAGCTCAGACACGTTGGCCTGGGCTACCGGTGTCCTTTATACTTGAAGGTTTTGCTGGATATAAAATCTTTGGCTCGTATTTTTTTCTTTCCTTGATTTATTTGTTATTCTATTTTCTTTTGGCAAAAAAGTGTTTCTGTCAAAAAGACCAATGGTAATCTAATCTTATTTTTCTTCTGAGCCATTTGCTGTTTTGTCTAGCTGCCCAAAGGATTTTCTTTCCCTCTAATATCCAACAGTTTACCAAGAACTTGTCTATGGTATTGACCATTCTGGGTAACACTGTCAGCTTCATTGTGTGCTCCTTCAATATGTGATTTTGAATCTTATCTTTTTATTTTATGAAAATTTTATGACATTATAAGTTTAAGTGTCTGTTCAGTTCTGTTGCCTTTTTATTCTCCCCTTTCAGGGATTTCTATTATCTATATGTTGGATCTTCTTTGCCTATCAACAATGTTTGTCACTTTTTCTCAGTCTTATTATCTCTTTCTTCATTTATTTTTATCTTAAAATTTCTCCTGCCTTAAGGTATTCTATTGAGTTTATCTATTCTTGTGTTTCTTTTAGTTCAATTTTCATTTCTAAAATCATTTTTTAATTTTCACTTCTTTCTTAAGTTCTGTCACCTCATTCGTGAATTTTTTCTATTTCAGATGTATGTTGTTTAAGGCTTACTGCATGATCTTAAGGTTGGTTAGCTCCTTTGAAAATAGAGAATCACAGTTTTCATTTGCTTGTGGCATGTCTTTCTGGCATTCTTTCATTATCTATAAGAACTCTCTCCTTACTCTTTTGTTTCCTTATAATAACTGAAAGATTTGACAGCAATCATTTCCTGGTGCTTATTTTTATGTACAATTAGTTTCCCTCAACTTTTAAGAGGGAGACATGGTTCAGGGTAGCCTTCTAATTTCACATAGCTCTCCTTTTAGTGCTTTCATGGATTGTTAAAAAAAAAATGCAGTTGCTTTTTGAGATTTCACACACACACACACACACACACACACACACACACACACCTTTATTTATTTATTTTATTTCTTTTCCCTTAACCATAACTTCCCCTATCCTGATTATTTTGACTCTGCTCCCATACTAAATTTCTCTTTGGCAGTGAGAAGTAAACCCTGGAAGTGAGCCTTGCTGGGTTGGTTTCAAGAGATTATAGGGGCCTGTCCACAGATCTCTTCCACCCACCCATTATTTGAGTGCTCAAAATCCTTCTCAATTTCAGTTGCTGTCCTCACATTAACCTGCCAAATTTTCCAGCGGATTCCTATTGAAAATGTTGGGGTTCTCCTCTTCTCAAGCCTGCCAAATGCCCCAATGCTTACTTCTGCTTTCTCCTGCGCAGATACTGATACTCTGCAGGTCTTGGTGATGGTGTATCTCCGGGCACTTGTGTTTTGGGATTCATAGAGATAATTTGTCACCGAGGCTTATTATAAATATTGTTAATGGGTTTCCGAGTTTGCTATGTGGGAATTCAGAACGAATTAAAAACTATGTTACTGTTATCACCATCTTCCAAAATCACTTAAATGATTTTTAATGGACTTTTGCATCTCGTTCTTTTCTTTCTCTCATACTAGACAGAAAACGAAAATACCGGGTGGTCTGGTTCAATTCCAATACCTGGCAACTCCAGTGCTTCCCCAGAGAACAAAAACTCCAGGGGACCTGGCTTCACATCTAAGCTAAGAACACTGGCTCTGGCAGGGGCAGCAAAGCTTTCACACTGCACCCTCAGAGCATCCACCACCCTTCCTCAGCCTCCCGGCCTCAGGAAATTAACGAGGGGCAGGCCCAGCAATACTCTAGGGCTGAGACTAGAAAATCAGGCCCAAATCTCACCACAGAGTTCTGCAGGGCAATGCTGTTCTAGGTGCAGCCTAATTCTCTGCCATTCCTACACAGTGAACAACAATAAATAGATTTTAAACCTCACTATTGCTTCATTCCTTTCATATAGCTAAAAAATACAAATAAAAAATTCAACAAGGGGATATTTGAAGATGGCAGCATAGGTAAACAACTATACTCGCTGCCTCCCCCAACCACAACAAAATTACAACTAAAATATAGAACAGCCATCATCCAGAACCACTGGAAGCTTGGCTGAATGGAAGTCTTACAACTGAATGGAAGTCCTACAACTAGAAAAGTAAAGAAGAAAGCACACTGAGACTGGTAGGAGGAATGGAGGTGCAGAAACGGGGTGGCCCAGCACCCATGTGTGCCACTTCTTTACTCAGGAGGGAGATGATCTCTGTGGAAGCCACTGGGAGGAGCAAGGGGTCCCAGCCCCACACCCTTTTCCCAGGGTCCCAGAGCTGGGAAAAGAAGTCCCTATGGGCAGTAAGAACTACAGAACTATGGGCTGTAAAAACCAGTGTGGATTGGGGCTCAGTGACGCAGAGGCTGCTGGAGACCCAGCTGTTCCTTTTAAAAGGCCAGCACCATGAACTGAACTTATAAGGTCCTGCTTCCTCTGAGCTCCAGCCCCAGGATGAGGCTCTGGGGGACACAGACACATAAAAGGAACTGGATTGTTTGGCATCTGTGCAGGAACTCAGGGGTGGCTTTCTCTCAGAAAGAGGTGCCCATAAGGATCACTGTTCATATGCTGGGACCTTCCCAGTCACAGGGCTAACTGGCAGCCATTTTGGTTTGCTCTGCCCGGGTGATTCCCTAAGACCATGCCTCATACAATTTATAACCCCACCCAAGCTGTGTGCAGCAGCTTTTGCATATAAATGGCCTGTCCTTATTCAGGCTAAAATCTCTCAAACAAGCTGCAGCTGGGTCAGGGAGCCCCAAACCTATCAATAAAAGGCCCAAAACCCAGCACCAGCATCAGTCTGCCTTGCTTCATAGCTGGGCCTCACCTGGGCACTTCCAAACCTGATACTAAGTAGCTTTGCTGGGTGGCACCAGGCAATGATTGATTTTGCACCTCCCTGGATACCCAAAATCCAATGTTACCCAGTGGTCAGTGTCAGACCACATTAGATTATAACTCTACACATCCATAAGCGACACACTCAAGGGCAGATTCATGAGCACCAAAGCTCCACTGAAGCAAGTCCTGCTCCATAGGGGTGTCTCCTGCATAGCAACTCTCCCACTGTAGTCACAGCTGGTCCTCACGGCCAAGTGGCCTGGAGGTCAATTCCTCCCAGGGACACCAACAGCAATCAAGTCTCAATTACAACAAGAGTGTGCTCACAGCCCACTAAGGGGTGCACCTAGAGCTCCGGCTCAGGTGTGGGGAGGCTGAGCCAGTGGGCTCTATAGGACACATACTACACAAGCCACTCTATCAACTCAAGGAGATGTAGCAGCTCTACCAATACATAGAAACAAACACAGGGAAGCAGCCAAAATGCAGAGACAAAGAAACGTGAAAGAAATGGAAGAAAGCAAAATCACGGTTATAAAGTTACTTAAGAATCTTCTAGAAACCTCCCCAAAAATAGGAAAGGACCAGTCAGAAATTAAGATACACTGACTGAAAGAAAAAATAATATACAGGGATTCAACAGTAGAGTATAGAATTCTGAGAATCCAATCAACAATTTGAAATAAGAGGAGGCAAAAAACACCCAACCAGAAGAATAAAAAGAAAGAAAAAAATCCAAAAATATGAACATAGTATAAAGAGCCTCTGGGACAACTTCAAGCATACCAACACTAGCATTATGGGGATGCCAAAAAGAAAAGATAGAGCAAAGTATTAAACTTACTTGAAGAAATAATGACGGAAAACTTCCTTTCCTGGCAGGGCACTCAGAGGTCCCGGATCTGTCTCTTGCTTCAACAGTGTTTGGACGGAACAGACCTAGGAATGCCCATTCTTCCAGCCTCCAGCCACTCTCCTGGACCAACCAACACACTGTTTTTTGTTTTTTTGTTTTTTCTACCTGAACTCCTCATTGCTGAACAACGCACGAGCTCCCAAATTCGTCACAATTATTCCATAGGTGGAGGCTGCGGCCAATCGCCTGGCCAACCTGCATCTGTGGGCCTCCCACACCTACCTCTCTGGGCTACTATTTACCACGACCATGTGGCTCTGGAGGGCATGGGCCACTTCTTCCGCAAGCTGGTGAAGAAGAAGCAGCGGAGCATTTCTTAAAATTGCAGAACAAGTGAGGCGGCCGCATCCTCTTCCAGGACGTGCAGAAACCTTCCCAGGACGACTGGGCCAAACTCTGGACGCCATGGAAGCCGCCCTGGCCTTGGAGAAGAGCCTGAACCAGGCCCTTTGGGGCTGCATGAGCTGGCTTCTACCCGTGCAGACCCTCATGTCTGCAACTTCCTGGAGAACCACTTCCTGGATGAGGAGGTGAAACTCATCAAGAAGATGGGCGACCACCTGACTAACATCTGCAGGCTGGCCGGCCCCCAGGCTGGGCTGGGCAGGGCAAGTAGCTCTTCAAAAGGCTCACCCTCAAGCATGACTAGGAGCCTTTGGAGCCCAGAAACCTTTCAGAGCCCTCCCCCCCCCCACATCCTCCTGGTGTCTCTGGCTTTTACCTGAGCCTCTTCCCAAAATTACTAGCCCTTCTTTTAACCACCCTGGAGCCCTCTCCCCTGCATTGGACCAAATGAAACAATAAAGCTTTTTGCAGCAAAATAATAATAATAATAATAATAATAATAATAATAAAGAAAGAAAGAAAAAAGAAAACTTCCTTTCCCTAGTGAAAGAAATAGACTTACAAGTCCAGGAAGCACAGAGAGTTCCAAACAAGAGGAACCCAAAGAGGCTCACACCAAGACACATCATAATTACAATGCCAAGGGCTAAAGACAAAGAGAGAATATTAAAAGCAGCAAGAGAAAGGCAGTTAGCTACCTACAAGGGAGCACCCATAAGACTGTCAGCTGATTTCTCAATAGAAACTGTGCAGGCCAGAAGTGAGTGACAAGAAATATTCAAAGTGATGAATAGTAAGGACCTACAATCAAGATTACCCAGCAAAGCTTTCATTTAGAAGATAAAGAGTTTTATTTAAAAAAAAAAAAAAAAAAGCTAAAGGAGTACATCACTACCAAACTAGTATTATATGAAATGCTGAAGGAGATATATATATATATATATATATATATATATATATATATATATATGAATTATCAGAATGACTGGAATGACTGGTCAGCCAGTCACTATGATATGCACTGACAAACAGGAGGGCAGACACTCAACACAGGAGCTGCTCCCTGGTGGTCAGTGCGCTTCCACAACTAACCTCCCATGGCCCCTCCCTCCCGCGCCCCCCCCCCCCCCCCCCCCCGCCGCTGGCTGGCTTCCTGTGCCCCTCCCCAACCAGCCAGCCCTGATAGGTCCCTAGCTGGAGGGAGGAACCAGCTGGCCAACCTACCAGGGTCCCTCCCCCTGGCTGGCCATTCCCCCAATAGGCCTCAATCACCAGCCAGGCCAAGGGACCCCTCCCATGCACGAATTCATGCACCAGACCTCTAGTTATTGAATAAAAAGAAGAGATAAAAATCCTATCTAATAAAGAGGGAATATGCTAATTAACCATCATGCCCTCACAAAGATGGCAGCACCCACAGCCACAAGATGGCAGTGCCCAATCCCCTCAGCCCCACCTGATCAAGCCGCTCCACGCGCCTGCCTCCAGAATCCTTCAGACTCCTCAGCCCTCCAGGCCACCCAGGGCCACCCAAAGCTCAGGTAACCAGAGGCAGCTGAGGCTTGCGCTGTCGGCAGTGGCAGCAGCAGAGGTGTGATGGGGCATCACCTTCCCCTGATCACCAGGTCGCCTCCCGCCCCTGAGGGTTCCCGGACTGTGAGAGGGGGCAAGCAGGTCTGAGGGACCTCCCTGTCCAGTGCATGAAAATTCATGCACTAGGCCTCTAGTATGAACAATAAAATGGCAACAAATACATATCTAATAACAACTGAATTTAAAAATCAAAATAAACGAGCAAGAAATCTAATGAACAAAATAAACTGGTGAACTAAACAGAATCAGAGGCATGGAAACATGGAACAGACGGATGAATCTGAAAGGGACGGGAGGAGGGAGTGTGGGAAGAGATTATCCAAAAATCTTACCTATGGACATAGACAGAGTGGTGAAGGCTTGGGGTGGGGCAAGAACCAGGTGGAGAGGGGTAATGGGGGGGGACATCTATAATATTTTCAACAATAAAGATTTCAAAAATAAATAAATTGTGAAGTAATAAAAAGCACATAGGTGAGTACAATGCACAGCGCAAGTCCTGGCCATTCCTAGTGTCCGGCTGTGCCTGAGACACAGGCCAGCACCCGGGCCCAGAAACACCACAGCTAGTCTGCGCATGTGTGTGCTGGCCGTGTCCCTCGTTACTCCTGTTTTCCCTCCAGCCTCTTAGACTTCCCTCAGCCCCTTTGGGCAGTGCCCAGCACGGGGTTAGGTGATACCCAGGCAAAAACCAGTGCTGACCTGCTACTAGAAGCAAGTGTGCCCTGTCCACACCTGCTTCTTCAGTAATGAGTGTCTGAATTGTGCGGTGTGGGCTGAAAAATTCCACATGAATTGCATTTTTCATTCTCTCCCTTTCTTGAAAGTCTCCCCCCCACCCCACCCCCGCTTTGGCTATATTGTGAATGCCTCCCAAGGCAGTTCGTTTCTAGATGGAAGGCACCGGTCTAATGCTGTGTGGTATTTCATAAAGAATATTTTACCCACCAATCCTCTATTGTTGGGCATATGGGTTTTCTCCAACCGGAGCAAAAAGCGCTAAACAGTGACCCCTTCTAGCACCAGCACACACATCAGTTTGGTTACTTACAGCAAACTCCTCGGGAGTCACTTTCAAGACGTCGAAGACGACGGCATCGTAGCTCTTGCTGGCACAGTCGCAGCTCTGGCCCTCCAGAGAGTCTGAGCTGCTGCCCTGTGGGGACCAGGAGAGACGCGCCACTGAGCCGGCTGGCCGGCCTGAGTCCCTGCCCACCACACCTCAGAACTGAGGGGGCAGAGTGACACGCTGCGTTACCATACGAGCTGCTACTGTCTGGTGCTTCGCTCTGCTCCAGGCACGGCGCTGGGCACTTCATAGGCATCGTGCTAACATCTGAGGCCACACTATTACTACTCCCGTTTCACAGCGAAGGAGGGAGAGGCAAGGTTACGTCCCCAAGGTAGCTCAGCTGGGAAAGTGAAGAGCCAGAAAGAGAACCTGGGGGTGAATCTACCAGATCCCAGATCACCGCACCCCACCTGCTTCCAGCCGGCTGGGCGGCGGTGTAAACAACACAGCCCACTCTTCCTTCAGAGGGAGCCTCCTTCCCGTTCTACGGGGCCTGGGGAGATCGCCTGTGTGGGTACATCTTTCAAACATTACCTGGTTTTACCTTTTGGGGTTTTTTCTACCTGAGTTCATTGCAGGAAATTGTTACACAAAATGGTGAACGGGCTCTTAAGGGTTATTTCATGCCTGGGCCACTTGGAATCCAGGCCTGGGAGCTGACGAGGTGAGAGGTAACCGACTGGCAATGGGGGCGGGCGTGAAAGTTATATTTAGTCGAGTCCCTTGTTGGGAAGAACTCTGCGATTCCTGCAAGGAAAGTGTCTCCCATAAAAAAGCGAGTCAAAGCTCCCCAGTTGTGGCCGGCTGCATGAGAAACCCAGCACTGCAGGGATCCCGCATGCCGAGCACACCTTCTCCTCAATTTGATTTCATTCCCCCAAATCCTGCTTTGGGGAACCCATCACACTGACCACCCAAAACCTGTGCCCGTTCAAAACTGGTTTTATTCGTCTCAATCCGCGAAGAGGGATTTTGTGGTTTCCACTAACCTCAACATCTTGGACTGGGATTTAGAGAATATGCTTTTATTAATTCCTCTTTATTTCACTCTTTCCAAAATGGCTATATCTGGAAAATTTTTGCAGTCTTACTGGAAACTAGAGTGTTTTTAGGCCAGTGAGGGAAACCAATAGTCAATACTGAAAATGTTAAAAGGAGAAACAGAAACTAAACGTGGAGATTTCAGCAGGCCTGTGTCACTTAAAGGCTTTACAAATGAGAATCCTATACCCAAAACACCAGGATGGTCTTGAGAAACAGGGTCCCCTGGCGGTTAAAGGGCCAGCTCCACACCAGCTGCTGCCCAACCTCAGGTGAGTGCCTTCCTTCATCTTACCAAGTCCCCGGCATCTGTGAGTGGCACTGTTGGGACCTACTGCTCAGAGCTGTAGTGGATTACAGACAGTGAAGCTCACAGAGCAACTGGCAGAATCCTCCCCCCCCCCCCCCCCCCGCCGCACCTCCCTCTCCCCCCCCCCCCCGCCCCGCTTCCAGAGATGCTGGTTCTAGGGGTCTGGCTGGGCTCGGGGTAGCTCATGTAAAAGTTGTATGGGTAATGGGACAGTCTCCCCCGAGGAAACCTGTGTCACACTTTTGAAAAGTAACGAAGACTAACCATCAATGCCCCTGACGTGGCCCTCTATTCTGCCCTCAGCCCTGTACACTCGAGCAGAGGCGGCCCCGTGCGCCATGGCATGCCCACACCCATCTTCCAGGAAGTGGCGCTGCAGGTGACAGGGCAGGTTTTCCACAGGACAGGCGGTGCCATCACAGTCAGGAGCACACCAGGCCAGATTCCACAGGCCTGGCTTTGAATCCCACCCACCGCGGGCCAGCTATGCAACGCAAAGCCAGTGTCTCCACCTCTCCCGGCCTCAGTTTCCCCATCCATAACTTAGGGGTAAAACAACAGCCCACACCTCGTGGGGCTTTGTGAGGACTAAATGAGACAGTGTCTGTGAAGATGCAAAAAGTGAGCCTGGTATGTAATAGGCACTACACATGGGTGTGGACGTGAGTAAACATGTCACGCAGCCACCAACATGTATGAGCACTCCAATTATACATGCATTCGTTCATTTAACAAATGTTTATGGAGTATTTACCGTGTTCTGGATGTGCATGCATGTATCTGTATACACACACGCGGTGTGCATGTACACAGAATACATGTATGTGTGTGCACGCACTGATGTGTATATACAGGGAGAGTAGAGAAGAAAGGAGTTTTATTGTAGATGGGGTGTAAACTGTAAATAGAAACAGAATTCTGATTCCTCTAGCTGCCAAACAGTCCATTCCTGGGCTTCAGGTTTTATAACTTGCCTGTAATGCCCATTGCATGGGCCCCAAACAAGGGTCCTTGTTTAATCAAAAACTGCCCCAAATACATTCATTGGTGGTGCTGGCAGTGATGATGCAGTAACGTTACTTAAACCTATATTGGCGCCGTCAGAAAAATTTAAAAGGCACCCATAAGTCTGCTTTTCAGAGCCAGAGATCAAAACAGAAAAACTTTCTAAAGGTTTCTAAGAAATGAGCTAGTTCCTGTGAATTTCTAGCTGATTACATAGGATCGTTTCAAAAGCCCGGCTCCACTCTAAGGGCCCCGGGAGCTCAGGACACTGAGCGAGGCCAGTTTGTCACCGGACCAGGCGTTACGCACTGGATGTGGTGGCATCCCCAGGCCACAGATGACACCCACTCCCCTGCGTGCCTGTTACGTTACTGAACTTGGAAAGAAAACTCCCAACCCCTCGGGGAAAGGCCCGGCCCAGGACACTCTCAGACCACCAGTCCTCACGGCCGTTTCCTCCGGAGGAAGGTAAATAAGAGCGCGGGCCAGTTGGAATCAGTTCTGTCTGACTTCATTCCGGAATGTGTGACTTTATTTATAATCAGCGGCGGCTTTTCTGGGGAAAGGTCTGATCTCTTCGTGCACCGACATGGAATGTGGCACTTGCTAACACTGGACCGAGCAGCTATTTGTTTTGCTTTGAAGAGGAAGACTTCAGAAAACACACTGGTCCTCAGGACTGCCTGCCTCCCAAATCTCACGCCTGGCGTGGCCAGGGCCTCGGGAGCGCTGAGAATGGTGGTATTCATGGAGCCCGGCAGCTCCGCTGCCCCCGCCGTCGGATGCCCGCAGTCCCCGTACCTGTGGAGTGGCGGAGGTGACCAACACGCTAGCCATCAGACCATTCCTCTTGTACATAGTCTCCAGGCCACAGGGAGCTTCAGGGCAGCCTCTGTCGGTGACATAACCCGTCTGGAGAAGTCCTGCGAGGAAAGGAGCTCAATAAGAACCAGCCCTCAAAGACAACTGGACCCCACTCCTGAGGAAAAGGTGTGACAGATTTGAGCAGATGACCCCAGAGACCTTTAAAAAGAGATTATAAGCTGGTGGCCTTTGGGCTAAATGTGGCCCACAGATGTACTTTGTTGGGCTTGCACAGGTTTTAATATTTTTTAAATTAATCACCAATGTTCAAAACTTGAAAGGTTTCATGCAGGATCCTGGATGGCTGACATTTCTGGAAACTAGCAATCCTGCCAGGCCCAGGCCCCCGGCCCTGCCTGCCGACCATCGGCTGCGCTGAGCAGTGGCGCCCACCTGGCCCTTGCAGGCACTGGGGTTTGTGATCTTTGTTTAAAGTGGAGGCAGGTGAAGAAGACAGACGGATTCCGCTGTGTCTGCCTGTGCACCAGACCATGTCAGCAGCGATAACGTGGAGCGCAGCTCATACCGCACAGAGCTCGCCTGGCGCCATGCGTTTTACACACCTCAGTTCATCGCACCCTCAACGCACGCCTCGGGCAGGCAGGACGAGTACACCCACGGTGCACAGAGCAATCAGAAGCACAGGGAGCTAACAGGCCTCACACGCTGGTGCCTCAGCTCAGGCTGTCCTCCAGCCCGTCAGCACTGAAGATCCTAATCGGCTGTCATTTCGTCTGGTCATCATGCCTGGACCGCCCAAAGCAACATCAGTTGTGTGTGCACACAGTGCCAGCACAGCATTTAGCACATCACCAAACGTTTCGGAACTGCAGCCACACCAGCTTTTTTGCAGGAAAGTGGCGAGGAGGGTAGGGAGAATGTAATGGGGGAGGGAAGGAGAAGGCAAAGGTTCCATCTGGAAGCCAACTGCGGTTGCCCAGACAACAGATGAGGAGGGTCGGTCGTCTGAGCTGTTTGCAGCAGTGAAGCCAGAGGGGAGGAGGCAGCCCGAAAGGCAGTGAGGGCAGAAATTCAATAGAAATTGATGAGGGCGGGAGGGAGCGCAAGCCCCGGATGAATGGTTTCTGGCTGGAGGTACCAGAGGACGATGGTGAAGGGATAGAGGTGCGGGAAAAGATGATGAGTTTAATTGAGGACATGCTGGGTCTGTAGCGCCAAGGACATAATCAGTCCTGGTAAGCAAGGTCAAGCCCAAAGGTCACTGGGAAAGACGGAAAACAAGGAGGTACAAGTCTGGTCGTGACTGTCTGTGTACCCACTACGCTCTCGGCAGCCTGAGCTAGAAAGACAGACAGAGCCTGTCTCCGATCTCACTCCTGCATGTCTCGCCACTGACGAAAACAGACTAATTTATGGGCGACAATTCTCAGACAAGTGATATTTCACATGCTAAGGGAAGACAGGACCAAACAGAACGGAAGATCCTTTCCAGGGCCCAGAGAAACCTCCGCCCATCCACCTTCAGTCCCCGAGGCCTGGCCAAGCCCCAACTCCTGGCCAGGAACCAGCCTCCCAACACGGAGTCAGCCCGGCTCAGCTCCTCCCTAAGGCCCCCTTCCCCCCCCCACGGGCTGGCCCCTGATGGTGGGAGCCAAGCCTCCCAGGCCGGACTGATTGAACCACAGCGGCCCTCATTCTCCTGGAAACTCGGAACCCTGACATGCCAACCTCTGCTGGTTAACCAAACAGAGGCGCTGTACCCGCGGGAACAGATGTTGGCCAAATCCTGCCGGGGGCAGGGGCAGTCGGTCCGGAGGAGATGCACAGAGAGAAGCTCAAGAGACGGGGTGTCTGAAAGGCGGGGAGAGCACTGGGCCTGGTGCCCACTGCTTTGTAACACACGCCCCTTTTTCAGTGTCAGATCTCCAAAGACCTTGACAAAGGCGATTTCCTCAACACCAAGGTCACACAGAGGCCCGTGTGAATGGGGGAAGATACATGCCACCATCCGTCCGTCCGTCCACTCCCTGAGCTCACGCATCACGCAGGCGCACTCGCGCTAGGCTAGGAGTTCCTAACCGTTGTGTGCCTTGGACCCTTTCGGCTGTCCGGTGAAGCCTCAAGCCCTTTCTCACAGAAATGTTTTTAAGTGAGTAAAATAAAATTATACAGGACACTGATTACACAGGATTTCTCAAGAAACCCAATTATATAAAAGTATAGTCGTTAAATTATTTTTAAAACAATTGCAATGAAGGAAATAAAGTTTATTTATTTATTATGGCATTAAGTAACAAGATCTATTGGTGGATCTGGACACTACCATAATTTCAAAGCAATGTGAGCACAGGCACTGTAAGATACCCACAGCTAATGTGTGATGGGGAAACACCTGTGATCTTTATTAGTGACAAAGTCCCAGATACTGTCAATATTGCTGTGATTCGTTGTCTATGTTAGTAACTGAGAGAAGTTTGTGAAAATAAAGATGCCATTTTCCCCATTCAAATTCAGAGATGCCTGGTCAAGAACCCCTGTTGCAGGCACTGAGACCATGAAGTGAGCAGCCCCTGCTCCCACAGACTTCACATTCCAGGGTGGGAGTCAGAAAATACTGTGAACAACAAGATAATCGATACTAATAAAAGGGTAATATGCAAATGGTCAGGATGCCCTTGTGTGTAACAACCGATCAGCAGGAGGCTGCGTGCGCAGCAGGCACAGGTGGTCGGGGGCTTGCATCACGCCATCACAGTCCATCACCAGGAGGCCTGGGGCCCAGGAGAGGCCTCTGCGCGAGGCCTGGGGGAGTCCCTCAGCTCCGAGTGGCACTGAGGCAGGACCCCCAGCTCCAGCCTACCTCTTTGGGACAATCTGAGAAGCCCTGGATGGGTGGGCGGGGCCTACCTCTTTGGGGTGATGGATCGCGGGGCTCCCACACTGTGACAGGGCACAGGCCAGGCTGGGGGATCCCCCCGTACCCCTCCAAGTGCACTGAGCCACTAGTTTCTGATGATGAGAACCGTCTTGGAGAAACACAATGGCGGGGAATACAGCATTTGCCAGCGTGTCCAGGAAAGACTCTCGGCAGACGGGATCCTTGAACTGAACCTTAGGAAGGAGCCGACCACAGGAAAAGGCCTGGGGGCACAGCACATGCAAAGGCCCCGGGATGCACCTGAGTGCAGATGATTTGGGATGGAGGCAGATGACAATGGCTGGAGCTCAGAGGGGGAGGTGGTGGACAGCAGGCCGGGTTCAGGGCCTGGAGGGCCTTGCAGGCCCCGGGGGGGGAGGTGGGGTTCATTCGGAGTACACTGGAGGGTTCTGAACAGGAGTGACATGACCTGATCTGTCCTGAAGGTCACCTTAGCTACTGTGTGGAGAACTGGGTTGGAGAGCCAAAAAACAGAAGCAGTGACGCCAGCGGTGGGTAAGGAACAGTGACGACAAGACTGCTGGCCGCAGGGACCAGGGATGGATTTGGGAGAAGGTCTGGAGGTGAAAGAGACGAGACTTGTTAATGGACAGTTCACTCGTCATTCACTGAACAGCCCCGAGTCTTCCTCTGCTGAGGCAGATGGTGCACCGGTTCTGGGGGTCCCGAGTCAAAGGTGACACAGCCCTGTGTCCTGTGGTGCAGGTGGGGGAGAGAGTCCAGCAGGGACACATTACAGGTTCACCTGGGGGGGGGGGCAGAGGGTCAAGGAAGACGTCACTGAGATGAGCCATTGAGTCGGGTCTTAAAGGACCAGTGGCATGTTTCAGGGAAAGAGCGGAGGGCAGTGTGAGCAGGCAGGGAAGCGTGCAGGTATGCGATGCCAGTGTGCCAGGAGCACCAGGAATCCTCCCCTTACTCCCTTTATCTCAGCCCCGTGCCCACCCTAGACTAACACAGGCACTGGGGGCACAGCAGCAAACAAGCCGGGCACAGAGTCTGTTTGGCAGGCGGCCCTGGCACATCGGGGCAGCGAACACGGCGGAGTTTTTCCTAAGCCCTGAGCTGTGCAGTCTGCTCTTCACTGTCATCCCGACAAGCTACTAGACACTGTGTTTCAGGCTCTGGCTAAGGATGTATACGCTTTAAAATTTTTTCAGATGGGGAAACTGGCACTCGGAGAGAAAGTACACTGGCGCTCAGCGATGCGGTCTGACACGCCTGCACTGGCTGCTGGGGCCACACTGGGGGCCGGCGGGCCCGACGGGGAGAGCTCCGGCTTTCTCAGTTGGGCCACTTACTCTGTACACACCCAATCCCATTTCCCACCCCCTCTGCCTCTCACCTCCCTCTCCCTCTCCCTCTCTCCTTCCCTCCCTCTCCCTCTCCCTCTCCCTCTCTCTCTCTCCCCCTCTCTCACACACATGCGCACACACACACGCACACGCACACACACACGCACACATACACACACGCACGCACGCACACACACACACGCACGCACGCACACACACACACACGCACGCACGCACACACACACGCACGCACACACACGCACACACGCACGCACACACACGCACACGCACGCACACACACACACGCACACACACACGCACACGCACACACACACACACACGCACACCCTGGCTGCTAACGCCTCCTCGGAAACCAAACGCAGCCGGAGAAGGCGATTCTCATGACGTAACTGGGCAAGCACGTGGCGGTGCAGCAGAGCCACAGAACAACCCCCGTCTCCCGTCTCCCTGTGACAGCGTCTGGTCTGGGGGGGCGGGCTCCTGGGGTGGGGGGGGGAATCCCATATGCAACGTTGGTTTTTATCCAAACTCAGAGTTCTGCTTCAGCGTTTCGGGCTCAGGAAACCAAGAAAATCACGAGACAGTCTGGTGCAGACCGCCGTGGGGAAGGCAGGATAACCGCCTTTTCTAAGCTTACGGAGGCTGCTTCAGAGAAAACACACACTTCCAGGAATGTCCCATCCCAGGAGAGGAGCTCCTCCAACGCTCGGCGAGCCCGAGAACGGACGCAGGCCCGCTTCCCCGGCGTGGGCTGCTCCCCCCGACGTGGTCGAAGCCGCCCCCCTTCCTGCGCGCCAACAGAGGCTGCGACAAAGACGAAGAGGAAGGAGACAACTCGGGGTTCGGCCACAAGCCCTCCACCAGTATCGGGCCCACTGCAGGAGCCACAGTGTCCACAGGTGTCCACACTCCGTGTCTGAACCAGACACAGGACCAGAGCTCGTGTTGCCCAAAGGTTTCCCTTGAGGCCCATCCCTCGGGGCTGACCACCTGCCAGCACGCGGGAAGGCCGCCTTGTGTGGCTGGCACCGCTGCTGTCTCTGCCTCCCCCCGACCCTCTCTCCTCCTGGCTTTCGCAGAGCGGCCTGGCCACGTAAGCACGGCAGGCCTGCCATGCCATCACTCACTGCAGCGCCCGCCCCGCCCGCCCCTGCTCCTTCCATATCATCCCACCAGATGTCCAACACCCACCTCTCCCTCCTCAGTGAGGGGCAGGGAGTGGGCTGGGAGGCGCCACACCTCCGTGGAGAGAGAGCAGCAGTGTTTAGGAGTGAGGGCAGGGTTAGAGACGGAAGGTCAGCAGATACCAGGCAAAGGAGATACGGATGGGTATCTTCTTGGGCAAGGGAAGCACCTACATTTATGGAGCTGAGGTAGGGTCTACACAAATAGGTAGTGATCCACAAATTCAGGTGACAGGCACTGACCAACACCCAACACCCCCCCCCCCACACACACACACACACATACACACACTCACACTGTGCTGAAGCCTGGGAGCAGGATGAGCAAGGCCCATCTCGTCCTCGGAAACATCAGGTCCCCCCAGATACCTAACCTTTGCAGGTAGGAGGACTTCCTGAATTTTTACATAAAAGTAAAATATGTACGTTAAAAATACATAACCTGGGGGGAAAGGTCCCAAAACAAAGTCCCCTCCCCCCACAGCCCACGGACCTGTGCCCAGGTTACACAGTTCACACCACGTAGGGCACCAGTTAAGCACACGTCCATGTACGTAGAAATACAAGGAGATACACAGGCACATCAGTGTAGATGAAAATGCATTTAGAGGCCTTCCTTTTCAACACTGGAAGCGATCTAGTTCTCTTTCTGACATCTGTTGGTTAGGAAAAACGCTTGAACCCGGCCAGCAGGGCTCAGTGATTGAGCATCGGCCTAGGAGCCAGGAGGTCAGGGTTCGATTCCCGGTCAGAGCACATGCCGGGGCTGCAGGCTCGATCCCAGCATGGGGCACGCAGGAGGCAGCCGGTCAGTGATTCCCTCTCATCATGTTTCTTTCTCTCTCTCTCATTCTCTCTCTCTCTCCTCTCTCTCTCTCTCTCTCCTCTTCCTCTCTGAAATCAATGAAAATATTTTAATAAAAATAAAAACCCCTTGATAGAAAAAGCTGTGATAAATGACCAACACTTTTAAGTGAATTTGTGGCTTAATAATCACAGCACTGTTTACATTCACTAGGAAAATACCTACAGCACCTGGACAGCTGGACTCGGGGGCCTCCCCACAGCCTGCGGCCCAGCTCGCTCCAGCCCAGAGTGCCGACCTGCCACCGATCACAGGTCTGGTGAACTCGGCACAGGGCGGCTGTGACCCCCTCTGAGGCAGGGAAAGGAGCCGGTGCCTCTGTGGCTTGGAGAACAGCTTCATCAGGACCTGACTCCTCACCTATCCCTTACTCTGTGCCCTTGGCAAGTTTCTGGCCCTGGCCACGCCTCACCTTCCTCATGGTAAGAACGGGGAGAATGGCAGTCCCCCCTCCCTCACAGACGTTGAAGGGTTCACAGGATGATGCACGTGGGCAGTGTCTCCATGAGTGACAGCGGAGGCCAGTGCTGACCCCCACCCCCTCCTTCAGCCCCGGGGCCGGGGCAGGCATGGGCAATGCCCTCAGCACAGACCGCTGTTGGAGAGTGACAGCTCTGGGGTGTGGAGGTTCAGGTATTTCACACGGGTGACATGAGGGCCAGGCATGCACTGTCTTGGTGGACAGAGGATGGGGACAGGAAACTATTTACTCCCTCTCTCCCTCCAAATTCCTGCCACAGGCAGAAGACTTACTGGGTGTACCAGCTAATAATGTGGATCTTTTTCAAAAGGTGGAGTATGTTGATATATATGTGATTTGATATGTATGCTATTTCGTTGTATTGACAGCAAGCTTCAAAACTTCATATGTCAAATTTGCTGAAGGTGTTAATATCATAGACATTTTTACACTTAAAAATATGGAATTTCATGCCCAAAAAAAGAGCATTTGCAGGAAGTTTTAATTCATTACTTTATTTTGAAGAGAAGTGCTGCTGAAAGTTATCATATACTTTGGGAAGCTTGTGGTGAACATGCTCCATCTCAAGATACCTGTGAACGCTGGATTAAATGCTTTAAAAGTGATAATTTCAATGTGAAAGACAAAGAATGTCCAGGTCAACCAAAAAGTTTGAAGACCAACAATTACAAGCATTAGTGGATGAAGATGCATGTCAAACTCAAAATAACTTGCAGAAAGATTAAACGGTGCTCAGCAAACAATTTCTGATCATTTACAAGTAACGGAAAAGATCTTAAAGGAAGGAAATGGGTGCCACATCAACTGAACGAAAGACAAATGGAAAACCGAAAAGTCATCAGTAAAATGTTGCTTCAATGGCACGGAAGACTTTTTTTTGCATTAAATTGTAACTGGCGATGAAAAGTGGATTTATTTTGAGAATCCCAAACGCACAAAATCATGAGCTGATCCAGGTCAACCATCAACATGGACTGCAAGGCCAGATCGCTCCGGGAAGAAGACACTGCTCTGTGTTTGGTGGGATCAGGAAGGTGTGGTGTATTATGAGCTTCTAAAACCAGGTGAAACCGTTAATACTGATCGCTACCGACAACAAATAATCAATTTGTTGTTGGTAGCAACAACCAGAATGGGAAGAAAACACGGCAAAGTAATTTTGCTTCATGATGATGCACCATCACATACTTCAAAACCAGTTAAAGAAACATTCAAAGATCTTGCCTGTGAAGTGTTAGCCCACCCTCTGTATTCACCAGACCTTGCTCCTTCAGATGACCACTTGCTCTTTTTTTTTTTTTAAATATATTTTATTGATTTTTTACAGAGCGGAAGGGAAAGGGATAGAAAGTCAGAAACATCGATGAGAAAGACATCGATCAGCTGCCTCTTGCACGCCCCCTACTGGGGATGTGCCCGCAGCCAAGGTACATGCCCTTGCCGGAATCGAACCTGGGGCCCCTTCAGTCCCCAGTCCGACGCTCTATCCACTGAGCCAAACCGGTCTTGGCATGATGACCACTTGTTCTGATCAACGGCACACACACTTTCTGAGCAGCACTTCAAAACGTATGAAGAAGTGGAAAATTAGGTCTCTGAATGATTTGCCTCAAAACAAGAAAAGTTCTATTGGGACGGTATCCACAAATTACCTGAAAGATGGGGGAAACGTGTAGCTAGTGATGGACGTTACTTTGAATAAAGCACTTTTGATGTTTCTCTTGAAATCATCGTGTTTTCTTTGACTACAGAATCCGAATTACTGACCCGCACACCCGGTAACTGGTGTGACTGGTCGCGGTGCAGGTGTTCACCTGGGCCCACCCTTCGGAGCATCACTGAGTGCCAGAAGGTCCCACACCTGTCAAAGGCCCTCTCTTCCTCCCACGTGCTGCCGTGAGATGCCAAGGGCAGTGGCTGGCAAACTCATTAGTCAACAGAGCGGCAAACCGCAGCTCGCGAGTGACCGCAGTTTGCCGACCACTGCCCAAGGGGAACAGGGCCCTGCCTGGGTTCAGCTTTCTCTGGCTCCCCCCTGTACCCCCACGTGCGCCTGCCTGGCCTGCACACTCCTGGACACTGCTGCTTGTCAGGGGTGTACAGAGAAAATGGCATTTTCACATCAAACTATAAAAATAGATTTTGCTTTCAAAATCATAAACTGGGTCAACACATTCGCCTTCCCCTTTTCAAATCTTGTTAAAATGACCAAAGAAATAAAAAACAAGAACAAGAAATCGGAAGCAGTGTTAAAATACAAGAAAGGATGACATCAACCAACCAGAATGGAACTGGGCTAAGGAAAAAGCTATAGGTGTTAGACATCTGGCCATAAAATCAACTGTTTCTTCTATTTAAACAATAAACGGCAAAAATGTACTGGCACAAGAGCCTACATATATTTTTTTTTAAGAAATGTACAAATTTCATTTGAGGCAAATTATGGAATTTTACTAAAAGATCAAAAAAAGGAGTTTGAAATCAAAGGAGAGCTATTTTACTCCTCTTAATAAGGAAGAATATTGTAAAGACATCAGTTCTCCCCAGCTGATATATGTATAAAATGTAAGCTCATTCTAAATCCTAAGGGAATTCATTTTGGCATTCAACACATTTTTTAAACTTCCATCTGGAAGAATCATTAAAAGAGCTAAGAAGTTAAAAAAAAAAATCAGCATGATGAGAAGAAGCCCCGTGGAAGAGATGAACGGATCAGCAGGACAGAGCAGTCCACACACAACGCAGGACCCAGGATACATGAGAATTAATACCTGACCACGACGGCATTTCAAACAGTGAGGAAGAAGGCACTAGGCAATAAATGTTGGTGAAACAATCTACTATTCACTTGAGGGGGGCATTAGTTTAAAGTTTTACCCCATACTATATAATAAAAGGGTAATATGCAAATCGACCAAACTGTGGAATGACCGGTCGCCATGACACACACTGACCACCAGGGGGCAGATGCTCAATGCAGGAACTGCCCCCCTGGTGGTCAGTGCACTCCCACAGAGGGAATACCGCTCAGCCAGAAGCCAAGTTGACAGCTGGCAAGCACAGTGGTGGTAGCGACGGGAGAGCTGCGCTAAGGATGTCCAACTGACAGCTCCAGGGCTGAGGGACTGCCCTGCCCCAGCCCCGCACGTGCACAAATGTCATGCACTGGGCCTCTAGTATCAAATAGAATAAATTTTTGATGGATTAAAGATTTAAACAAAAAAAAAAATCGTCCCCAAAATACTAGTGGATACGCGAATCACTTTTTAATAATCTTGGGGTGAAGAAGTCCTCTCTAGGGTGAAACAAAAGTCAGAAAACAAAAGAAACTATTGGCAGGTTTAACTACATAAAAAATTAAAACTTCTGACTAGGAAGAGACATTATTAAAAAGGTGAAAGAAAAGACAAAAAAAAACAAAGGGGGGGGAAAGAGGAAAGACAATCTATAAAATGGGGAAGGGTATTTGTGATGTTACATGAGAGGTGAGGAAGTAATATCCTTAATACAGAAACATGCCCCCCCCCCGCCCTGGCTGGTAGGAGAGTCATCCTGTACATCAAAAGGTTCTGGGTTCGATTCCTGGTCAAGCCACATACCTAGGATGCAGGTTCCATCCCGGTCAGGCCACACAGGAGGCAACCTATCCATGTTTCCCTCTCTCCCTTCCTCTCTGTGAAATCAGTAAAACCATATGCTCAGGAGCGGGTTAAAAAAAGTAAAAGAAGATGAATCCCCCTCCAAGAGCGATGGCTCGACACTCGGCAGACATGTGGTCTTGGGCAGGGGCTTGTCCCCTACAAAGAGAGAAGCTAAGAGCGGCACCTTTCACAGGCGTGAGGTTTGTGGTGTGAGGGTTACAGATCGGCTGTGCATACAGCACGGAGCCCAGGAGCTGAGCAAAGCAAGGAAACCATCAGACTGCACCCAGGGGCTGTGTCCCAGGAGGTCACTGACTGCACCACCCCCTACAAAAGGCAAGAAAACACCGAGAAGCCACCTGGCCGTGTCTCAGGACGGGCGGCGGAATGTGTCCCTTCAAGGAGACACCAAGCAGTGGTTTAAAAGGATGAGACAGATCGACTTCTGTCTCCAGCCTATCGTCTTCCTTTCACTGCTGATAGGGCTTGCAAACATGGTGAACATTCCTAAACCTGCCGAACTTTCTGTAAGAAACGGGGCATCAACCCCACAAAGTAACACAGGACAAGAAGGGCGAGGATTCTCCGTATGCGCAGGGAAAGCGGCGTTATGACAGAAAGCAAAGTGGCCGTGGTGGGCAGACCAAGCCTATTTTCCGAGAAAAGGCTGAAACTACAAAGAAGATTGTGCTGAGGCTTGAATGCGTTGAGCCACCTGCAGATCTAAGAGAATGCTGGCTGTTAAGAGATGCAAGCATTCTGACCTGGGAGGAGAGAAGAGAAAGGGTCAAGTGACCCAGTTCTAGAGCGTCATATTTTGTTTTATTATATGACAATAAAATCTTGATATGTTCACTTCAAAAAAAAAAAAGGATGAACTAGATCAATATTTACAGACAGAGAAAGATGTCCACAAATCCAGGACATATTAACATTCATTCATTCAACGTGTATTTACTGAAAGTCTAGGTAAGGGACTATGATGATGTCCCTTACCCACACTAGTTTGTGCCAGGCACTGTTCCAGGAGCTGGGCACAGAGCAGTGAAGAGAAAGCCAAAAGTTCCCCTGTACATCCTGGAGCAAACAGACAACAGATAAAAATACAGCATTCAGTAAATTATATGGTATGTTGGCTGGAGATAGATGATAAGAGAAAAACGCAAAGCAGGAAAAGGGGATAGGGAAATTGGGAAGGGGACAGGGTTACAATTTTGAAGGGCGTCTGAGAAGCCCTTAGAAAGTGACATTTGGACATGTTTTTAAATATTTATGCATACTATGAATACAAATACTAGTACAGAGGATTTCTATTCAATTGTTTATATCATTGCTTCTTAAAAGTGTGACACTTATATGACACTTTTACTTTCTATTTTTTGTATACCTGTTGTTTTTAATTATTATGATAAACATTTATGAGAAACATAGCTTTTAAAGAGAAAATTGAAAATAAATTTCCATAGACCAGCACTTCAAGGATGGTTCACCACTAGGTATTACAGACTTAGGCAGTTGATGTCTGGTGTTTTGGCGCCACCTGGTGGCCGTTCCCTAACTGATAACTCATTTCCAACTGTGAAAGGGAAGCAAGAAAGAGGTACAACTGTATATAAAAACCCTCTTGCCCTGTGGACAAGGACTGGAAAGGAAATAGGCAAACTCACACAGTTTGACTTGTGGGGTTTATTTAGCTTAGTTTTCAGTCATAATCTTATAATGGTGCTTCATTCCTTTATGTGTAACTGCAACGAAGCAGTCCAATGGGACAGCCGAATGCGCTCAATGGAGGGACAGGAGTGGAGTGAGAGAGAGCTGGGCGGCACAGAGCCAACCCAGGCCATGTGCATGTGTCCCCAAGAAGGCTGGAAGGTTCATAAGGCAGTGACAGGGAATCAGGTCACATGGTACTTGGAAGAAGAGGGGTCTTTCCCAAACAAAGGTCCCAGGAATCGGGCTGGAAGTAGACACACCCCTGCCCTCAGTGATTACTCACTAACCTAGTGCCTCCTCAGTGAAGCCCAAAGGACACTGAGGCGTATCCCCTGGGTGACAGGGAAGCAACGTTGACCACACCGAGCACTCGGTGTGGAATACTTGTCTCTTCTCCTCCATCCTTCGGGTGTGGGTCCAGGGCCTCTCCTTTGAGCACCCTTCCTTTAGCTACTGTAGCACTTGTTACGGCAGAACTGCTGTCTCCGGGCATCTCCCTGCTAACCCAGAAGTCACACCTATCCCATTTAGCCTGAGATAGGACTTGTAAGTCCAACAGTTCCGGATTTGAACCCTGGCATAGGCAACTACCACCTACATGACACTTGCACCTGTAAGCTTCCATTTCCCCCTCTGTACAGTGGGGCCCTGGGACTGTACTCACCTCAGGGGAGCACAAACTAGCAGCCCCGACTGGCACTCAGGAGAACCTATCTCAGAGCTTTACATGCCTTACATCCCTGAGCTGAGGCCACCTCAGTGGAGTGTTGATCACAGTGTGAGGGCTCAAATGTTATTTCCTCCACAGTTCCCACCCAGCACAGCTCCCAGCAGAGTCTGCTGTGTTCGCAATAAAAATGCATTACTCCCCCAGCCTGCGGCAGAAAGGGCAAGCTTACAGTGAGACTGCAATGCTTAAGCCGCCCCATATTCGCCCCCAGCCACCTGCAAAAAAAAAGGCTCAAGAACTGGACAAAAGGACTTCAAGGAGAGAGGGTGCTCTGACAGGTGCAAACATCCCCCCAATACAGGGGAGAGGGGAGGGAGGGAGAGAGAATTGGCACAAATACCTGGGGCAATGCACTGGGCTCAAGTTCAGGTTCAGATCAGGCAAGACCCAGGTGGATCCACCCCAGAGGGGTTTCAGCTAAAAGTGGGTGAGACTTGGCCCACCAGAGCGGCTCAGGGGTTGAGCACTGACCTACGAAGCAGGAGGTCACGGTTCAATTCCCGGCCAAGGCACACGCCCAGGTTGCAGGCTCAATCCCCAGTGTGGTGCATGCAGGAGGCAGCCAATCAATGATTCTCTCTCATCATCAATGTTTCTATCCCCCTCTCCCTTCACCTCTGAAATCAATAAAAATATATCAATATAAATGAATTTTAAAAATTGGTTGAGACTTGCCACTTCCCTTCCCGGGCTCCCTAAAGACTGACCTTCAACACACCCAACCAGTAACCACCCATGTGAAGATCATGCCTGGTCCTTGCTTTCCATTTGCTTCCTCCCCTTCCACCCCGCCCCCCACTTCCTTGCATACTAACCCATTCCTAAGTGGTCAGGGCCATGGCCCCCACGGGGTAAGATCGGGAGACAAGGTTGTGCAGAAAGTTGGGTGTGAGGAAATGAGGGGTCACTTAAAGGCCCCCAATCCACTGAGAATCCCAGGTGCTGCCTGTGGGGGAGCATGTTCTGTGATGAGTGTGCAGTCCCTCTTCCAGCCCCTTCCCCATCCAGCCCCTCAGACATGGCTTCCAGACAAGGAAGGAGAGCTGTGCACACCAGAACAGGTGCAGAAATGTCACTGGAGCAGCTGGTGCCATGCCCACTCTGCTGTCTCACATCCCAGTGTAAACAGGGATGGGTCACCTCCTGTCCCTCCTCCCTGCTCCTTTCCCTGTCTCAATATCTATGCTCTGCTTTGTCCTCAGCTAGAGGTCATCACTGGGCACCTTCCTCAGGTGCATTTAATAGATAATGCCATGTTCTGTGCCCTCCCGTGCTTTAAATGTCGCTCTGTTGCGTTAGCTGTGAGTGACACTTGGCTGGGTACAGAGGGCGGCAGCCCCCCTTTGACGGCCTAGAGATGCCAGTCCACTGTCTTCCAGCCTCAGGGTGGCACACGGGAAGACCAGCAGGAGTCTGATTATCTTTCCTTTGAAAACAACCTGTTCTTCCAACAAAATTTTAAGATTTTTTTCTCTTTCTTCTTGGGAGTTTGGAAACTTTTCCAGAAAATAGGCCTAAGTATTGGTCTCAGTGTGAGCTTAATGAATCCGTTTAATATGATGAATCGAATCTTTCTTCAATTCAGTGAAATTTTCTTCAGTGACTCCTCCATCTATTCCTCTCTCTCCTGGAACGGCCATTACTCCCACGCCAGGTCCCCCGGGCAAGGTCTCCAAGCGCCTCACCTTTTAGTCCATTATTTCTGCTTCTTTTTGTCACTATGCTGGGTGGTGAGGCATTTCTTCTATTTGACCGTCCAAACCACTAACTTCAGTCCTTGTATTGATTTTTACATTCAAAAGCCCTGTTTTCCGTTCCAGAAAGCCTCTGGCACACTGTACTCTCGTCCCTTAGCAAGTCCTCTCCCTGCAAATTAAAGCCCTCTGCATCCTCTCCATCCGTCCTGCCTCCAGGATCCCCTGCCTGAGTGGGAGGCTGTCCCTGCAAAGGAGCTGTCCTTTGACTTTGCCTGCTGGAGGGCACAGGCTCTCCCCGGTTCGTGCCAGGCCTCGAGCTTCTGCAGCGGAGAAAGCCTGTGGCCCTGGACAAGCCGACAGCCTCTGCTCCAGGGGCCCAAACAAAAGGAGCTGGCAAACCATGACCTTCCTGCTTCGAAGTGGGGAGCAGATTCTCTTCCCTGTGCCCACCCCCCCACTTCCGGTGAGACAGGAGAGAGGCAGTCCTCTGCCAGCTCCTGGTACTGAAAGTCATTCTGCCCGGATCCCCTGGGATCAGGGACTTCGGCAGCCCCAGCAAGGGCACAGGCAACAGGAAGGCAGGGGGAGCCCCCCTCATGGAATTCAGTTCTAGTCAGACCGAAAGCACAGACAGCAGAGAGGAACCAGACTGACCCCAAGTCAAATCTCAACTCTGCTCCCTGTGTGCAGTGTGGCCTCGGGGAAATTACTTATCTGGGCCTCTTTTTTCTCCGGTGCTTACTGTAAGCCAGCAGCTGTTCCAGAGTTCTCCTCGGGGAAACCGATCCCACTGAGAAGTAAGTTTGGGGGAACTTGCTTCCTCTAAGCACTACATGCATTACCTGTCCTGGAGTTAATCACGAAACATCAAGGAAGTCTGGGGCCCTGCCAGGAACGCATCAGGAACTTCCCCTTCGGCCTCTTTTGTGATAATGGGTTGACAGAAGGGCAAGGCTACAAGAAAAATCTCAAAAATATTATAATACTTCAGCTTTTAACATTTTTCTAACTGCTCCTACCGGAACAGAACCTCCTACACTCTCTGCCTCTTTCCATATCCTTTTATGTTATATCAAGACCTGAGGGCCATGGCTGCAAATGGGGGTGGCTGCTGGGAGCCCTAAAAGATTCCATGTTGCTTTCCGAGCACCTATTGTAAGATACTAAGCAAGGCACTGTATGGGACACAATAATAAGCAAGACACATGTCCCACTTTAAAAGAGCTTGCAGTCTAGTCAAGGAGGGAAGGCAGGAGGGACAGGGTAAATCAAAAAGCAGAATGCAATGCAGAATGTGGCCAGGCTGTGAGAGGGGGTCAGAACACGTGCCACAAAGGTTCAAAGGAAGGCGAGCTCCGGTGAGCGGGGGGAGGCTGAAAAGCACTCTTAGACGAGGTACCAAATGGGGAGGGCAGGATCTCAGGAAGCAAGAACCGCAGGGGGAAAGGATGGAGGGTGGCAGCTGGTTGCCCAGTAATTGCCAACTCTTCATATTCCCTCACCCTGTTCTCCCACGGCCAAGCATACCCCACACAAGAGCTGGCCTTTGTGATGAAGGGTCTGGTGCCAGGACAGCTGGAAGCAAGGAGGGGCTGGTCCTGGAAGAGAGGAGAGGGCTTGCAGGGAGGTAGATGGACCTGGGCCTGAGAGGAAGGAGGATGTGCAGGCAGCCCCGGCTGCTGGGGAGTCAGATACAGAA
Organism: Antrozous pallidus; assembly: GCA_027563665.1. Lineage (NCBI taxonomy): Eukaryota > Metazoa > Chordata > Mammalia > Chiroptera > Vespertilionidae > Antrozous > Antrozous pallidus. The sequence goes on along the minus strand of CM050522.1, from coordinate 78,964,290 downwards.
CAGTTGTCCTCTGACCAATGGGAGCAAAAGAGTGACAGCACAACAGAGTAGCAACAAGGTTTTGCACATGGGGAAGTAGAGAGAGAAAAGAAAGAAAAAAAACCTTTGACATAAGAACCACAGAGAAAACCCCAGAGTTTAATCTAGGGAAAAGGATCCCTTGACACACCCCCTGTGTATGTGTGTGGCTCGCCAAGGATGCCTGAGGGCCCCAAAACCCCTTCCCGTGTCCCTGCCCCTCTCCAGCTTCACCACCACCTCCTGGTCCCACACTTCATGCACCAGCAACAAGAAACCAACCCAAACACAGGATGCTGACCGAGGAGCTGGAGGCTCACCCCTCACCACCTGCTGCCCACAGCGGGGCCTCTGCTCAGGCCGCCCCTGCTGTTATGACTTGCAGCCATGGCTCGCCAGACCTTTGGTTTCTTCTCTAACAACAGTTTAAAAAAAGTAAGCAAGCACCTCTCACATGCATTTATTTGTAAATTAAATATATCTTCTAATGTATCAGCACGTTATGTACATTATAAAACTCAAATGATCAAAGGAAGAGATACAGATAAATGTTAAAATAATTATTTTATTTATCAATAATACAAAAACTTTCATTCTCGTTAACAACAGTTTTAGTGAGAGCAATGTGATTGAGAAGCTTCCTTTTTCAGTGTTTTAAGTAAACTTCTTATAGAAATGCAACATGTGTTCAGAAAAGCACACGGGACAAAGAACTGTCACAGAGTGAATAGCCCTGTGACCAGCACCCAGATGAAGAGACAGAACCCACTGCACCCCCATCTCTCTCTACCTGGTCCCCTCAGGCCTTAGCCACTACCCTGACTCAGAGGCTTTGTATGAATGCAATCATACAGTGTGCAACCTGTGTCTGAATGAACATTGTGTCTAAAATCCATCCTTTTTCACCAAATGCGTGTGCACTAGTGCTTCCTGATGACAGTTCTGGCTGGGGGGAGTGGCCACATGCATCTTTGGTCCGTCCTACCACTGACAGACACGGCTCTCTCCCGGCTGCCTGTTACAGACGTGCTGCCGTGACGCTCCTGAGCACGCCCTGGCACACCGTGTGCCTCCCGCCGTGCTGACACCCAGCAGGGGAGCTGCAGGATCGCAGGGCAATTGTATGTTCCGCTTTGGTAGATGAGGCCAGCTTCCGCCTCTGGCTAGACACGCCCACCAGCGGGTCTGACAGCCTGGCTGCTCCTCCAGCTTCCACCTCTGGCTAGACACGCCCACCAGCGGGTCTGACAGCCTGGCTGCTCCTCCAGCTCCCACCTCTGGCTAGACACGCCCACCAGCGGGTCTGACAGCCTGGCTGCTCCACCAGCTTCCGCCTCTGGCTAGACACGCCCACCAGCGGGTCTGACAGCCTGGCTGCTCCTCCAGCTTCCGCCTCTGGCTAGACACGCCCACCAGCGGGTCTGACAGCCTGGCTGCTCCACCAGCTTCCGCCTCTGGCTAGACACGCCCACCAGCGGGTCTGACAGCCTGGCTGCTCCACCAGCTTCCGCCTCTGGCTAGACACGCCCACCAGCGGGTCTGACAGCCTGGCTGCTCCACAACCTTGCCAGCCCATGGTTTGGTCTTTTTCTTTTCCTCATTTTAGCCATTCTGGTGGGTACGATATCACAAAGTAGGTATTACAATCCCTTCCAATCTCTCCAGCTCCCAAACCTGAGGTGGTCAGAGCAGGAACCAGGTCTTTTGACTCAAAAGAGTGCACTGTTTCCGTCGTCTCCGCTTATGAAGGAAGCAGAACATGCCTTCCTACATGAGCTCACAAGAAGCTAAAGCGGAACATGCTTGTGGAGACTCACACATAAAAATGTCTGCATATATGTGCCCCAAATGTTATCAGTAAGAGGGTGGTTGCTTTTTGGTCTACTTTTGTTTTCTTAGTTTGCTACGATTAATATTTAATAATGAGGAAAGAACTGTTTTTAAAAATTGAGACCTGATTTACATACCATAAAATGTAGCCTTTTCTGCAGAATTCAGCAGTTTCTAGTGTATTCACCAAGTTGTGCAACCATTACCACTCTCCAATTCCAGAACCTTTCCATCACCCCCAAAGAAACCCTGTATCCATTATCCTCACTCCCATTCCTCCCTTCTCCCAGCAGCCACTCATCTACTTTCTGTGTTTATGGATTTGCTTCGTCAAGACATTCATATAAACAGACTCATAAAGATGTGGCCTTCGTGTCTGGTGTCTTTTACTTAGAATGTTCTCAAGGCTCATCCATGTTATAGCATGAATCAGTACTTTTTTTTTTATGGCTGAATAATACTTCCCTATAAGGATATACCACCTTTTGCTTATCCATTCATCAATTAACAAATATCTGGGCTGTTTCCATTTTGCTATTAGGAATAATATTGCTATGAAAGGAATGTGTAAGCTTTTGTATAGACATATGTTTCAGTTCTCTTGGGTATATACCTAAGAGTAGGACTGTTAGGTCACGTGGTAACTTGATGTTTAATGTTTTCAGGAACCACCAAATTGTTTTCTAAAGAATGTGCACCATTTTACATTCCCACCAGCAGTGTGCCACCGTGCAGAATGAAGGTGCCAAGCAAAAGCCCAGAGGAATAACCCTTACAAGTGGTCCCAGGTGTTCCACATACTACTCAAATCTTCCACCCCTCATATCTGGATAGCTCTTTGGAGTGCAGTGTGTTCATACACATGACCTCTGGTTTAAGCAGGAATTCTATTCCTGCTTCTAATAATAATGGTTTAATGTTTTATTCTCTTTCAGTAATTGTTTCGTTTGTATTCTATTTTATAAGCACGATCACAACACTTAGAAATAATTTTATACTTGAATGGTTCCACTGCCAATCCTTTCCTACGCTGACTTGCCCATTCATGGTCTTTTACTTTGATTTATCTTTCAGTGGCCAGACACGCCCCTTAGTGGTTTTTTCTCAGGAATGGTGCATGGCTGTAGCTACAGCTACACACAAGGTATGTCTTTGCATGACTGAAATGAATCTCTTTACTCTCAAATGTGAACTGAAACGTGGCCGAGTTAAATTATTGGGTCACAAACCTCTTCCCTGAAAACTCGATGGGTGCTGCTCCATAGCCTTCCGGAGCCTACTGTAGACAAGTCTAAGCCCAGTGTAGTCTTTTTTCCCCTTTGACTTTAAGTCTCCTTCTGCCTAGATGTTTATATATCCTCTCTTCAGTCTCAAAATTTTAAAGTTTCTTCACCTGGACATTATTTTAAGTGTTACCTAGTTTGCTAGTTTTGGCTGATTCATGAGCCCTTCAGGTCTTCTTCGGTTCAGGGAAATTGAGGATTACTTCTATTCCATTTGTCCTGAGGGAACCCCCCTTCCATCCACATCTGGGGTTTCCTGTTGCTTTCTTGCCCCTTCTGAGATGGGCAGTGGATCCTCCTCTTGACGCCTTGACCCACTGCAGCGCCAGCTAATTTCACAAACTGGCGTTGTGTGATTTATTTCCTGGTGCTCTTTAAGTCTCTAGCTCCTTTTTCATCTCGGTCTACTGACTCATCATCTCATCTTTCAGAGCATCTACAACTACTCTCAGAGAATAAACATGATGATGTTTGAAATGTATTTCAGTCTCGTGAGTAAAGGCTTGGAAACTTTTCCCCAAAGCCTGCTCTTGCTCTAGTTCTTGCACACCTTGTTTATTCCCCTTTATACTGCTGATCTCCTCAGTAGGTCCTTACAAATGTTAGTGTTTCTATTTGCTCATTCTTGAGTGAACACAGATATTTACCCAAAAACAGTGTAGACGGATTCCCTCCAGTTTCCTTTATATGCCCTGATGGATTCAAGGTTTTCCTGGACAGGCCAGGAATTAGGGTCCAGAACCACATCTGTCACTCATCAACTGTGACCACTCTTTTAGTCAACATCTTCATTTCTCTTGCCTTGGTTTCCTTGTATATAAAACAGGAAAGTTGAGCTAATCTTTAAACATCCTTTAGTACTACATCCTATATAATAAAAGAGAAACATGCAAATTTGACCATACCTTCACTACCCTACCAGCCAATCAGGAGCGGGGGGTGGGGCCAAGGTACAGGCAAGGCAAGGGGTGCAGCAGGAGGGGCCCCGGCCTGGGGAGCAGACGCTGCACTGGAGGTCCCAGCCGGGGCCCTGCAGAGGAACGGGGCAGGTGCCGCGGGCCAGCCAGCGGCGGCAGCACAGCATCCGCTGCTCCCAGGCCGGGGCATCACGGAGGGGCAGGGAAAGCACCATGGGCCGGCCGGCGGCAGGGCAGCATCCGCTGCTCCCCAGGCTAGGGCGTCGCGGAGGGGTAGGACCCCATGGGGTTAGGTCGGGCTGGGCTGTGGGCAGGGTGCCCGCGGCTGCCTGTAGCTGTGGCTGGCCTGAGTGAAACTGGCCCAGGTGCTGGGTGCCTATAGCTGGCCAGAGGGAGGGAAGCTTGGGTCCCAAGTGTGGGCAAGGCAGAGGCAGTTAGGAGCAATCAGGCCATCAGGGGAGCACTTAGGGGTGATCAGGCAGGCAGGCAGAGGTGGTTAGGGGTGATCAGGCAGGCAGAGGTGGTTAGCGGCAATCACACAGGCAGGCAGAAGGGTTAGGGGCGATCAGTCAGGGAGGCCAGTGAGCAGTTAGGAGCCAGTGTTCCTAGATTGCGAGAGGGATGTCCGACTGCCAACAGTCAGACATCTCTGACTGCCAACAGTCAGACATCCCCGAAGGGGTCCCTGATTGGAGAGGGTGCAGGCTGGGCTGAGGGAACCCCCCTTCCGTGCACGAATTTCATGCACCAGGCCCCTAGTTTTTTATACTCTTATGTGTCACATATAGATGTAAAGTTTCATTAGTCTGGAATTAGTTATCAAGAATTTTGCTAAATATATGTGTATAAGCAAACACCCTATTTCTTAAGGCTTACTGTACTTTATTTCAAAACCACAAACATTAAGCTCAAGAAATAACTTCATTTGATTATATATAAGAAGAAAGAGAGTTATAAACAATTTACCACGAGCTAGCAGAATACATGCCCCAGGGATATACTAAGAATGAAATGTGTACAAGAAGGCAAAAGCTATACACAAGCAACTGAGAGTTAGCTTTCCTCCCTTACAGTTTCTGCAGGGTCCTGTCAACACTCCGACATTCAGTCTTGTTTAAACACTGAGTACCAGTCAGAGACCATGATAACTGACCATGTCATCGCTGGGCCAGTCTTTCCACAGCTCATAAACATTTTAAGGGATAACACTGATCGAGAGCTTCCTGTTGGCACACACTCCATAAGCATCATCGCATTGAATTCTGCCAACCACCTACTTAGAGACTATCCTCCATCGTCTCTGGCTCTGTAGTCTCCCACATGTCTTATTGGGTATACCAAGAATGGAGGGTCCTGGCCACCCTAACCCAGGGCATTTGGGTAGTGAGTCCTTAGGCAAAGGCAGAATTTGAAACCAGTTGGGTCTGCACGCTATTCCGAACCACTTCTTTATACGCTATCCCACAGGAGCTGAACAGCATGTCACACTCTGTACTGGAACATGCACTCCCATCTAGCCATCTGCTCCCTTCTCTTTCCCTAAGCACTGGGGCTTCTCAACTCCTCAAACATTAACCCCTCTTCTTTTTACTTTCCTAAGAAGCAAATGGCTTCATACCAGGGTGCTTGGCTCTGGTATTAGGGACAGCTACTTCTGAGTTATCCCTGATCCTTTCTTCGTACTCCCCATCTGTGGCTTCCAGCACCAGGGTCAGTGACAGCCCCGTCTCTGTCTCCATCCTACACTCACTCCGAGGTCTGCGAGTTCAGGATAATACAAAACACGTTGAGTCACAGATCAGTTTCCCACGGGCTTTCTCGGAGTAAAGCCTCCTCACTGGATTCTGTACACTGACCTCAGTCAGGCATCTAGAACTAACAGGCGGGGTTTCCACTTTTGCAAACACCCTATTTTCGGATCTTCCCTCCACCGGCAGTCTGGAGAGATCTCACGTACTCTTAATCTGAACCTAAAAATTCTGGAAATTCTATAGCAATCTCTTCCCTGCTCCCCAAGCTCAAATACAGAAGGGATCAACAATGTGCTCCTAAGTCACAGAGCTCCCAGGTTCAGAGGCAATAGCCCCCTTACTCACCTCCCACACTTCAGTCTCCTCCCACATCACCCCTCCTCCACCAGGATCATGACTGATGGCGCTTCTCTCCTATAACTCTAGAATGATTCTCCATGCACCACAGGATAACATCTGAACTGAGCATGGCCTGCAAGTCCCTCTGAGTACTGACCTCAAACCACTTCTCCAGCCTCACTGTCCTTAGCTCGTCCTCCCGCTTCACCACAAGCCTCACATTCCAGCAGCACACACAGCACACCGGAGACAGCGCACGCTCTCTCCTGCAGTATGTCACCCTTCACCTGGGAAACTGAAAATCTACCTTTAACATCCTGTGATCCTGATTCGGTCCCATAAGCTTCCATTTCCACCACTTACATCCCTGACACAGCATCGTCATGTATTCATTCCTATCTGTCAGGTCTGTGGGCTCCTAAGGGCAAGGAGTCAAGCCAGTACATGCTCAGTACATGTTTACTTCATGCATGAAAACCACTAATGAGACCAAGGTATTCTTTCATCCCCTGGAGAAGCACAGGTGGCAACCGATCTTTAAAGCAATAAAAAGAAGCCCAGCTGCTATATTGGAAACCACGCAGGAATGTGTCAGTAAGGAAGCTTTGGTGACAGATGGGAGAATCGGTCGGAATTCCCAGCGCAGGTCAGGAAAACAATGCTGTGAATGCCGGGCAGGAACGCTATAGTGTGTCCCACGTATCAGTGTCCCAGCCATACTGGCTTGCTGCTACTTCTTGAATTCACCAGGTCCTCGCTCAGCTGGGACCATGACAGATACAGTTGCCACCTCTTCACCTGGCAAACTCCAACTCACCTTTCCTCTGAGAGGCTATCTCTGACCCTCCTAGCCAGACAAACCATCCGTTTGTGGCCTCTAAGCCCTTGTACTCCTCTTTTGGAGCCATTATCATAATTAATTTTTCATATACTTGTTATTATTTTTATATGTATCAAACTCTGCTACTAGACTGTAAGCTAAAAGGTAGCAAGGACCAGACCTGTCTTTCTCCTCTACTGTAGCCCCACAGTCAGCATAGTGCTGGCGCTCCGCAGGCCCTGAACAACGACTGGATAAATGGGTGGGTGGATGAATGGATGGATGGACAGATGGGCCGGCAGGCAGGTAGATCTGGAAGACAGGGAGGAACAAAGAAGGAATAAGGCTACCTTTGACTGTTGGTACAATACTTTGATATTACCCAGCTCTTTACTCTGACTCAACCCTCACAAAACAATTTCAGATCTTAAAACTGGGGCTTTCCACTGAAGAAAGGATATGCACACACAGGAGATATTCCTGTTTACTTGGGAAGCAGGTGTCACAGCAAATTGACACACCTGGCATTCTGGCTTCAGATTCAGTGAACTTTCTGTAATACCAGCCTGCTCTCTCTGCTCCGCAAGTATACTGGCTATACTGGTGACAAAGAAGCTCTCGGCCTTTAATGAGCCCTTCAGTATCACAATGAAGCCCCCGAGGCCAGTGTGTGTGTTGCTGACAGCCCACCAGAGCCCTTGCCTTTTCTCAGCCGGAGATCTGCGCTGAGTCAGGCCTGAGATCCCCTCCCCATGCAGTCACACTCCAGACTCAACAGAAAGCCTTGCTGCAGAGGTCTCGTCGGAGAGAAACGCTTCCTTGTGGACACGGTCTATACACAGTGTTCCCCGAGCTGTGGTAGCTGCTGAGAAATTGCAATAGGCAAATAGATATGCTGAAGTCCATGAGTGTTGCTGGGTAGGGAATCAGGACACCTGAGTATGAAACCCTGGCAAAGTTCCCATGCTCATCCAGAAAGTGGGGAGGGTGGACCTTCGGGATGGACCAGCACTGTCTCTGATGAGCACAAAGGCCACGGCAATGCTCCCTGTGCAACAGCCCAGGCGCAGGTCCACCCAGAGATAAAGGAGAGAAATAGCTGATGGAAGCAACCAGCATCTTTTGAAAATATCAAAAGAATGCTACATGTCAATCAGCAAGTAACTTCTGATTTTATCAAAAGGCTTCCCAACAGGAATGAACTCTAACATTAGCTATTAGCATCGATGATTACTACACCGGAGCCATTTACAAGAAAGACCAGGGTCTCCTGGTGCCTAGAATGAAACCGGACCTTAAAACCCATCACTCCAAATTGAACTCGACTCCTCGAATTTCATAATCAGGAAATTTGAAACTAAAACCAAGGGGAAATATTACAAATACGTCTTTCCAATTAATCTGTTTCCTTACCTCACCTGTGACTCCTCCTTTATGTGTCAGAAATCATGCCCTGAGGAAGCCTAAGGTTTGAGAAAAGACATGTGAGGAGCCCCACACTTCTCCCATAGCTACACCGTGAACAGTCTATACTCTCTGAGCTTCCATTTTATCCTCTCACTTCAAAGCCTACCCCCACCTACCATGCAGAACAAATATGAAGCTGGAAAATCAGGTGTCAAGAGACTTTGTAATGTGTTGAGATATTTTATAATCAAGGGACCTCAGATCCAACCAACAACCTTCTCGTTTTAGAGATTCAAATCAGTTCCTGGGCCCTCATTCAACAACCATATATGGAACACCTACTATGTGCCAGGCACTGGGGACCCAATGATGATCACAGCAGCCACAGTGCATGAGCTGATGGGACTGCATTATACCACACCAGAGGAGAATGATAGCACCAACAATTACTCTGAAGAGTATACGGCCACACCCTGCAGGCCGTGCTAACAATTTGGTCTTTTTACAAGAATTTAGAAACCCGCGAAGGGTTTTGAGCAGAGGGAATGACACACTCAGATCGTAGGGCGGGAGGAAGTACAGACTCTTGCAAAGCAGTAGGGGGGTCACAAGGAAGCGGCTGCTGGTCACACAGTGTCATTACATCCTCCAGCAGGGAGCTTGCTGCAATAGCCTCGCGGGGAACCAATTTCAAATGCTAGTGGGCAAAGTGTTAGAGAAATGATGCCTAGAGGGGGGAAGAGAAACAGCCACAGAAAGAGCACAAAATAATAAATATTTTAAAACAGTGAAATTCACTAATTCTATTTAATAGACTTTATTGCCACAAAGAGACACAACAAAATTCTCCTAAATTTATTAACTTGTTTTCCATAAATATTTAATTACTCAGAAATGTACCAAAAGTACAGACTCCCTCGACCTAGTTATCAAGCTTATACAAGAATAAGAATTACTGTGTCCATAAACATGAATTTAATTACGTTCATTATTCTTTCTTTCCTCTCCAATAAGATGTTTGTAAAGAAGCCTTTGACTGTTAAAGCCAAGCATTTAATTTTCTTCTGCTTACTCAAGCAATTGTCTTAAACTTAAAATAAAACCTTATAATAAAAATATTTAAATCCCAAAGAGGGAAAGTATAATATTGCATTAGTTCCTATTGAAGACCCATTATCTACATGGAATCACGGAAGAAAAGAAAGAATGGGGACACCAGCCTTCAGTTCCTGAACTGGCCTGAGAGAGGGCCCACCCCCAAAGTGACTCTGTCCTCTTCCTCACTGGAACCCTATGGCTGCCCTAAGCTTGCATCTGCACTCCCTCCACAGACTGATTTGTACCTGCCACCCTCCACAGGGCACCCAAAAAGCCCTCTAACATCGGTTAGTCTAGCTCCCATTTACCAGGTACTCACGGTGTGAGCACTATGCTAAGTCCTGTTCCACAGCACCCCCTTGAAGCCTTGTAAGAACCATGAGGAGGAAGTACCATCACACTTCTGCACTGTGAGGAGACAGGAGTGGCCACCTGCCTGGGACCACAGGGCTTGTGAATGGTGGATCACAACACGAACCCACATCGTCCTGACTCGAGGCTGTGCTTTCAGTGCTGCCCTACCCACCTCTCTGACGCTCCGGAGATAAATCTTCTGCAAAGAACACAAGGGATTTGAAAGCTCTGCAGAGAAGCCGTGGAAGGATGCGCTGCTCTGGGTCATCATGGTCTCTGCTCTCCTCAGTAAGTGCCGGTGAGACAAGCCTGACCCCTGCCTCCCCACAGGGAAAAGCCTGGAACTGACCAGGGCGGGTGACTGCTCCTGGTCGGGCTGGGAAATCACCTTTGAGAAGAACTTGTACAAAAGAAGAAACACTTGTGGACAAACCCATGGCCCTGGATCAACAGGACCCCTGGGAATGTTTCACAGACTCCTTGTGCACTTTGTGACTTCATAGCTGATTTCTTTAATACCTTAACCATCACCTTCACCTTCTCCTTCACCTTCACCTTCACCACCCAAACAGCACCACTTCCCCATGCAAGAACCCAGAAAAAATAGCCAAAGAGGTGCTTCTTGCTGTTCCCACAGCACTGAGGGTGATTAAAATGACAGTGAACACTCTGTGAGCGTCAGCTTCACTGACTCTTGAACAACAGCCCCGAGGAGGGTAACACTGCTGTCCCCATTGTACACACCAGCAAACTGAGACTCAGAATGGAAAGCATACTTGCCCAAGGTCCCAGAGGCCACAGAGGGGAATGGGGGGAGTACTAGGATTTGAACCCAGGTCTGCCTGGCTCCAGAGTCTGAATCTTCTTGGCCGCTTCACTTGAGGTCCTCCATCACATCGACCAGCAGCTCCGCAAGGGACAGAATGGAGCTCCTTCATCTGCATAGGCCCAGCATCCAGCAAAGGGTTTAGAACAAAGCAGGAGCCCAGCGAGGATGGTGAATGAACGCCACTTGAAGGAAGTGATACCTTCTCTCCTTCTAAGACAGTGGCTCCAGAAATGCTCCAGGATGCCCCTCACAGAAGCCAACCTGACCAACTATCTCTACTCCTGGTCAAACTTTACAGACCACCTACTCATCTCCCTCAGGTCCGCTCCTCTGCAACCCCACCCCAAGGGAAGAGTGAGCAGCCATACTTCTGAGGAGGAGCGGTGGGATTCAGCAAGCTAAGCGGTTCACTTTTACATTTGTCCTTTTTTTTTTTTTTTGCCTCCCCATCTTATCCTGGAGCAGCTGAAGCAAACATTTCTTTCCTCTCCCATCCCTAAGACTTAGTAAGATAAGTAGCACCAGCCATATCCAAAGTCTACAGCTGATATATGGCACAGTACACTCCTGTCTTGGAATCAGCACTCAAATACTTGAGGAATGAAGTAACAGAGTCCAGAGTCTGGGTTTCACCAGAGACCTGATGGCCTATCGATAAGAGTCTGCCAACAATTGGTGGCATGACTTGTCTAAGCAGAGATCCATCACAATGTCCACAAAAGCTTATCCTGGAGACTCAGCGACAACGAAAGCAGGGGACTCCCTGGGCAGTAATACGCATGCAGCGATGCCCCCATCAAGGTGCAGACAATGAAAGTCAGAGGAGCATAACTGGGAATAGTCACTCGTGCCTACAACTGAGTAGGTTTCACAAAGAAGGGAAATTTTAAGTTGGCAAGCCATTCTCAAATCACCCAGGGAGAAGTCATGGTTTCCTGCCTTCATGGCCCCCATACTGGCCACCTCCCCACCATCACACCCACCATGCTATTTTGTAATCAGTGACTTGTGTGCTGTCTCCCTGAACAGTATATGAGCGTCTCAAGGGCTAGGACTTTAGGTTCACCCTCAACTGCTAAGTAAGTATCTGCTGATGAAGAATAAGAGTCAACTTTAGATTATTATTTTAACACTAGATGCCCAGTGCACAAAATTCATGCACTGGGGGTAGGGGGGAGGCGTGTAAGGGGGTCCCTCAGACCAGCCTGCACCCTCTTGCAGTCTGGGACCCCTCGGAGGATAGCTGGCAGTCAGACATTCTCTCTCAGTCTGGAGCTCTCGTAGTCCAGGACCTCTTGCTCCTTACTGCCCGCCTGCAGTGGAGGCAGGAGAGGCTCCTGTTAGCCTGGCTTCAGGCTGAGTGGCACTCCCTCTGTGGGAGCAAACTGACCACCAGGGGCAGCTCTGTGTTGAGCATCTGCCCCTTGGTGGTCAGTGTGTGTCACAGCGACTGGTCTTTCCACTGGTGGTTCTATCATTTAGTCAATTTGCATATTAGGGTGTTATTATATAGATACCAGCTACCCTTCTTGAGCCTGCTATTGCTGCAAGTACTTGCCTGTATGGTCTCATTTCCTCTACACACACACACACACACACACACACACACACACACACAGGCAGATCCTATTATCATTATCTATTTTACAGATAAGGAAACTAAAACAGAAATTAGGTAAACTGTCTCAAGTAATACAGTACATGACGGAGCTGAACTATGAGTCATATGTGAATGAAAAATCAGTTTTCAGTTACTAGTGAACAAAGTCCCTTTCCTTTCTCTGTCCTCCGCCTTGAATCCAAATAGGTGGTTACCCTTTAGTCTCCTGTTCACTGGGACCAACGCCATGTCTTTCCTAGAGGAGAACAAGGGCTATCCCTTGTTATTCTTCTAAACAATGACTCCTAACCACTACTTAGTAAACATCATTGAGGCAGAAGGTGGAATGGAAATCAAATTTGTGCTTTTTTTTTTCAAAGATAGTTATATTTTGTTTAATCTCTTTCACTGATTTTTTTACAGAGAGGAAGGGAGAGGGATAGAAAGTTAGAAACATCGATGAGATAGAAACATTGATCAGCTGCCTCCTGTACACCCCCTACTGGGATGCGCCTGACCAAGGTACATGCCCTTGACCAGAATCAAACCCGGGACCTTTCCCAGGCTGACGCTCTATCACTGAGCCAAACCAGTTTCAGCAAAAACTGTGGTTTCAATATCAGTCCAAAACATTTATTTAGGAGGAAGTCTATCTACCAATTGGAACATTTTCCAATGTTGGAATAATTTCCCAAATAGATCAAGTTAATAGATGAAACAGCAAGAGTGTGTACAGAACGTTATAATTTGTGTAAGAGAAAAAGTACATAATAAATAAAAAAATGGTAACAGCGATTGCCTCTAGAGAGAACTAGTAACTAGAACCTCAAGGCAAGAACTTTTACATTTGCTCCTTCTTAGAACTACTTGCCTTTAAAAATATCCATGTGTGATTCTGTTTTTAATTTCTTAAAAAATAAGATAAAAACATCATTTAAAGAAGCCACTTATTGTCAGGCCTTTCCCAAATACTCACATACATATTATTGTAACCATAAAAAATATTCATGTTTATGAACATAAATTGGATAAACTTAATTTGTCTTTCATGTTGAGGTTCACTAATTTCACAAATGTTGCAATATTTTGTCTGTGCCAGGCAGTGCGAGACAGATATTTTTAAAATATATTCTATTGATTTTTTTACAGAGACGGAGGGAGAGGGATCGAAAGTCAGAAACATCAATGAGAGAGAAACATCGATCAGCTGCCTCCTACACACTCCCCACTGGGGATGTGCCCACAACCAAGGTACATGCCCTTGACTGGAATCGAACCCGGGACCCTTCAGTCCGCAGGCCAACGCTCTATCCACTGAGCCAAACTGGTTTCAGCTAGGCAGATATATTTTTTTAATTTTAATTTTTCTTTTTTTTATGTAGGCAGATATTTTTTAAAGAACTAAAGAACAGGTCATTAGTTTCCTCCCCCCTGTCTTTCAAAAAAAACATGAGGGCATACTAATCAGAATGCCAGAGCTAGGACTACTCTTGTTTTTTTGTTTTTTTTAATGTATTTTTATTGATTTCAGAGAGGAAGGGAGGAGGAGAGACAGAAACATCAATGATGACAGAGAACCATGGATCAGCTGCCTCCTGCACGCCCCACACTGGGGACTGAGCCCAAAACGTGGGCATGTCCCCTGACAGAAAACTGACCTATGACCTGACTCACAGGTCAAAGCTCAACCACTGAGCAACACAGGCCGGGCACTAGGAGCACCCTGGATGTTCACACAGCCTAACATTCTTACCCAAGTAAGAAAACGGAGGCCTGGAGAGGCGGGACTGGACCAGGGTTACATAAGAACTGACAGCCTCAGAATCACTGCCAGTCAGTGCTTTGCTTCTATGCCACATGCAGCTCTGTTGTGCTGAAAGATGGGCAGGCAGCGAGGGGCAGAATGGACCCTAGTATATACGGAGTGCCTACTAACCGGGTGCTTTCACATATCTTATCTCGTTTGTTCTTCATAACGAGCTCTCAAGGTAGGCATAATTATCCTCATTTTACAAATAAGGAAACCAAAGCTCTGAGAAGCTGAGAAACTGGTGCAGGAGGCTTCAACTGCAGGCCTGCCTGACTTCCGAACCAGAGGCCGTCCCCTCCGTACCGCAAAAGAAAATCGATTTTAAGAGGGAGACTGGGCTATGTCGCAGGGAACCTCAAAGCAGTATTTCCCACTAACGAAATTTGTCTCTCAACCCTGGACAGTATCACTGCAATAATACCCATCAAAAAGCCTATCCCCTCATTATCCAACACAGGTTCTAGCTCTTGTGTGCCCCCACGTTTGGATTTTCCTTTTAATCCACAGAGCACGATGGTTATCCTGAGGGCACCAACCTCTGACAGCCATCTGCACAGTCTCTGCCGGGAGAACAGAGCAGCTCCCACATGCTGCTGCTAGACCGTGTAGACACCTCCCACATGAGCACAGGCCAGAGGAAGGACCCAACCATGAGATGCCCTCCCCATGGTGCCACCAGGTCAGTGGTTGGCAAACCACAGCTCGCGCGCCACAAGTGGCTCAAGAGTCGTGGTTTGCTGCTCTGTTGACTGTTGAGTTTGCCGACCACTGTTCTAGAGTGAAGATAAATGCAGACCAATACAGGAGAAGCCTCCTCCTGCCTTCTCTTCTGCCCATGCAACACCGGCGGGAAGCATTCCAGTTCGGATTGGTCTAACTGCCAGGGAGTAAAGGCACTGCACAATGAAAGGTCACACACCTGGGACACTCTTCTGAATAGGAGGGAGCCCCGTCATCTTTTATTTATTTATTTTAGCCCCATCATCTTGCTTTCTTCTCTCTGCTCCTGTAGGAATCTAATTCTCCTTTCAGTGTAGTAAAACTAGACTTTGTACTTGAATCGGCAGAGAGATTCCATAAGGCTCGAGCCTAGGCTTCATGCTCTATCTAGTTCAGAGTCCTCACTGGAGTTGGGGTCTAAAGGTCAGCAAACAATGAAGTGTTCCCCCCACCACCACCATCTTTCCCCCTCCCGTTGTACCCTGCCACACCTCCCCATCTTTTGGGGATTTCCTGCCACAAGTCTGACCCCAAACTCAAACAAGAAAATGGTCTAGAAATCTCCTCCTCTTCAGACCCCCGGTTCCCGAGTCCAACCCGCCCATCAGCACAGACAAGGGAGACTCATGACGTCATAAGGACGTGCTTGCTCCCTAAGCTGTGCTCCATCCAATCTTCACAAGGCCCCTGGAGGCGCACAAGGCAAGTACATGAGGCCCGTTTTTGCGAAAGAGAAAAAGACTCTGCAAGATAACACAGAGGAAAAAGCCTCTGAACCCTCATTCCTGTTCTGCCCCTAACCAGGCTGCCATATCGGGTTTTTGGAGACCACCACTGTTAAGATTTCCAGCAGCTTCTGGGGTGACTCTTCAAGCTTCCTAGTCTTCAAGAAGCACACACATTTCTCAACAGCTGCTCATCGAACGAAAGCCAAGCACCCCCCAATCTAGGCATGGCCCCTGCAACAGCAACAGGAAAAGTCCCCGAGATGTGAAAAACGGTAAGTCCCACGTACTGGCATGGCGTGGCACAGGGGAGCCGCCAGCCGAGTAACCAGGACACCTGAGACCCAAGTTCGACTCAGGAAAAGCCCAGGGAGGCCTTGGCAGGCCCTTCTGGCCCAGAGGCAACCCTCGAAATCCTCCAGAATCCTCAGAAAGCCCCAAACTCCCGCTTCCACCCAAACCCTGCTGGACAGCGGAGAAGGCAGCACTCCCTCCTCCAGGGACCACTCACCTCTGCCCGCGCCGCACCTGCAGCCCGGCTTCCGGGCCAGCGGCCACTCAGGGCCCCGCCCCGCGCCTGCAGGTCTCCCAGCCCCGCCCCCTGCACCTGTGGTTCCCCCGGCACCAGCTCTCCGGCCGCTCCGGACTCACTTCGCAGCCACCTCCCCCTGGCAAACCGGCGATCCCATCTGCCCCTCCACCCCACGGCCGCACTCGCAGCCCCTCCGCCCCACCGCACTGCCTCCGCACCTAAAGGTGGGCCTCTCCCCGTCTCCATCCCTGCGCCCGCTGCCCTTCAAACCGAGCCCCAAGCGGACCAGCGCACCGAAGGCCCCCGACCCCGGCCTTGCGCCCGTAAACCCGCCCTAAAGAACCCCCACCCCCGGGCCCGCCTCCCGCGCCGAGGCCCCTCCCGCGCCGAGGCCCCTCCTGGTCCAGCGGCCCCTCCAGGTCCCGCCTCCCGCACCTGCAGCTCCCTCCAGCCCGGCCCTCGGGGCCCCGCCCCGCCCGCGGGCCGCTCTCTTCTCACCGCCCGCTCTCGCCGCCGCTGCCGCCGCAGTCCCGGCCGGTCACCTTGACGCGGGCCGCAGTGGCTGCCGCCGCCTCCTCATGGCCCTGGGAGCGGCCCAGGCGGCAGCGGCGCCTTCGCTCGGAGGCCGGGGCCGGGCCGGGCCGGGGCCGGGCCGGGCGCAGCTGGAGCGCAGGCCGTCGCGGGAGCGGAGCGGGTGCCCAGCCGCAGTAGAAACCGTCCGCTCCTAGACCTGAGCGGCGGGCCGCCCAGCCAATCGGTGGTTAGCTCTCGACCAGATCCCCCAATCAGCTGGTCGCAAAGGCGGAGACACGCAAATCGGCCGGCTGGGCGCGCCAGTGCGCAGCCGCTGCAGCCGCGGTCCTCTCTGGACTCGGCCTCTGCTCCAGTCGGTGGACTCTCGTCGGCCCCTCCGCTGCCCGCCCGCCAGCCTCACAGCCCCGCCACGCCCATCCCCTTCCTAGGAATAGCGCCTCGCATGTCGCTCTCCATACATCATTCCAAGCCTCAAGCAAATTCCCCTAAAATCCCTACCTAGGGTTTGCCGATTGCAACAAAAAATGGTTTTGTGAGAGACACCTTGGTGCCCATTCTTTCCAACTCGGAGGCAGGCACAGAACACAGAGCGTCAGAGCCTCCAGTCCAACCCACTTATTTGACAGCTGGGCAACAAGGCCCGGGGAGGCAAAGGGACTTGCCCCAGACCACACGGGTGCAAAACGGGGAAATAAGCCTGTCTCTTGTCTCCCTGCTCCCAAATCCTTTACTCAGTGCCAGGTGCCAGGAGGTGAACAGAGAGGTTAGGTCATTTGTTTCAAGTCGCAGAGATAGTAAGTTGCAAACAGGTCAATGAAGTCTTGGAAATCCGGAAACACACACCTCTGTTCTGTCTCCCACTGAAGGGAGGCTTTAGGTGCGGCCTTCCTCTGAATGATTCTTGGACCCATTGACAAGTAGAACGTCATTTAAACAATTGCTAAATTCATTTTACAATAACATCAGAGTAAGGAAAGATGTTACCGTGCTTCTGAAAGCTGATGGAAGGAAAAAGAAACAAACAAGAAAGAAAAATCAGTAGAAATTAAGCCATTTCTAAGTCTTTAGAGATCTCTGAGGACACTTTCTGCCATTTCACATTAAAAAATAATCATCAAAAAAGATAATTAAGTATCGCCCACTGTTAAAGCGTGTGGTGCTGGTGGGGTGGGCAGCTCCCAGCATCCCCTGAGTCACTCTCAATGAGGGGAAGGACCTTTTGAACCACAGGTGGAGAGAAGAATTGGAGAAGTCAAGGGGGATCCGCCAGGCCAGCTGCCTCCGCACAGATTTGTACTTTATGGACAGCCAAGCTTTGGGACAGTTCAAGGAGCTATTTAAAAAAAAAACAACAACCATATTTTATTGATTTTTACAGAGAGGAAGGGAGAGGGCTAGGAAAGTTAGAAACATCAATGAGAAACATCAATCAGCTGCCTCCTGCACACCCCCCACTGGAGATGTGCCTGCAGCCAAGATACATGCCCTTGACAGGAAATGAACTTGGAACCTTTCAGTCCGCCAGCCGATGCTCTATCCACTGAGCCAAACTGATTTCGGCACAAGGAGCTATTTTCATTAGTGGTACTGATCAACAAGGCCCCCATAGCCCTTACCTTGTAATGTCCACAGCCTTGTGTGGAAAGTTTTAGGATGGATGTGAATATGTTACGTAAGATTATAACCCATCTTGCTCTCTTTTGCTGGCTTTGAAGATGCAAGTTGCCATGTAGTGAGCTGCACTACGGAGGTCACTCAGTAAGGAGTCTCTGGCCAAGAGCCAGCAAGAAGCCGGGCCCTCGGTGCAGCTGCCTGCAGGGACTGAACGATGCCAACAATCATCTGAGGTCAGACACGGATCCTTGCCATCCAGCCTCAGATGAGTCTGCATCCCTGGCCAGCACCTGGGGATGCTTTGAGATCCCGAGGCAGAGGGCCCAGCTGCACTGTGCCAGACTCTTGACACACAGAAACAGAGGTAATAAATGCATATTGTTTTAAGCTGCTAAGTTTGTGATAAAAATGTTGCATAGCAACAGATGACTAACACAGAGGCACAAGCCACCCTTATCCTGGAGTCCAAGGGACAGCTTCTGGGCAGAGGCCATCAAGCCCCCAGGTGCAGCAAGGATTCTAGAATGTAGTGCTCCTCGGGATCCTGGGGCATCCAGAGACAGAGGAGAGGACAGACAAAAGAACAGCATCCCTGGGATACAGAGAACAGTGGCAATAGTGAGGTGCCCCCAACGTGAACCATCAACATGGGCAGCGGGGCGAGATGGAAGAGCAGGAGTTGAGAGTGAAATTTTCAATGTGGTCAGTTCCCGGAAATAATGCTGGCTTTGCCACGTCCCAGCCAGGTGGCCTTACACAAGGGTCCAAACCTCTCTGAACCTCAGTTTTCTCAGTTATACGAATGTAGTCATCAGAGTGCCTACCGTGGAAGGTTCTCCTGAGAAAGTGAGTTAGCCCTCTAGTGGCCATGAGAATGCGCCTTGCAGACCTCCAACTATGGGAGCTCACTTGACCAAGGGCCCAGCTGCTGATCCTGAAACCTGTAACGCATTTGCACTGAGGCAACACTACACATGGCTGCACCCAGTGCCAGACATGGCGGGGACCCTAAGGTGGACAGGTCCCTGGGTGGTAATGGGACTCCTCTGACGATTTCCATACACCGCCTTCCCTCTCTTCTTCACTTAGAGTCAGGTTTGCATCACAATCTGGTGGCTCTCAATCCTCTTCAGCTCGCTGACCATTTATTTCCCTTTGTTGAATTCTGTGTGGCATCAGCTTCCCCCTTTTATGGTCTCCCATGTATCATCACAGAGTCTGGGTGCTTAGGAGAACTCCATTTCCCAGCATTCCTTGCTACAAAGGTGACTAGTTCAAGTCCACCACTGAAAAGTACAGTCTTGTTACCTGCAGTGGTTATGCCCTGTCAAGTCATTGTGAATACTCATTAAACCATTGTTCCTAGGGTATATACAGGTTTAGGTTCCTGTGAGGCTCTGCACAGCATTGTTGGGAATCAATCAAAACATAACCTTGTTTTATGTGTGCTTCTGTTTAAAGACACCTTAATATACATTGTCGATTCCTTAACATGGAACTCACGACCAACAGCTCTCTAACTCATGCCAGAACCAAGTTTATCTAACACATTTGTTTTCTCTGTAAGGCACCTCACAGCCTTCCTTTGCTTGGGAACACCAGACAGCACTTCAGCACTGTGCCTGGGGGTCATTTTAAACAGAGAAATCATCATCAACAACAACAACAAAAAACCCTCAAAAATGCAAAAAAAAAAATGGCATTAAATAGGTGACTAAAAGGACACTTGTTTACAGTATGAGAGTTTGTTTGACCTCTGCTGGGAATGTGGTACATCAGCACCTGACACCTTATGAGGAAAATATTTCCACAGGTAAAATTGTGCATAGGGAGGGGCTGGGTCTACCTTCAGGGTGAGACACGCTAACACAGTGCCTGCAGCCATATCTGACTGCAGTTGGAAGTGGGGCCACACAGCACAGCTTGCGGGGAGGAGGTTCCTGGAGGCCCATTCTGGGGATAGAACCGGGCAGTGGAGGGAAAGAAGGCAATGAGTAACTTCGTTATAGAACACTTAACAGCATTCCCATTTCACCAGAAGCCTAGCCAGGGTCCATCAGGCAAGAAGGGGTGAGTGAGGCCAGAGTGCAGGGAGGCAGTTGTGTTGAAAGGACAGAGAGGAAGTGATAGGAAGCCAGCAAATGGCCCCTCTGCAAATATGACACACAAGGCAAGAACCTCTTTGCCCAGCTGAGTTAGGCCAGTGCCAGGGATGCCAGGGAAGCCGAGGGCCCTGGAGAGAAGGATGGGCCATTCAGGGGGGGGGGTGCTCATGAAGGGAATGGTGTGAGGCCTCAGGACATTCAGACACCAGGCTCCATTCTCAGAGCCCAGAGCTCCCCCATTCCAGGTCCCTTTTGAGTCTCACTAATATTTGGAGATGTAAGGGGCGAAAGGGAAGGAGCTGAGGGGTTAAAAAAAAATAACAGAAAACCTGAAAACAGCTCCAGGGAGCCGGATGTGCGATGACTAGAACTTCTGGCAGAGACAGGCTACTTAAAATAACAGTCTAACAAAAGTAATTTTTTTGCCAAAGAAGTGTTCTTCCAAGTTATGGATTCCACCACCTCAATTTCAACAAAAGTCTGTTGGAAACATGTCTTATAATAATGTCTGTGAAAACCTTGGAGCAGCGGGAGGTGGACAGACAGATGTCCTCATGGCCCAGCGGGTGAGAAAAACAGCTCAGAGTCACATTAAGTCTAGAAGAGCCCCAAGAAAGGGCGAGGAGCCGGCCTGCTGTCATTGCCTATTTGCAGCGTGCTGGGGTCCTGTGGAGGAGAACCGAGAGCCAGGAGCCTGGCTCCAGGCGGGTGGCTTCTGTGCTCAGGAGGGACTTGCTAGTGTGGACAGTCCCTTGGGAGGCAGCCAGTTTCCACAGGCAGGCGGGGACTGGAGAGCCCTTCCACAGACGACTGCAGCAGCCCCCGCACTGGGAGTCGGGAGCACACAGCCTGGGTGGTCCCTTCCCACTTGTATAAGAGTGGAAGGGTCTTTCCCTTCCATGTTAAGCACTCCGTGGAAGGGGGAACAATTCAAATGACTTATCCTCCAATTGGCACATTTTAAAGCGCGTGCACGCGCGCACACACACACACACACACACACACACACACACACACACACTCACACACTCACACGGCACCTGAAGGTGGTACAAACTTGCAATCCATTCTAGCTCAGGGGCTTGGGCCACTCACGGCCACTAGTGGGGCCCAGTGAGTACGACAGGGACAGATCTTGTGTTGGGACTCAAAGAAGAACGTTCAAGGGCTGATCAGAGAGTGCCAAGGCTGAGGCCAAAAGGGATGAAGAAACGTTTGTGTGCCAGGACCTCACCGTCTCCCCAGCAAAGCTTGGGGTGGGCCTGTCGACATAGCTGGAGGAGACAGCACAACCACCAGCAACACCCAGCTGGCTGCCTTTAAAGGGAATGTCGCTCACCCCTAGAGGACCAGCCAGACTGATTAGAGCCAAGCTCCATTAGGGCAGAGGCAGGAGCAAAAGAAGTCCTAGTAAACAAACCCCTTTCAAAGATGAGGGCAGGGACCGAACTGCTGTCTGCGTTGGAGAGGAAAGGGAGGCAGCTCTGGCCCTCCTGTCCCTGAAGGTTACCCAGGGGTGACTGCATTATACCTCTGGCCCAGCCTCGCACAGTAGTCACCCAGAGAGGGCCAGGCACTCCCCCAGGCTGTAATGTCGCACATTTGTTTCCTTGGAGGTGACCATTTTTTGCTACCTGTGTTCTGAGAAAATTGAGCCCTATTTGCTGACAGAAGGTATCCAAGTTAGTCCTGTTGTGAAAACAAAGGAAAACATCATGTGAGATGTTTAAGTCGTTGAGGCGTGAGGAGATGGTCCAGGAAACAGAGGTGAAGACCAGCAAGCAGTAAGGGATTGGTGGTGGTCCTTGAACATTCTAGAAGATATCATAAACATTCCTAAAGCCAGATGCGCTTGGCCAGTTGTATGTATTGTAACTGGAAGGAACAAAAATGAAGACAGACCTTGACTTCAGGACAAATGGAAAGGGCCAGCTACTGCCAAGGGCCTTCGCCAGCAATACATCTGCTCATCTGCACATCAATTCTGACTCGGTGCGTCTGCTTCCGGTGGCTGGACACCAGACCTCCAGACTGGCAAGTCAGTGCACTTTCTCCATCATGCCTTTGAGTATCCCAGAGTCCCCAGGCCCCCTCACTGCCAACTCACCTATAAAGAAGCCCTCGTGAGAAGGAAGAGGTCTGGTTTTACACCAAGGAACAAGCTGGCTCTAGCAGCATAGAAGCCAGGTTTGATCCCCACCCAATTCCCAGCCAACAGTCCTGCTCAACCCTCCCAGAACACATGCATTTGCTCATTCATTCAGTTCTTCATGTGTACCTGCTATGGTGACAGACCCTGTGCTGAGGATTGCCTGGTGAGAGAAACAGTCCAGGATCCCTTTTATCATGGAACTTACAGGCTAGGGGAGACATCCTATATAATCCTATATAATAAAAAGCAAATATGGAAATCGACCATACGACAGAACAACCAGTTGCTATGATGCGCACTGACCACCAGGGAGCAGACGCTCAATGCAGAAGCTGCCCCCCGATGGTCAGTGTGCTCCCACAGGGGGAGTGCCACTCAGCCAGAAGCCCCGGGCCAGGCTCACTGCTGGTGAGCGAGCACAGCTTCGGTGGTGCTGAGGACGTCCAACTGTGAGGGTGCAGGCCGGGCTGAGGGACCCCCTACCCCGCCCCAGTGCATGATTTTTGTGCACCAGGCCTCTAGTTAATCGAGTAATTCCACTAGTCAATATACAATTACCAATTGAATTAAGTGTTCTGAAGGACAGGGACCCAGCTCATCAGAAGTCTCTGTTAAAGGGCCTGACCTAGAAAGGCTGCTATGGGAAGGGCTCCCTCGCTGAGCTGAGAACTGAAGGGGAGTTACAGGCTGAGGGAGAAGTTAGAGACAGCACATGCAGGTCCAAGCCCTCTGGCAGGAGCACAAGACACATTTGAAGGAGCTAACGGGTACTTGCACAGGCCAGTGGGAGGTGAGTCACAGGGATTTGCCCTGGGGAAGCCTGAGGATACACCGGGACCCTGAAAACCCAGTCTTGGCCACAGGAAGAAAGGTCAGAAACAGACCGGCTTCGTTCTCCTCTCACCAGCATCGCAGTGGCACAGAGCGCTTATGAAATCCTAACCTTTCGAAAACGGTGGTTAAGAAACGACAACATGGTGGATATCTGTTAGTGAAACTCAGAGGCCCAGAGGGGCAAACACAGAGGGAGACCACGGCACATTTGCTCTAGCAGCATTTTTATTTACAAACAGCAATTTCCATGGACTTTATTTATACCATAAAAAAGCCATTTACAAGCAAGAAACGAGAATTCAGAACAAAATTAAGCAGCACTGAAATATCCATATCACAAATCTGAAACAAAATGAATACAAGAGTAAAATATCATTTGAATAAATAAGTCTTAAATCCATGCTATAAAATAATCCTTAATGGCAAGTTACTAGTAGATACAGCATCCGCTTAGCTAGCTTCATTTACTTCATGTGGTGATGAAGTGTGGAGTTGTGAGGTTACCAGTTTATATTGCAAGATAATGACACTGTTAAGTCATTCAAATTGCTCAACCATTTATAACGGAAAAAAGTTAGCCCTACTAAGAGAAGTGGTGAGAGAGATGGTTTTCACATTAGGAAAATGGTCATTCTCAAAGAAACGGGGCACGTTTACTCTTACTATAGTCAGGGCAGCAACCAGAGGCTTGGGCAGCAAGTCCAATGGTTGAATTCACAGCATACTTGTCACTGAGGGGCAGCAAAAGGTCATTTACTGAGTCTGCTGCAAGGCTCACTCCAGGACTTGATCAAGAACTACAACAGCCCTGTCTGTGCAGACCCAGAGAGCACGGTTCTCCTCCGGGCCGAGCGGTCAAGCACTGGGCAGAGACAGTGGAAACGCTCTGGCACTTACTGAAAAAGACGCATGTGGCGTGTGACAACCATTACAAACGTGGAACAATGTGAATGACTCCTCTGAACTTTTGGTTCAGTTGCACTGAGTAATATGACATCTATGGTTTATGAACTAGATAGTTTCATATAAAGAATTTACATAGTTCCCCAATACTTTCATATATAAAATTTAATAAATAACCCTGACCAGTCTAGAAGCACCATTCAAGGGGCGTGTGCCCTTGGAAAATAGTTTAGGTGTTGCATATTTGAGTCCCTTTCAGTGGAGGCTTCACAGGAAACCACTACAGAATTTAACAATAACGACGACGACGACAAAATCACAGTAACTAGTAGGAAAGGTTGTTAAAATAAAATACACCGATTTCTTTAAAGTAAAGCTCATTCACAGAGATGACTCCCCCCAGTCCCCAGCCCTTGTTTTGTGTTCCTGTAAATTCTTCCGAGAGCCTAGGCTGTAAAAACAAAAGCAAAAACCAAACCACAGGCAGAAATACGCAGGCCCATGGCCTGGGCTCCGGGGAAACGAAGACGTGGTTGTAACTGCTATTGTCAGAAACGACGCCTACTCGTGCTCTGGAAGATCGAAAATGATCGATTTAGTTCTACAGTATATTCTGCTTAACAGTGAACCGACAGTATCCTTTCTCTGCTGTTTAAAAAACAAACAAACAAACAAACACACACACACACACCAAAAAAAACCAAAACAACAACAACAAAAAAAACCTGCCAAGGCAGGGTCAAATGGGAGGCTTTTCCCACTGACCAAAAACTTAACTTGTCTTCATGTGCTACGCTTACAAATATAATTTCTAAATGTATTTACAGCTGTAGTAGGAATCAGAGGGGAGAGAACTGGTTAGAAAGAAAAGAACCGCTTGGAACCACAAACAGTACGAGTACACAAGTCTTGGTTTTCACAGTTTGTAACGACAGGTGGGACCTGCAGGACGGGACGCGGCGCTGCCTTCACATCGCCCGCGTGCCGAAAGGGAGCTCGGGAAGAGACTCAATTACGAACAGACCTAGAGGAACGCAGGATACATTTTTACTGTAACAGATTTCTTCACATATCACTTTTATCTTAATTGATTTCTGCATCTGTTATAAATGAAGCATCTAATCTAAAACTGTACAGAAACAGGGACTTGGCCTCCCCAAAGGAGTTACACGGCGGACTTCGTCTGCGGAGACGTGAGGTGAGCTTCGGGGAGAGACGGTTTCTGCTCTGTGGTCCCGGGAATCCTCCTGGCACCTCCTCGTGTGACAAGGCACAAGTATTGCTGCTGCCCAATCTGAATGGAGTGGCCCTGCACCCGCCCCGCGCCCGAGAGCGGCCGCCCTCGAGGCCCCGTGGAGCCTTACAGTACTGTGTTATGGCTTGAGATTCGCTCCTAACACTGCGAGCAGTGGAGAGGGGAAAGGGTTAGCAACACGAATGGGAGCAAGTGGAACTTGCCAGACGTGGAATTATGATCATTCGAGGGAAACGCAATCAATTTTCTGCCCCTTAACGGTCCCATTACAATGTTTGAACCTGAACTGTACAATCAAAGCAATGTCTATTTTTTTGTCAGAGACAATTTTGGATAAGTCACTCTTTGGTAAACTCAAACCAGAGAAACAAATTGACGAATACAAAGAACTCCATGTAAGTCACATCAAGACGGACACGGGGACAAGAACCAGGACATCGGAGGTGCCTACCCAAGTGTCTTCCCCTCTGCCTTGTCTTGCCTGACCTAGCACAGAATGCTCCGGGGACCTCTCGGAGGGCCCCAAGCCTGAGTGAAAGGAGATGCCTTCCCTGAGCCGCACCTCTCATGTCCTCGAGTTGGGACTTTCTTGCCACCAACGTAATTTTGTATCACGAAACAACTTTTTTTTGCATTTCATCCTTTAAAAAAAATTAAAAAAAAAAATCAAAGCCAAACTGATTCATGTAAGGAAACGTAAATCACAAACATTTACCTGAAACCCCAGGACAGAGTTAAGTGGGTAAACACTGGGGTCCAGCCTCCCCCTGCGGCTCGCGGCTCTGGCGGGGGTTGAGCAAGTGCTGCAGGGAGACAGGCCCCTTACTTAGGCAGTTCGACAGGAAAAAGGCATTCGATACCCGATTCAGCGAGCGCCGCTCCGGAGCAGCAGGACGCGGGGAGCTGTACGTAGTAACACTGATGTGGGTGCAGCAGCCCCGTGTGAACAGATCCCGGTGCTGAGACGCCGCTGCAGCCACCGCCCCTGGGACTGTCGCACACAGGGGCCAGAATGACTCATTTTTTCTCAAAATAACCCCCCCCAAAAAAAACCCCAAAAATAACCCCCACCAGTCTTGGTATTTTAAGAGTCAAAAAAGCATGGAAAGCCAGCAAACATCTATTTTTGTTTTCCGTTAACTCTTAGCCTCTGAGGTTGGCCTTTTCGCCTGTTTTCTCTCGGGGGGTTTGTGCTGTTCTCCTACGGAGATGCCCGGGCAGAGTGCGGGGTGCTGACCTCCCACTCGCGGCCGGCAGCACAGGCCCACCACCGAACTGTCCACCCAGGTGCTGTCTGAGGTTACAGCACCAAAGCAATCTTGTAAAGCCCAGGGGCGGACAAGGTATAGAACTGAAGGCAGTTCCTAAAGCACTGATAAGACAGGATTCGATGGGGCTCGGGCATGTTTCTATACAGTGATGTGTTTGCCAGCATGTGTTTTTGAGGTCTCTTTTCAAGCTAGAAACTCAAGAGAGGGAAAAACTGTAATTCACGATTCCCCTTAGATTTCACATTTTTCTACAACTATACTGACCTAAAAGGTATATAACATAAAGATAGCACCACGTGACCAAAAAAAGAAATGGTGACACACACAGATTTGGTGACACACAAGAGTATCTCAGAGGGCTTGTTGACTGTTGGTTTCTTTAAGCAGGAAACACTGAGAGTGGGGGAGCCGCCGAGGCTCTCGTTAGCACACACAATACTAAGATAGATATATTGCTTGCAATTCCCATAGAGTATATCTTTACAAAAGTACAAATTCCAAGTTCTGCAGTTTCCCTGGGAACTGCATGTAGAAAAAGTTGCTGTGCACCTGAACTGGCTGTTTGAAAAGAGAAAGGGAAAAAAAAACCCTACAACACTGCTTGGAGAATATTGTAGACAGAACTACAAATCCCTTTCCTTTAGTGCGAGTCGTAACTCACGGCAGAGTAATTGGATTTAGTTACCTGGTGTGTATGTTTCTACAGTACGGAATGAAGGTAGATTCGGAGGCCAGTAAAAACACTGAAAACCACTGCTCCTTTGGGGTTGGCTAATAAAACACTACAATATGTAAAAAGGGTCAGCACCACAGGCCATCCAGCTTACCCACTGGACAACTAACAAAAATTCCAAATGGTTTCCAACCAGAGTTGAATAGGTTTTATGGCATTTGGTTTATGTATTTGTTATGAAGCAGAGCTATGAACACTGTGATTTGCTTTGCTTGCTTTTGGACACAATAATTAATGTATATGAAAACCTATTAACATTCTTTTCTAAGGGAAATAAAGGGGCCAAACCCTACTTATTAGGTAGGGATGAGAGTCAAAAGCCCTGTTCACATTGTATTAAATTATATATTCCTCTTACATTCACCTCAACCAGAATAAAACCAAATTTGAGAATGTAGATATACTATATATATAATAATCACTTTATTATATATATATATATATAAATTGTCTAACTACTCCGTAAAAGTAATTTTAAATTAGAAAAGGTTACCCATTTATATCGGCTGGTGGCATCCTAGTCTCTCTCCATGGAGATGCACTGGTGCCAGTGCATGATGGCCCAGCGAGAGTATGCCCCTTGGCAGAGAAGACAGGGTCAACCAGTTGGCATAGCTAAATCCCTGGCAGGTTTTGGATTAAGAGTTCAGCCAAAGAGGAATATTGTCAGCCTGTGTGTTCCCTGGATGTGAGGCCCTTCATGCTTTGAGCTCCTTGGGGAAGGGAGGACGGGGGAAGAACAAACACAATCAAGTGTTCCTTCCAGAACCCTTAGAAAAACTGCCAAGAGACCAAGAGGTTTCCAGATGGTTGGGAAAACTAAAGATTACAACAAAGCAAATCACAAATATGCATGGAATAATGTGCTTTGTTTGGGTGCACCTCTTTACCATCTTAATCAGGAACATCGGATACCGTGTGAATTTCCATCCGAGAATCGAGGGCCATCTCGGAGGCTGACGGGTCATGTTCTAGTTTCTGTTCCCCGTACACATCTGTTCTCTCCGGGGACTCGATGCGGCTCCTGACTTCAGCTACCCCCGGGTGGTTTTTCCGCAGGTGCTGGTTGAGGGTACCCTGGAATGGAAAGCACTTCCCGCAGATCTCACAGCGGAATGGTTTGTCATCGGTATGGCCCCGGATGTGGTACTCCAGTTGGTCCTTTCGTGTGTACTTCTTCCCGCAGAACTTGCACACAAAGGGGGTGATTCCCATATGGAGTCGCATATGCCTATCAAGGCTTCCTTTCTGGTTGAAGGACTTTCCACAGTAGATGCAGATCAGCCTCTCGTTGTAGGGGTACCAGTGACCCCTTGCACTCCTCTCCCGGGCACTGCTCTCATACCCAGGGTTATTCATCACAGCTTCACTGTCTGAACCCTGCACCAAGCCCTGGAGATCACTGTGCAGGTGGACAGACAAAGCCCGTTTCTGGCGGGCACGCCCTCCTCGGAAGCAGCTCAGCATGGACCTGGACGGGCTGGAATTACTCAAACTTCCAAAAGCTTCTGATACGCCGGTCGGCTGTGAGGCTGCCTGGGAAAAGGAATACGCGTGTTGGAGCACAGAACCATAGGAGCCCACGTTCACGGCCACGACCTGTTCCCCATCGACCATCTCAGTGTGGTAGCCATCGTCTCCCAGAGAGGAGCTGTCGGAGCAGCTGGGCCGGTCCGACTTCTCCATCTTCACCTTCACCTCGGCGATCTGGCTCTCCCTCACCAGCAGGTCCCCTTGATCATGGTCCCCCTCTATCTGAATCTCGTACTCAGAAACACTGCCGCTGCTCCCTCGGTCTGAGTGCCCCTCCTCCTGCAGGCGGCCGCGCAAAGCTTTGCTGGGCGTCGTCTCCATCCGAAGATCGCCGCCTGTGGCGGGCTGCCGTCCCTGAGAGCAATATGGGGGAGAGATCTCGACTGGGTTGGCAAAGAAGCCGCCATCTTTAACTCCGTTCTGACTCTCGGGAGTCTCTTCGGCACCAACGGTAACGGAGTCGACGTCGCCGACGCTGATCTTGGAGTGGATGCTCTCCAGGATCTGGGTGCACTTGTCGATGACGCACTGCATCTGCAGGAAGCTGGCGGCGGTCAGGAAGCTGACAACATCCTTCAGCTGCAAGGACATCCTGCCAGTGTAACAAAACGAAAGCAGCTGCTCAAACACGTTGGGGTTTTTAATCACCGATATTGACAAGCCACTCATGGTGCTTAATGCCGAATGGTCCCGGAAATATGGGGAGCTGGCCGCAAGGACGGCTTTGTGGGCTCGGAACGGCTGACCCTGAATGTGGACAATGATGTCACATAGCTTCCCTTGGAGGCGGAGCTCGTTTAGCTGGCTCAGAACGGTGCTGCTGTACTCGGGCACATCAAACTGAATAAAACTGCTGCTGTCCATTGCTACTGACATGAAGCGTGATCTGTGGAGAGAGAGAGTTTCGTAATTCACCAAGGACTCCTCACCACGTGCAAGCCGCAGAAGCACAAACTGGCCAACGGCGCCACCGCTGTGGATACTGTACCTCATAGGCTCTGCCTGAGCCTTCTTCCTTTCGCTTATTTCCAGTCTGGCATGTCTTGGTTAATTCACCTAAGGTCAAACAACCAAATGATTGATTAGCCTCGTATCCTAAATGCCAAACTTTCACCTTGATCAAAATTAAAACATGTTACACGTAGTAGGGCCAGTTCAGCGCTGAGTGAGCATTTAGTATAATTTTAGGAAAAATATGTCCCTGTTTCACTTAGTTTTGAGGATTCCATAAAAAATAAGTAAGTTCCTCTAAATAATGTTCTGCCTTATTCCTGTATTTTCACTTGGTGTTTTCAATATACAGCGTATTGGGTACCATGGATGGAGCTGAACCTGTTTTAGTTTAGCATCCGAGGTGCTATCTGGACGTGCATTTCCCCCTCAAGCTCTGCACACCTTCATAACTTTTCGAGTCGGTAACTCACAGAGCAGTGCTCAGTCCCTTTCAGCGACGAGCTTCTAGGATTAGCGGACATGCGGTTCTAACACATCCATGGAGACATTTGGTCCTTGAACATCTGGCATGAACCAAATTATGCTCATAAACATTTTTGATAGCACCAAATTTCAAGGATATTTTTGCATGCACCGATGTCTCCATGGACATTGTGGACAGAAACAAATGTTCTACAAGGTTTTTAGACAGTAGTAACAGAAAGAGGGCCAGGCCTCACAAGTGGATGGCACACCTAGCATAGGCTGACTGCCCCTGGCCTAGAAGCCGCAGAAGGTAGAAATCAGATGAGAATGGGCCTAGTGGACTTTTCCAATTGTAAAAAAGAATTCTTAAAATCAATGCTGTTTCAATAATATATATAAAAGCCTAAATGGCCAGACAACTGGCTGGTAGCTATGACACACACTGACAACCAGGGGGCAGACACTCAACCCAGAAGCAGAAACCACAGGCACAGAAACATGGAACAGATTGATGAATCTCAGAGGGAAAGAGAGAAGGGGGAGGGTGAGAAGAAATTAACCAAAGATCTTATATGCATACTAGAGGCCCAGTGCATGGATTCATGCACTGGTGGGGTCCCTCGGCCTGGCCTGTGGGGATCTGGCCGAAATCGGTTCTCCGACATCCCTCAAGGGTCCCGGATTGCAAGAGGGCATAGGCCAGGCTGAAGGGCCCCACCAGTGCACAAGCACTGAGCCTCTAATCCTATATAATAAAAGAGAAACATGCAAATTTGACCGTACCTTTGCTCCTGATTGGCTATGCTACCAGCCAATCAGGAGTGGGGGCAGGGCCAAGTGGCACGAGCACCGGGCCCCAGAGGTGGAGATGAAACAGTGATGGCGGCGAGCGCCCAGCCCCCATGTACTATGAGGGGAAGCGGCAGCAGCGGTGGCAGTGGCAGGGAGCACCTGGCCCCTGGGGCTGAGCTGAGCAGGGCAATGGCTGGGTGTCCAAGCCCTAAAGCCTCACTAGAGGCTTTAGGCCTTGGGCAGGCTGGGGGTGAGCCATCAGTTGGACATCCCCTGAGGGCTCCCAGTATGTGAGAGGGGGCAGGTTGGGTTGAGGGACCACCCACCCCCAGTGCATGAATTTCATGCACCAGGCCTCTAGTAAATAATAATAAGCTTAGATCCCTTCTTCACTGACATACCCAAAAATAACTTCTAGAGAAAGCATTTTAAAGCACACAAAGACAGATACCAGAAGAAGAGAGATTTAAATATAAAAGTAAAAATGTGTGCCCTGGCCAATATGCTCAGTGGTTAGAGTATTGGCTGGCTTACTGAGGGGTTGTGGGTTCAATGCCTGGTCAAGGGCACATACCTCGGTTGCAGATCGATCCCCAACCCTGGTCAGTACATAAACATGTACCCCCCCTCCCTCTTTCTCTCCATCCCTTCCCTCTCTTCCACACTTTCTCTAAAAAAATCAATAGCAAAAAGATTCTTGGTTAATTAAGGCTTAACAAAACAAAAAAAATAAATAAAAACTCATAAAAATACCTTTTATCAAAAAGGTCAAATTATAAAAAATAGAAGTATAAAACTCTTACAAACAATAAAAAACAAATATAACAATTAAGAAGTAGGCAAAGAATATGAACAGATGCTTTTAAAGAACAAAAATAGCTTTTAGCGCTAGCTGGTTTGGCTCAGTGGATGATAGTGTTGACCTGCAGAATGAAGGGTCCCGGATTCGATTCCAGTCAAGGGCACATGCCCGGGTTGTGGGCTCGATCCCCAGATCCCCAGTAGGGGGCGTGCAGGAGGCAGCCGATCAATGATTCTCATCACTGATGCTTCTCTCTCTCCCTCTCCCTTCCTCTCTAAAATCAATAAAAATAATTTTTTAAAAAATAGCTTTTAAATATAGAAATAAAATGCTTACCAACTTCATCATTAAACAAAGAAATAAAAATTAACACGAGAGACAATTCCGTTTTCTCAAATTGGCAAGACTTAAACACACGAGCCAGTTGGCAGTGCTAGAGAGAACGAGTGTGCTCCCATGTACTAGTTCTTCTGGGAGGTAAGCATAACAAGTCTTAAAATTGGCATTTCATTCCTTTTTTTAAAAAGTTTTTATTTTTCAATTATAGTTGACATACAGTATTATATTAGTTTCAGGTGTATAACATAGTAATTAGGCATTTATATAAAAATGGGCATTTCTCTTGACTCAGCACTTCATACCATAAAAAAAGCCATGGATATAGGCACAAGAATTTATCCATAAGTATATTCAATTACAATAGCAAAACAATGGAAACAACCTAAATGTCCAAAAATGGAAAATCACTAAAGTATAGTACATCTGCATGCTGAATACTATCATTAAAATGATATTAAAGAAAAATACAAAGTTAGCTCCATAAAATGTAAGCCCCATGAGGACAGGATGTTTTCTCTGTTTTATTAACTATCAGCCAGATCTCTGCCTGGCACATAGCAGACACTAAATATTTACTGAAGAAGAATTTAATAACAGCAACTAATCAGGTGACAGATCAACTGCAACTCAGCATGAGGGGTCTTTATGGGTAATGGAAATGGTCGAAAAACAGATTATTATAGTTGTTCCATATTATAAATTAAAAATCACTGAATTATTCAAGTAAAATGGGAAAATTTTGATGAGTTATATGTCAATAAAGCTATTACAAATCAGACAGCAATACAAGTAGGATATTTCTAAAAGTATGTATGTATACATAGATATTAAATATGCACAGAAATAATACTGAAAGGGTGTAAAATGGTACTAATACATGGGAGGGCATTTTAGTAATAGCCAACAAACTGCAAATGAACATTCCCTATGACTGGGCAATCTTAGTTCTAGGAATTTACTACAGCATTGTTCACAATAACAAAAGAATCAAAACAAAATGCCTATCAAGAAGCTGATTAATAAATTACAGTATGTTCATACTAAAGACTATTATTACAACCAGAAAAAATAAATGAGGGCCGAAGCCGGTTTGGCTCAGTGGATAGAGCGTCGGCCTGCAGACTGAGGGGTCCCAGGTTCGATTCCAGACAAGGGCATGTACCGTGGTTGCGGGCACATCCCCAGCCGGGGGTGTGCAAGAGGCAGCTGATCGATGTTTCTAACTCTCTATCCCTCTCTCTTCCTCTCTGTGAAAAATCAATAAAATATATTTTTTTAAAAAGTATCCATGCCATAGTTTAAAAATAAATAAATAAATAAATAAATAAGGAAGTTATTTAGTACTGACATGAAACAATCACCATGATATACTGCAGAAAAGTATAGCATATATGCTATTTGTACAAAGCGATATGAAAACATACATACCAATCTGTGCCAACATATACACAACATAGGGATATGTGCAGAATATTTCTGGAATGAGATAATAAGCCTTAACTGCCTTTTGCAAGGAGATAGCTAGAAGGTCTATTAGCTTTCAGTGAACCTTTTTAAGACTCTTAATATTTCTCTATAATGTGAATGCATTACTTATTAAAAATAAGGAACATTTAAAATTAAGATACCTCATCCAGTTTTTAAAAGAAAAAATATATAATAAAACCATTAGAGCATGAATGTAGAGTCAGATCTGTGCTAAAATGGTCCTTCTTTCCACTTGTAAAACCCGAGTCTCAGTTTTATTATCTTTAAAATAGGAATACTAATCCTTGTCTTATGGGTTATGAGGAACATATGTAGGAAGTAGGAAGCACAGCACAATGGCTGCTTGGCACATGGTCAAGGTTAGCTATTACAGACTCTTTAGGGAGACAGGATGGTGTAACAAAGAGAACTGCTTTGAAGTGAGACTTGGAGATGAATTCTGGCTCTGCCACTTTCTAATAAAAATAACAACAATGAACATTTAAATCATTTAACAAGTCAATTAACTGATTTCCTTATCTACAAAAGGTCTTGAAAGAACTACTTCCCACACAACATCTTAATAATTAAAGGAGGGAAATTAATGCAATAAAAGTGCTTAATAGTTCACATACAATGAGTACTTAACTGGTGCTAAACACTTTCCATATATATTAACTCATTTGATCCTCTATGAACTCTGTGAGGAAATACTACGATTGTTCCTATTTTATAGATGAAGAAGCAGGACAAGAAGGGAAGGCACTTGCCACGGGTCCACTGCTAATGGATGAGCTTAGTCTGGCCCCGGAGGTCATACGCCACACTGCCTTCCGGAAACACAGATCTGCTGCACCGACCACGTGTCCAAGTGTTACCCGTTCATTACAGTATTTTCATGACACAAGGGTGAGTAAACAGTGACTTTGGAATTAAAGGTCAAAAAGAAGGTGGGTTTAGGCTTTTTAAAGGTACAGCGTCTTGGGAGGGAAAAACAGCAGAAAAAGGAAAAAATACAGTATTTCTGTAAGAGTCTGGAAAACTGAAAATAGTTTTACGATGAGGCTTCCTTCTCCTCTGATTGGCTTTTTATCTTCTCTGAAGAAAAGAGGACTGCACTTGAAAAAAGAAATCACTGCAGAGAAAGCCCATGATTAACACCTAAGAGAGGGACTCCACTCGACTGCAGGAGGAGGAAGCTTCCCCCTCTTGTCCTTTACTGAACGCTTCCTTGGCGGTGACAATGAGATTCAGGCTCCTGCCTAGAGCTGTTAACAAGCA
The DNA here is from genome assembly GCA_027563665.1 of Antrozous pallidus. Lineage (NCBI taxonomy): Eukaryota > Metazoa > Chordata > Mammalia > Chiroptera > Vespertilionidae > Antrozous > Antrozous pallidus. The sequence continues at coordinate 78,929,223 of CM050522.1, read as the reverse complement.
ACACTCCTGAGGGAATTTGCAGGTAATTTAAGTCCCAGGCACATTTCCAGACTAAAGGGAGAAAAAGACAATTAAAAATCACAAGTTCTATACCCAACGACTTGATTTATCTCCAGTGGTCCTAAGGTAACATCAAGTTCAAATATAATCTTCCACTCCTCTGTATCAGCAATTTCCCAGCACGAATAAAACACACACACACTCCCACACACACACACACACCCACGAGGCCTGATGCACGAAAATTTGTGCAAGAGTAGGTCTTCCTTTTCCCGGCTACTGGCACCAGCTTCCCTCCTCCGACTGCCAGCAGGTACCCAGGACCCAGGACCCAGGCTGGCTTCCTGCAGGCACCCCAGATCCAGCTGGCTTCCCTCCAGCCCTGGGTTTGTCAGGACAGACGTCAGGAATGACGTCCGGTCTAATTAGCATATTATCCTTTTATTATATACTAGAGGCCCGGTGCACAAAATTCCTGCACGGGCAGGGGCAGGGGCTGTCCCTCAGCCCAGCCTGCACCCTCTCTAATCTGGGACCCCTCCAGAGATGTCCGTAAGATCGGGCCTAAACGGGCAGTCAGACATCCTTCTCACAATCCAGGATTGCTGGCTCAAAACCACTCACCTGCCTGCCTCCCTGATTGCCCCTAACCACTTCTGTCTGTCAGCTTGATCACCCCCTAACCACTACCCTGCTAGCCTAATTGATGTCTAACTGCTCCCTTGCCAGCCTGTTTGCCCCCAACTTCCCTCCTCTGCCGGCCTGGTCACCCCCAACTGCCCTCTCTTGCAGACCTGGTCCCTCCCAACTGCTCTACCCTGCTGTCTGATCGCCCACAACTGCCCTACCTTGCAGGCCTAGAACCTCCCAACGGCCCTCTCCTGCTGGCCATCTTGTGGTGGCCATCTTGTGTCCACAGGGGGGCAGGATCTTTGACCACATGGGGGCAGCCGTCTTGTGTGTTGGAGTGATTGTCAATCTGTGTATTAATTTTTTATTAGATAGGATAGGTGTACCAATAAAATGTGGATTTTTTTCAATAGATGGGAGTTACACATATATTGATATATATGCAATTTGATATGTATGCTATTTTGTTGTACTGACAAGCTTCAAAAGTTCATGTCAAATTTGCTGAAGGTGTTAACATCATATTTTTATGCTTAAAAATGTTGAATTTTGTACCAAAAAAAAAAAAGAAAAAAAAAGAGCATTTGCGGCAAGTTTTAATTTATTGCTTTATTTTGAAGAAAATAAAGAAAAGAGCTGCTGAAGAAAAGAGCTGCTGAAAGTTATCGTACACTTCGAGAAGCTTCTGGTGAACATGCTCCACTTAAGTTACTTGTGAACGCTGGTTTAAACGCTTTAAAAGTGATGTTTTTGATGTGAAAGACAAAGGCGTCCAGGTCAATTTGCACCACGCTTTGATCGTAAAACGACCAGAATGGGCCAGAAGACATGGCAAAGTAATTTTGCTTCATGGTAACACACATCACACACTTCAAAATATATTTTATTTATTTTTTACAGAGAGGAAGGGAGGGATAGAAAGTCAGAAACATCAATGAGAGAGAAACATCGACCAGCTGCCTCCTGCACACCTCCTACTGGGGATGTGCCCACAACCAAGGTACATGCCCTTGACCGGAATCGAACCCAGGACCTCTCAGTCCACAGACCGACGCTCTATCCACTAAGCCAAACCGGTTTCGGCATACACTTCGAAACCAGTTAAAGACACATTTAAAAGATCTTGCCTGGGAAGTATTAAACCACCCACCATATTCACCAGACCTTGCTCCTTCAGATGACCGACCACTTGTTCTGATCGATGGCACATGCTCTTTCTGAGCAGCGCTTCAAAATGTACAAAGAAGTGGAAAATTGGGTCTCTGAATGGTTTGTCTCAAAACAAGAAACATTCTATTGGGAGATTATCCACAAATATCTGAAAGATGGGGGAAATCTGTAGCTAGCCATGGATATTACTTTGAATAAAGCACTTTTGATGTTTCTCTTGAAACTATCATGTTTTGATTACAAAATCTGCATTATTAACCAGTACATTTGGTATATTTGTGTGTGTGTGTGTGTGTGTGTGTATTTTTTTTTATTATTGATTTCCAAGAGGGAGAGGGGGAGGGGGAGGGGGAGGTGAAGGGGAGGGGGAGGGAGGGGAGGGAGAGAGGGGGAGGGGGAGAGGGAGGGGGAGGGGAGGGGGAGGGAGAGAGGGGGAGGGGGAGAGGGAGAGGGAGAGGGAGAGAGAGAGAAACATCAATGAGAGAGAATCACTGATCGGTTGCCTCCTGCACGCCACCTACTGGAGATCAAGCCTGCAACCCAGGCATGTGCCCTTGACCAGAATCAAACCTGGGACCCTTCAGTCCGCAGGCCGACACTCTATCTACTGAGCCAAACCGGCCAAGGTCATGATTCTTTCTTCTTACTGAATAGAGGCCCGTTATAAGAAGCTTCCTGCAGTAGGGCTTCCTGCGGTGGTCTCTGCACCCCGCCTGCCTCCTTCACTTCTCCACTGCCCTGCTTGCTTGCTCCTCCACAGCTTCGATCACTTCTGCAGTGCTCGGCTTCCTTCTGTGCTGTCTTCAGTCTTCGCTCTTTGGATATGCAAATTAAGTGGCATCTTGGTTGGGTAAATTAGCTCCTGATTGGCTGGTGGGCATGGCTTGTGGGCTAGCGGAGGAACAGTCAATTTGCATGTTTCTCTTTTATTAGATAGGATGTTTTTACTATCTGTCCCTCTGCTTTCCTCTCTGAAAGCAATAAAAATATTTTAAAAAATCAATAAAACACATTTTTAAAAACTGTATTTAATACACCTTAAATCCTTCCACAGCAGCACAAACTCATCTACTTTTATATTTTCTGACTTCTTAGTATTCTATGGCCGTGTCACAATGTACTTCAACAGTCCCCAATGGGTACCGAGGCGGGCACAATTTAACTAATTATAGGATGCCTTCCTAGTTTTTCATTTTGGTCAATAATGCCAAATGACCTCCCAAAAGGGGGCAGTAACTACTCTTGGGCCAACAGCACATGGAAGTGTGCCTGTTCCCCCCATAACGGCCAATAATGGGTTCTCACTTTGTGGAACTAATAGGTAAAAACAGTATCTCATGGCTTTGATGTGCATTTATTTAATTATAATGGAGGTTGATCATCTTTTCTCATATTTAATGAAAATTTGTCTAAGTCTATCTTTGAATTGCCTATTCATATCCTTTGCCCATATTTACCTTGTTTATTGAATTGTCAAAACTCTTTGCAAACAAGGAAATCAGCCGTTAGTTATATGTGCTGCAAGTGCATATTAGATTTAACTGTAATCACTAACTGGCATGCTGACTGGGAATTTAAGTTATTTTTCTACATTTATAGGAAATATTCATTCCATTTCAATCTTCTGCGTGCACAAAACCAAAGGAATTCAAAGACGAATGAGTCCCTGTCTTGCAGTTTGATACAAGCTTCATACAGATGCCTCCCAACTCAGACATTCAGGAATGGAATTCACTTTTGATAACACAGAGAAGTGATTTATTTTCGTTTTTCATTTAGACTAACTTTGCAGCTGCTTCAGAAAACATTAATGAACTTGATTATTCCACTCACTAAATACATCAGTAGTTTTTAATTCAGTAGATTAATCACTGGTCTTTCTGTCACATTACATTAAGCAAAAAGCCATCCTCAAACTAAACATTCATATTGCTGTATTTTAAAAAAGCACATATAAACTATTTTTCTTCAATACCATTAATCCTTATTTTAACAATACTTAATTTGTTTTGTTTGTAAAAACTATACTTCGGATAAGGATGTGAAATACTTTAAAACAGCATAATGGACTTAGTTGAAATGGTCTGTTGGAAGTTCAAAACTGTCAGCTCCTCCACTTCTTTTGCTCACGTGACCGATGGACATAGCCTCCTGCTCTTCCAATTTCTTTGAGAGACTTCCACACCCCCGGAAGCAGCTTTCAGCTTGCACCCAGCCTCTGCCGTGGTCTCTGACTCTGCCACGCGGGTCTCAACAGTGGGTCCTGGGAGGGACAGCCTCTGGTGAGGGCAGCCAGCCATCGCCACACCAGCCTCAGCAACTGCACAAGGGGACCCCTGCCACCTCCCCCCACCCCTTCGCTTTCTCCTCCTTCCTTGGGAAAGCCCATCATCACCGCCAATATCCAACATTTCCTGGGTACTGATACGTGGCGGGCATGTCACAGACTCCACAGGCTCTTGTACTGACTCCTCCCGACTCTCTTCAGAAGGCAGGCATCACTGCCCTCTTTAGAGATGAGGAAACTGAGGCGCCCAGAGGCCACCTCTCAGGCTGTTTTGGACTCCCGGTGCAGTAAGTCTTGTTTAATTCGCCCGATGGGAACGGGAGGAGCAGCAGGAGGAGGCAGGAAGAGCTGAGGAAAGGCAGGATGAAAAGAACGCTTGCTGGTTACATTCCTGCCAGAGGGTGGAGGCCGGGAACAGGGACAGGGACGAGCAAAAGTCCTCCTGCCCCCAGGGCTCCTACTCCTTCCTCCGTGAGTACATTTCTGTAAGATCCATCAAAATTATAACGCACATCCCCTGTGACCAAGCAACTCCAGCTCTACAAACTGACTACAGCACCCTCTTTCTAGTAGAGATAAGGGCTGCGATCAGACAGCTGACGTGTATATATATCTTCCATAGTCCCAGCTTTTATTCCCCTTTCCCCCTCAGAGCCCCTAACTCTGGCTAATTTTACCTGCTTTAAATAAACAGCTATTTTTATATGCTAGAGCCTCAGCTAATTAGAAACCACTGATCTAGGGCTCAATAACTGGCCATTTTACTGTTTGAAGGTGAAAGCCATAGACAGCAGATGCTGCCAAGGCACAGGTTCAGCCCAAGTTCAACAGAACTCAAAGCAGCACTGAGACCGGTGTTCAGAGAGCAGGAGCAGGCGTGAGGGGCTCTCCGGGGCTGGCCAGGCAGCGAGAAGAGCAGCAAGGCCGGGGCAGGCCCGGGCAAGACAGAAGCACATGGGGTGCAGAGCGAGCTGGTTCTGGGAAGAACATGGACATACGTCGGGGAGCAAAAGCAGACTGGGCACAGAGGAGGGAGGCTATTCACACAGTGAGGACTACGTATGCCCAAAAGCCGCAGGAGAGTGGAACTGTCCTAGAAAGTACCATGCCAGCCAGCCTGGGTCAGCCCTCCCACAGTCCTGAAGTAAAAAGTGAAGACGATGTAACCATGACCACAGGCTCTGAAAATAAAACTAGGATCTGATGCAAGACCATATGACAACAGGGCTTAGTAAAGCAAAGCTACTTGAAATCTTTGCAAGATCCCACCCAAAAGCTGCAGAACACAGCACCACACCCCGCTGATGCCGTTTTATTCTTATGACAGTGTTTTAAAAAGACTTGATTATCACCAAAAAATAGCTAAAAGCAAGCATGATTTTTTTATAACAATGATATAAAGGCCTTTCAAAACAAGACATAAATCCCAGCAGCCACATAGGCAAAGATAAATACATTTGACAGCATGAAGTTGATGACAAAAAAAAAAAATCTCCTTAAAGAATAAATGACACAGAGAGGAAAAAATAGCTGCACAATTGGCAAAGGGCTACTTTGCAAATTCCCTAATTTATAATATAAATCAAACAGATGAGGTTGACACACACAAAAAATCTTATAGAAGGGACAAAGGATATTAACAGTTAAAACATACACACACACACACACACACACACACACACACACACGACCAAAGCACATAAGATGTTTAGCTTTATTTATAACTAAATGCATGTGAATTACAAAAAGAAAAAATGCGAAGCCATTTGTAATGCATCAGATCAGGACACATTTTAAAAGGGCTGACAAGAGTAATCCTAAGGGATCAAAATGTAAGTCATTTGGTTCACAATCAACTGCTGGGAATTGAGCCTAAAATATACAGTACTTACAAAAGTTTGTTAGGATATTGTACTGAGCACTTGTATTTGTTACAGTAAATAATAATGATAATAATAGTAAGAGAGGGGATCAACCTTAAGAGACTGATTTTAAAAAACCAATCAACAATGAAAACACCCGAAGCCATTCAAAATAATAGGTAGATCTGTATGCTTTGACAAAAGCTCTAATATTTAGCCAAAACCAGCAAGATATAGAACAAGATGTATTTATATATGTGATCCGCTCCATGGACTTTTCTTAAAAGAAAAAATATACACTACTGTAGCCATTCTGGAAATAAATGCATGAAACTATTAATGTTGGTGACTTTGGGAGATGAGAATTAAGGACTGGAGGGAAGGGAACACTTTATTTTATATATTTAAAAAAATCATATAGCTATATTCTAAGTTTTTTCCTAAGACATGTTACCTAAGAATATATAATTTTTTAAAGCAAAGTATCTCGAGAAAGATAGGCTGCAAATTAATAATTATTTTATCAAGCAATTATAGAGACAGAAACAAATAACTATAAGGAATTATAACACTGATTACGTTTGATCAAAAAAGATTTTTAAAAATCAAAATGAACAAAAATAAAACTTAATGGTGGAAGTAATATCTGAACAGGATTGTGTATTTAGATGAAATACAAAGAACATTCCAGACAGAAGGAGCGGCAAGAGCAGGGAACAGTGGAGAGGTAATGTCCAGGGTAGAGGCCAGCGCGCAGGTACAAGGGGTGACATGGCAGAGCACCACCGCAGCTGGAGTGTGGAGGCCTACAGGGCTGGGCTGGAAAACGCAAACCAAACCTGGCCGGAGCCAAGTGCACATGGGTTCAGAGAAGAGAGACTGAGGGACACTTCCGTTCTAGGAGGCAAGTTAGTTGAGCCTCAGTCAGGCGGAGTCGGAGTACCCGCTGGGCATCGGAGAAGGGCTGTCCAATAGCAGTGGGAAACACGGGGCGGGAACTGCAGGGAAACGGGACCTGGAGCTACCAACCGGGAGTCACCACAAGCTGCACAAACTGGAGCGGGGACGGAAAAAAGACAGGTGAGAACAGAGAAGTGGTTTGCTCCCGTAAAAGTGGTTACAGCTCTCATGACGGGGGTCACATCCACCACTAGCCCTCTCCCAGCACATCGTTTCTGCATCCGCTGTTACGCTGGAACGAAACCACATAATGAAAACCACAGTCAGTGACATCTTCTCGCACCGCTGCCCCTCCTGAAGAGAGCCCACAGAGGAGAAAGGACATGTACCGCCATCGGGGCAAACACCCACGCGGCCCGAAATCCCCGCTACGGCTCCTCAGGCACAGCTCTGGGGCCGTTTCCCAGAGTGACCATCAGAACAGAGGTGTGCACGCAACGAGCCCCGGGCCGAGTTTTGAGCCTCCTGGGCTCTGGGCTCTTCGCTGTCGGCGCCGAGCTCTCTGAGGGCAGGGCCCGTTTGCCCAGAGCCCAGCGGTGTGTCCAGCAGAGAGAGGCTCTCAGCTGGTGGCTCAAAATCCATGGCTGTCACCAGAGCTTCACCTCAGCTTTCAACTTTCCCTGCTGAAGACCCAGGAGACGCAGGACCGTCTCTGCCAGCAGGCAAAACCCAGCAAGATGGCTCCTTCCCTCACAGGCCAGCGGGTGGCCCGGGGGGGTCTGAAGGCTGGCAGGCTGCTCTAGCCCATCACATCAGCGTTCTAACGCGCTCCACTTCATTTCAAAGCCCCCGAGACACTTCCTGGAGCTTTCCAAGGAAGGAAAGCGAGGTTGCAAACTTGGAAGTTGTTTAAGGCACCCAGAGGCACCCATAATTCTCAATCAACACGCTCATGATTCCAAATCCTGCTGGATGCCGACACTAGACACACAACTCAAACAAGGCCTTCCCTCCCTGTCGGGCGCTGGCGACCCAGAGATACCTAACTCTCCTTCTCACACAAAAAGCCAGCGGAAGGACCACAGAAGGAGGCACTAAGGATGGCGGGCATGAGAGCAACCATAAAAACTAGACACAAATAATTTTCCTAGGTGTTTCTGCCTGAGTCTACATCAAAACTAAAGCTGAGCTGTCATGAACTACAACCTAATCCTTTGGAGAGCAGCAGCCAAACAACAAGAAACATTCTGCTGCTGCTGAAACCCCCGGCAAGGAAGAAAATAAATAAAATGGCATTCTGCAATGGATATTCATGAAGCGCTCGTCCCAATTTAAAAGAAAACAAGTCTAGAGTTCTTACTGCATTAATTCATGTGAGTCTGAAAGAGCATTTTTATCCAAACTGTTAGATTTCCCACCAAGGCGTTAACATTCTCCAAGGCTGCTCGGATACACTAAATCCGAGAGGGGTTTGGTTTCACAGTGGGGTTCGTCTTGCAAAACATCAGAAGCTTCTTCTGAGCTTTCCTAGAGGGGCAGAACGGCCCCTTTACCTTCCTGGCAATGAGGAAACCAGGGTGACCAGCTCCTACTGTGTACTGGATGCCAAGGAAGCCCTTTACCTGCTCACTGATCTCACACTGAGAGGTAGATGCTGCAGCTGTCCTTATTCTACAGGTAAAGAAACCAACTCCCAGAGACTGAGAGCCCTTCCCAAGGTCACTAAGGCTGGCTGAGTCAGGATCTGAACCTAGATCTCTCAGCATTCTTAAGTCCTGTAAGAGTAAGATTTAATTTAAATCCAGGCACACTGGAGAGATGCAGGGTTTTATTGGTGTGGGACTCTTGCTGACCGACTTTGCGAGGAAAGCGCTCTCACTTAAGGAGGTACCATTACACTGACACAGTGATAATTAAGGGGTTACCGTGCGCTGTACCTTTGAGAAGTTTGTATCCACAACGTCCATTCTTTTTACTTCTGTCTATGAAGTGAGCAAACAGATGTTTCCAATTCCAATCATAAATTAGAAAGACTTGTTTCAGGTACAAGAATGAATACGCTTTCTTAAGGCAAAGAACTAAAAAATGTCAAGGAGCAGCATCCTGTCTATCTGCTTACTGCTGGCATTTCAGGGGGCACTGGACCTAGAACACATCAAGTCCAGTCTCTTATGACAGAATGGTTAGAAAAGCTCACCTTGAATTGCTTTCTTCTATGAGGTTTTCCATGCCATCAAAATCAACCAGAAAATAACCATCAGAAGTTGATGACCTTCACTAAGCTAAATTCACAGTTCGTCAGCCACAAAACATTAAATGAACACCCTTAAGAAGTCTGACAAACACTAAGCAGAATTTAAACAAAAGTACCAAAAATTCAGGGGAATAAGACGTTGTGATGGCATTCTGGGTACATGACTGGCATGTTGAACGAGTGGAGAGCTGGAAGGCAGAAGCAGAACCCGGGACACTCAGAAACCCACAGCTCAGTGGGTCCACTGAGGTTCGGCAGCCCACCATCCCCCCGCTGCGGTAAATTCACACCTGACAGTAATAGGAGTGAGGACTGAAAATGTAATAAGCAGCCAGTACGTGCTGCAAGTTTTGCCAGCTCCTCGTACACTTTTCATTGTAAAACTCAGAGCAACTCTATGAAGTGGACTGTGTCCCCGCCCTGCAGGTGAGTGAGGAGGCTCGGCGACATGCAAATGGCCCACATTCGCGGGCTGTAAGCGGCGCTGCTGGAATGCAAACCCAGGCCGGTCTGATCCCACAGCTGACTGGTGGTCCTTCCTTCCCCCACAGCCTCCGAACAGAGAGTTACATGATTTTTTTTTTCTTTTCCCACAATTAAGAGTAAACATTGTAATGTTTCAGAACTTTGTTTTATGTTACCGGCCCCCTAAGAATGAAAACTGAAGGCATCCAGTAAACGGCAGCAGTAGACATGCAACACATGACAGAATAAGCTGGTAACAGAACGCCCTTTTAAAAACTCGTTTGTCAGCAACAATCAAGTAGTTGAGTGCCTATTATAAAAGTCCAGCTACAGTACTGGATACTACAAGGGCTCAGAGAGAGAGATGCATTCGGGCCCAAAGCCCCCCAAAACCTCTCAGCCCACTCAGGCCGAGAACAAGTTCAATCAGCAAGAACAATCTAAATCTGCGCTTTAGATTCCGAGTGCCACAAAGGCAGGGGGGCAGGGCGGTCGGGGAACACCCTGGGAGGAAGTGTATCTTCAGCAGGGGCCTGAAGGAAGTGAAATGGAGAATTTACACAGAGAAGAAAAAGGAGGCCAGCACTTCAGAAGGGGAAACAGCAGGAGCAAAGCCTTAAGCGATTTTCAAGCGTTTTCATCTCATGGTACCCATACACTAATTCCTAACATTCTGTGGCACACAAAAATATAAACCTTTTTGCCAATCTGACCAAAAAAAAAAAAAAAAGGTGTAATTTTGATTCATTCACTCACCCCGGGCAGCTATTGTGTTGGCTGTTGTCATTCTTTTTTAAATTGACAACGGAAGGGGAAAGAGGTCAGTGCCCCTGACTAGTCAGATAGGAGACGTTTTTAAAAATCCTCGCGGCACACCGGGGTGCCGTGGCACACTGGCTGAAAACCGCTGCCCTAGACACAGTCAGAAACCCGCTCCCAGAGGAGACAGGCTGGGAGAGAGAGAAGCAGGGAACAGTCTCGGGTGAGGGAGCACCAACCACGGAGAGCCTCGAAAAGACAGGGTGGGCAATGGCGGGTACACATGCCCCGGCCTCATCGCCCACTCCTACAAGTTCTCAGGAACCACCCTAGACTCCGGCCCTCGCCACCGCCCACAGAATCGTTTCAACTCTGGCCTAGTGTTCACGTTCTTTCCCCAACTAGCCCACTCAGTCCTTCCTCTTACTCTCTCCCCACATGAGCCCTTCTCTGTCGGAGGCTGGTCTAGTCACTAACTCCAACAAGATCACTGGACCCGATTCCCCTTTTCCTACCTCCACCTTACCCTTTCACAAACCCTCCTACCTCTTCTAAGCCTTCCCTGACCACCTGGCCTATAAAGACCCCCATCTCTCCTTCCTCTTAAACCTACAGCACACGGTCTAGTCGAATCAATTACCTCTTTGCAGGTAAAGTCACAGCACCCAGCGGAAAGCTGCTGGGGGGGGGGGGGGGTGTCTTCTACACTTTCCCCACCGCATGGAACAGCATCTTGACATTTAAAAAGCAAGCAAACATTCAACACTCTCTCTCTCTCTCTCTCTCTCTCTCTCTCTCTCTCTCTTTTTTTTTACTTCCTATATTAAGTTTGGCATTAGCATAAAGGAAGGATGGGGGAGGCGGGTACTTCTCAAGTCAGAGACCAGCTAAGAAGCTGTTGCAATAATCCAGATGTGAAGCAAAGAGGGCCTGAGCCAGGGAACAAAGAGAAAATGGGCAAATATGAACAACAACAAAAATTTTGCATGCAAAAACTCAGAGGGATGTGACTGACCACTCCTAGGAACGAAAGCAAGGGACGGGCTGGGAGTAAGGTGAGGTTTAGAAACGCTTCTTGGAGTCATTTGAAAGCCTGTCTGAAACCTTACTGTATATGAAGCGGCCCAAAAGTCCCCATTTGCAAAAAGTCTCCGGGGAAACTGCCCGATAGCCTGGGCCAGAGACAGCCCTTCCTCCGATTTCGGGCACGCACAGAAGGGTAGAGTCGGAAGGGCTTCAGAGAGCTCATCTAAAACCCTCACTGCCCAGCTGGGGAAACTGAGGCCCGGCACGGCAGAGGCTTGCGCGGAAAGCCTCAAGGCTGAGACTCCCAAACTAGTCGCCCGAAAGCACAGCCGCCAAGCCCAGAAGGGCACTGTCTGCAGCCCCAGCCCAGCCGTCGGTAGTGGCAGGACGGACGGAGGGCGAAAGTGACCGTGGGGACGTCTCGGGCCAAGCGCGACGTGCCGCCCGGAGAAAGGCGGAGGCTTGGGGCAAGAGCAGCGCCAACCCCGCGGCCCGGCCCGGTTATCCAGGGTTTTCGTCTCCCCGGCCTCCTCGTACTAAGAGGGAGCGCCCTCCAGGGCCAAGGGCCCGGAAGCGGGGGATCCCCAGACGGCCGGGGCGGCGGCCGGAGAGCCCGGGGCAGCTGGCCGCGCGCGACCCCTTGGTCCCTGGACTCCGGGCGCGCACCGGGGGCCCCTCGGGGGCGCGCGCCTGGCCCAGCAGGTGCCCGGGCCTCCCGACCCCGCCCGGCCTCGGCTCCAGCCCGCGCCGTCCTCCCGCCCACCCGCCGGGCTGACCGGCCGCGGAGGCTCCCGCCCCGCCGCGCCCACGGGAGCCGGGCAGCGGCCGGGCACCGTCCCCAGTCCCGCCCGCCCTGAGGAGCCTTGCCCGCCGCCCGCCGCCCCCGGCCGGCGCGCCTCACCTGCCGCGAGCGCCGCGCTCACATCGCCCGCCCGCGGCGCTCCCTCCGCCGCCGCCGCCGCCGGCGCCAGGCCCGTCCCCGCCGCTCCGGCAGCCGCCCAGCCCGCGCCCCCCGCCCCCGGAAGCGCTTCCCGGGCCCGCCCACTCGGCGTGGGCGCTTCCGGGCAGGCGCGGACCGAGGAGGAGGGGCGGCGGTGGGGCCCCCTCGCAGGGGCTTCGGTTCCCGAATTGCGCTCTGTCCCCGCCCGAGCCTCGCCGGGGAGGCCCGGGAGCGCGGCAGCCTCGGCCCCAGCTCCCCGAGGGGGCGGCGGCGCCCCGCGCTCCTCACTTCCGCCCGCCGCTCCTCGGCGCCCCCTGCTGGCGGGAGGCGGGCACCGCGGCGGAACGCGCTTGGGGCTCCCGGGGTGCAGTGGGTGGGAGGTCAGGACCCCCGGCTCAGCCCTTCTCTCCTGAGATCCTGACTGGACGGACTTTGGGGCGCCTTCCGGTCACCCGTGGGGCGTAGTGGCTCGCAGCGCGGGGCCTGGGGACTTGCTATATCCGGTTACTCAATGTGGGACCTTGGGCAGGTTTCCTCTCCTGCAACATGGAGATAAAAATTACGAAGTTGAGGTTATAAAGCCACTGTCACAGAGCAGGTCGCGAAAAAAAATTGCATTGCCAGATTATTGGAGACACTCCAACCTTGACACTGGAGTGGGCGTGGGAGCCTTGGCCAGCACTTCAAACATCCTTTAAAGGGCCTCTCTTTGCATTTTGGTGGACTCCCCAGTAGCTGGCCGAGTCTTTTTCTGACTTTGTAATGAAAGTAAACTAGGAGCATGAACAGACTGTTGAACCTCAGAGGGAAGGCAGGAGGGGAGGGGGTGGGAAGAGATCAACCAATGGACTTGTGTGCATATATGCATAACCCGTGGACACCGATAATGGGCGGTGAGGGCTTTGGGGGAGGGGAGGACGGAAGTGGGCTGGAAGAGGTTTATGGGGGGAGGGTCTGGGGAGGAGGACCTATGTAATAAAGATTTTTTTAAAAAAAGTAAACTAGGAGTCAAAGACACTAACTCTTCAAGATAGAAAGCTGACTTCCTGATGCTGCTTCATCCTTTGCAAGCAGGAACTCTCTCTCCAGGCTCCATCCAGTAGCCATCTTCTAACACGTTACCCTTTGTTAAACACTGTGCACTATATAAACATGACCTCCTTTAATACGCAATCCCAGGAGGTGGTCATCCATGATTACCCCCCATTTTATCTAAAAGGGAACTGGGGTTCAGAGGAGGTAAGTGACATGTCTGAAGTCACACAGCTACCTGTCAGACTTCAGATGAGCTCCCTTGTCTCTCTGACTCCAGACAGGAACTTCTTAAAGCAACAATATTCTGAACACAGAAGTTTAACCGGTTTCTAACTGCAGGCACGGGACAGAGAGTCTCACTCTGCTATCCCTCGTCAGCTGTTTCCTTGAGATCTGTCCCCAAGAATAAGATCAGTGAGCCCAAGGGCACAGGAAAGCATCATCTTGTCAAGCCAGGTTTCCCCATGACCACTGGGCTGATTCACATGGCCACGAGGGAGGTCCTGTGTCCCCTGTGTCCCCCGCGGTAGGCCTCATCATTTTATTTTTTAAATATATTTTATTGACTTTTTACAGAGCAGAAGGGAGAGGGATAGAAAGTCAGAAACATCGATCAGCTGCCTCTTGCACGTCCCCTTACTGGGGATGTGCCCGCAGCCAAGGTACATGCCTTTGACTGGAATCGAACTCGGGACCCTTCAGTCCGGAGTCCGACGCTCTATCCACTGAGCCAAACCTGTCTTGGCAGGCCTCATCATTTTAACTGATTTTTGCTGAATTGATTTTACTATGAATTGGGGTCTTCCTGGCTGTAATATAGTACTTGCATGTCGTTAAGGACTATACAGACTAATATGTTCCTAAGTATTTAGCCTTTGTGCCAAGTGTCTCAAAGTTATTGGCCATCTGTCCATTGGACACTCGTTATTTCCCTTCTAGATTAACATTTACTCCCCCACCTAATGGGGCCATTAAACTCATATCTTTTCCAGTCCCCCATCCTTGCTGTTGTTGAGCTGATCATAATCTCTATCAACTTATTTTAGTTAGAAAATTGTCACTTCTTCACAATTGGAAACTTAAAGACCTAAAGCAGTGGTCGGCAAACTTCGGCTCTCGAGCCCCGTTTGCCGCTCTGTTGACTAATGAGTTTGCCGACCACTGACCTAAAGTAACCACAAAGGATGCTCTGAAATTAAAACTTTAAAAGCAATTATAGTGGGTAGTCATGTCCTAGGCTGGTACCTTCCCTGACAAGGTCAATTTTTACCTTCACTGAACCTATTGTCTTTTGCATCTCAGATAACACCCCTATGAAATGCCAGAGTAACTTGTAACTTCCCTTTCCCCATGCCACACACACAACCAAATGCGCCAGGATGAGACCTCAAATCTCTTCATTGTTATTGTTATCGTGTTGTTGGCTGCTACTGTCCTGTACCTACCTAAGTAATACGTCTATCATTTTACTTCTGTAAAAAGTTTATAGTTTATTAATCCTCTCATGAAAATGGGCACACCCATCACAGATAAAGTCACCAAAGAAGCTTTACTCCTTCTCTTGCCAGCACCAATATTGGCCTTTGCAGCCCCCCTTTCTTCCTTCCGTTCTTGCGTCCCTTTCTCTGCTTCTTGAGGTTTTCTCCTCGGACAGGCCATGTCCTCCTGGTCTGTGTGTGGGTTCATTTCTCTCTGGGTGATCCATGGCATCATAAATCATGCCAAAGCCAGCGGCCTTGCCACCACCAAACTGGGTTCCAAACACAAAGAGGACATCAGGGGTGGTCTTACACATTTTGGCTAGTTTTTCCCGAATTTCTGTCTTGGGTACCGTTGCCTTCCCAGGGTGAAGGACATCAATGGCCATTTGCTTCCGCTGACATGGTCTGTTGGTCGTGAACTTCCTGGTCCGGATGGTTACCGTGTCATTCACGGTGAAGGTCGATCCTCAAAGCAGCCAGGGAGGAAAAGAGCTATCGTTTTTCTTTTTATCCAACCCCAGAGGTTTCTCCGCTTTGCCTTCTCCCACCTCTCTAATCTATCACCGATGGATTTCTGTAACCCACCGACATCTCCTTTGATTGAAATGTATAAAAATAGTTTAAAAACGAAACAAAACAAAAAAACTGCCATTCTCCAGACCATTATCCCAATCCGTTGAGATTTTGTTTCCTGGCAATCATTGACAGTTTGGCTCAAATAAACTCACAAAAATTCTTTACAGGTTTAAATGTCTTTAACAATCCCACCACGAGCAGAAGGCAACCAATTTGGTGTGTCTTTCTCACATCCATGATTCCCTCTCCCTCTCTCTCTCTCTCCCCTTCCCTCACCCACCCCCCATTCTCTCTAAAACAGAAAATGGAAAAGATATCCTCAGGTGAGGATTAAAAACTAACAATTATTAGTATTAGTGTTCTTGGTCACAAGAAAGCAAAAGTGAAAGAATGGCTTGGAGAGCCCCCACCCATTTGCATGAAGCTTTCTCTCACTTCCTGGAGAAACAGCTTGCTCTCTCCTCTCCGTGTCTCACCTGTGCAGCTTCTGGACGGGCCTGGGCCCTGCTGACCCCCACCGGGCCCAGATGCTGCCTCTGGCGTCCTCCCCGCCTTCATTTTCTCCCTGGTCCGCTGGCTCCTGGTTCCCTGCTGATCCTACCACACTGCCCCTGGTAACTGACTGCGGGCCCTCTCCGCTTCTCCTTTGTACTCACCAGTGGTGGTCACTTACTGACTTGCACAGTTTTGAATTTAATATGTGTGTCCCCCACCACTAGGATGAGACCTTGTCTGACTCCTGTCCAGCTGTTTCTCCAGTGCTTGGCGCTCAATAAAAATCAGTTGAGTTAATAGATACTGAGTGGTTGCCTGTTTTTGCTTCTAAGTTCCCTGAGGGCAGGGACCCATTCCATTTCCTCTGCGGAGAACCTGGTCCTGAATGGGCAGCAATAAATATTTGCTGCGTGAAACAAAGACAAATAAATGAGCTGAGGGAACGAAGCCCCCGTTTGCCTTCCCCTTTTCCCTTCATCACGCCTTACCACCCAGTCTCCCCACCTGAGCAAATGGCCACCTGGTCTGGACCAGCCCCTATCTTGCAGCTTCCCTTGACCCATAAGGACGACAGGCGAGAAGAGAAAGGCCTTCCGCTTTTGTAAGGAGTTCTCACGGGAAAAATAAGGTGTTCGGGACTTTGCATGGGGCCTCTCTACCCCAGTTCTTGCAGAGGACACACCTCCTGGTCAGAAAGAGTATCCACCCTCCAGGAGAGAGTATGTGAATACATACAGGACCACTTTTTTGTGATCCTATATTCATCAAAGCCATTAACTGCAAAGTCTCACACACGCACTACCATCTACTGTGGTAGGCGGTGTTGTATTCTGGTTAAGAGGATGGAGAAGTCCTTAGAGTTGCTTGGGGTGACCACTTAACCTTTTTACGTTTTCTGACTCATCTGAAAGTGGGGCCTAATATTACTGAACTTCCTTTTGAAGTAAAGGATGTATTCCTGTTCACATTTAGACATTCCTGGGATCAGAAGACCTCTTACCATCAGTGAGTATATCTAATCTGGCTGTGGTTTTTTGTCCCAGACACAGTCCATAAATCCACAGCATATCTCAGAATCAATGTCATTCTTGAAAGTGATGTCTTAAAGTTGGATATTTTCTCACAGGCAAATGTCTGACTCAAGCCAGTGAAGTGAAGACATCTGCAAAGAGGTAGCCCGGGTTAAAAAGGTGGCTTTGTGCTCTCAGCGTTGTGAACCAGGCACAGCCCTGCCGGGCTCGACGGCACGGGTTTCGGTGGAGGGCGCGCAGGGCACGGGAAGAGCATTCACGCCGCCACATGTGTTTAATGTGAAGCCGTCCTGCCCCTCAGACATCGGACGGACCAGAAGCATGGCTCGCCTTCCCTCAGAAGTCAGAGGGCTTTGCAGGATGACTCTGGTGACCAAGACTTTTTTTTAAAAAGATGCCTGGGGAAATGGGACCTTTTCCCTCTAAGTAAATTTTTCTAGAGCAAATAGTTCGTTTGACCTTAGACATGACTTCAGCTCTTTCTTGAGCTGAGAGACATTTAAAATTAAGTCATGGCATCTGATTGTTTGAAAGCCTTACTACGATTTCAAATAGAGGATGTGAAGAGGGGGTATCTCTTTAATCCTTTTTTGTCCTTCTGCTGGGCCTTAGTCCTTCCCTCCTCACGAGAGAATCAGAACAGAAGGGAGCCAATGGGAACAGAGCCCTGTGGGATGGCCCCGGGCATTGTAGAGGAAGGAGCGGTCTATCTTTGTTTCTTGTTCTTTTCTTTTTTTAAAATACATTTTTATTGCCGAAAACAGGTTTGGCTCAGTGGATAGAGCGTCGGCCTGCGGACTGAAAAGTCCCAGGTTCTATTTCCGTCAAGGGCATGTACCTTGGTTGTGGGCACATCCCCAGCTGGGGGTGTGCAAGAGGCAGCTGATGGATGTTTCTCTCTCATCGATGTTTCTGACTCTCTATCCCTTTCTCTTCCTCTCTGTAGAAAATTGGTGGACTATATTTAATATATTTAGAGAGGAAGGGAGAGGGAGAAAGAGAAACATCAACGATGAGAGAAAATCATTGATCGGCTGCCTCCTGCATGCCCGCTACTGGGGATTGAACCTGCAACCTGGGCATATCCGGACCAGGAATCGAAGCATTCATAGGTCGACGCTCAACCACTGAGCCACACCAGCTGAGCTGCTTCTTTTTCTTTTAATCGACTTTATGTAAAAAGGCATAATAATGAGTTTTTAAAATAGTTTTTCATTAATTTCAGAGAGAGAAAGGGAATGGGAGAGATAGAAACATCAACGACAAGAGAGAATCATCGATCGGCCTGCACACCCGTGTTGGGAATCGAGCCCACAACCCGGGCATGTCCCCTGACTGGGAATGGAACTGTGACTTCCTGGTTCATGGGTCGCTGCTCAACCACTGAGCCACACCAGCCGGCCCATAATGCGTTCTGACCGATGTAAACATGTGGTAACTTGCCGGCATGACCTTTGCTGTTTGGACTACTGCTGAGCCTGGGAAGGTGCTCGGAAACTGACTTTTGATCCTGCTTCCTAGAAACCTTGTGCATCTCATGCTGCTTGTTTACACAGTGACCGAGGGGTCCCGACAGGAGGTAAGCCCTGCTGAGCAGCACACACACAGTGCTCAGAGACCTCTGTCATCAGGTCTCTCTGCATATCTATTCCTGTAGCACATACTTATGGAGTGCTAATTACTGCCAAATACTGCTCTAGGTCAGTGGTCGGCAAACTCATTAGTCAACAGAGCCACAATTTGCCCACCACTGCTCTAGGTGCTGGGGCTATAGATGTAGACAGAAAAAAATCTGTGCCCTTCTGACCATACCTGCTATTATGGAAAGAGAGACATAAACTACAAAACATACTCCATGTTAGAGGGAGAAGAGGGCTATGGACAAATAAAGAGAGGGGGGGAAGGGGAGCGTTCTGAACTACCTTACCTCTGTCAAACAAGACGATGCCTCCCCCCCCCAAAAAAGGATGCCCCCAGCTGCAGGGTGAGGAGGGGCTTGTGGCACCTGCCTCCCGACTTGAATCCTCCTCCCTGCTGACCCCGAGCGGGGGCTGGCCTGAGCCCCGTGTGCCTGCCAGCTCTGATCAGTCCTCTCCCGCTGGTTCCTCCAGGACCTGCTCCTCCCGAGCCCATGTCCCCTCTGTCCCTGGTCTCAGCTCTGTCGTCCTGTCCACCACCTCCGGCCCGGAGTCGGGCTGGCCTCGTGTTTGGTGCAGTGCTCCCGCCATTACTAGACGTTCTTTCCCCGCATTTCCAAGATTGGGGCACACGGTAAACGCCACGAACCTCGGTTTTCTCGGAAAACGGGGTACGGTAATGGTGCCTGCCCCGATGGTTGTTTTGAGAATCCTACGGGGTAACAGGTGAAGCTGGGCACAAAGCAAGTGCTCAGTAAATGTTTTCAGAGCCTGGCACTCGGGGGTGGGGGGTGCGGAACCGACAGGAGTTGTTAACACGTGAGGCCCTGAGCTGATGGGAGGGGTGTGGGGGCAGCGCCGTGTGCACCTGGCTTTGTCTCTCCCGCCCGTCCCCCTGCCCCACACTGTCATTCTGGCTCCCCTTTCATCAGGGGGCTTAACTCCGTGGAATCTTTGCCTCTGGCCACTTGAGAAAAACGCTTCAACTGATCTGCTGCCTCCCTCGCTGCCCCCACTCTCATTGCCTGAAGAACAGTCTCTGTTCAAAGGGGGTGATGCCTTTCTTGTCAGTCAAGACTCCAGAAGAGGGGGGTACCTGGGCCTTCTCT
The DNA here is from genome assembly GCA_027563665.1 of Antrozous pallidus. Lineage (NCBI taxonomy): Eukaryota > Metazoa > Chordata > Mammalia > Chiroptera > Vespertilionidae > Antrozous > Antrozous pallidus. The sequence goes on along the minus strand of CM050522.1, from coordinate 78,909,566 downwards.
GTATTTCTAGTGCCCTGGTTTGTAAGGCACCGTTTTCCTCCTCTCTGAAAGTAAGTGGCCTTTCAGAACACCCGGATGCCAAAGCCAAGCTAGTCTAGGGTGCCCCTTGGCGCTAAGAGAATCTGTGTCTCCGCGGGGACCTCTTCTCCTGGCCGGAACCAAAGCACCTTCCCTGCTCCCCAACCTGGAAGTCTGCCTCAGCTGACAATCGACACTCTAACACTTATTTTTTAACTTGCACACCCCGCCCCCCTCCGCCCCCATTCTCACAAGACATTCAGACAAGGGCATAACCTCTACATTCCCCTCTTCCCTGGACCTTCTGCCTGCTTCTTTGTCCTTGACCTCCCGGGGTTTTGACAGAGTTGGACACGCTCATCAGCTCTGGCTTCTTTTTAATTTTTTTAAAAATATATTTGTATTGATTTTTTACATAGAGGAAGGGAGAGGGATGGAAAGTCAGAAACAGCCGAGACCGGTTTGGCTCAGTGGATAGAGCGTCGGACTGCGGACTGAAGGGTCTCGGGTTCGATTCCGGCAAGGGCATGTGCCTTGGCTGCAGGCACATCCCCAGTGGGGGGCGTGCAGGAGGCAGCTGATCGATGTCTCTCTCTCATCGATGTTTCTGACTTTCTATCCCTCTCCCTTCTGCTCTGTAAAAAATCAATAAAATATATTTAAAAAAAGAAAAAAGAAAGTCAGAAACATTAATCAGCTGCCTCTTGCACACCCTCTACTGGGGATGTGCCCAAAACCAAGGTACACGCCCTTGACCAGAATCGAACCCGGGACCCTTCAGTCCACAGGCCGATGCTCTATCCACTGAGCCAGACCCGTTTTGGCAGCTCTGGCTTCTTAGGCAGGCCTGTCAGCCCTGAGGTCTGTTTAGGGGAGGCTGGGTGTCTGGTCAGGCGATACACGGGGACCAGCGTCCAGCCAGGGTCAGGACTCACTGAACAAAGTTCAGAGGCTTAACCTCCCTGCACTTGTTGGTAAACTGGAGACGGAAGACGTGTTCTCCTCTGAAGGGCTGAGGGGAGCAGTACAGTGAGATGTGACTGGGAAGTACTTTACCAAGTGCTCAGTGTGCTAACCACACAAAACCAGGGGTTCCCATGTTCGGATGAGTCTTATTTTCCCACTGAAGTTTCTCGGTCCTGGCCAGCTACCCGGGAGCGTCCCATTGAGCGCTGGGCGTCCGCAGACTTGTCGGTCAGGTTTAAGCCACCAAGCACAGGGACCTTATCTAGCTCTCTCACAATTCTTAGAAGTCACCAGCATTTCCTGTTGTCGGGGCTTCCTGTGACTCAACTCTTGTTCCTCTTGATTCTTGTGCACGAAGCTGGGCACAAGGCAAGTGCTCAATAAATGTTTTAGAACAAGGAACAAAGGAAGGGCAAGAAGCAGCCAGGCTCCAGCTGGGTCCCACCACCATGAGCTGGCCCAGGACTAGGGGCAGAGGTCCACGGAGCCCCCTGGGTGGGCAGCACTCCGGCGGCCTGCCTGCAGCACCCTCCCCGGCCATGCCAGCCCTCCCCGGTCCTCACTCCAGCCTTGCAAAACTGCTGCTCCCCTGTCTTTCCACGGAGCTGAAAAACGGGCAGTTGCCTCTAAGAAATGAGCAACAGCAATGTCCCAGGTGCCAAGGACGGTGTGTAACTGACACTCTTCTCTCCCACTGCGTGAGTGCACGGTCCCCCGCCTCAGACATTCCCTCTGATAAAATGTGTAGCACGTTCTTTAAGTTTTGCTGGGACTTCAGCCTCCAGCTCTCTCTCCAGCTAAGCCTCCTCAGCAGGAAGGCCGTCTTGAATTCTAAAGCACACTGCAAAGACAGTTGCAGGAAACCCGGAAACTCAGAAGAAAGAATTGGAGGCACACCTATAAGCATGGCCCTTTATTTTTTTTAAAACATATATTTTATTGATTTTTTTACAGAGAGGAAGGGAGAGGGACAGAAAGCTAGAAACATGGATCAGCTGCCTCCCACACCCCACCTCCCACTTGGGATGTGCCCGCAACCAAGGTACATGCCCTTGACCAGAATCGAACCTGAGACCCAGGTTCGACGCTCTAGCCACTGAGCCAAACCGGTTTCGGCCAGCACGGCCCTTCTTTTGCGCAATAAAATCCACGCTGTATTGCTGGCCCGGGCATCTCTCCCAACACCCACAGTTTCCCTTGCTGTGTCTCACTCCTGCAGATGGGGATGCTGTTTCCAGCGGGATGAGGATGTAAGTGGGGAGCTCACTCAGACCCGGGGTGGTCTGCTGTGGAGTGTGAGCTGCAACTTGGGGGGCCGTCCCATGTAAAGAACAAGTGAATGAAAACGGAGCACGGGGAGCTACGATCACACACAACATGGAGAACGCCTAGGAACATAACACTGAGCGAAAGCAGACACACACAAGGGTATGCACTGTATGATCCCATGTATGTAAAGTTCAAAGACGGGCAAAACTGACCCATGATGCTACTAGTCAGGATAGGCTGCTCTTGGAAAGAGTAATGTGGGCGATGTTGAGCCCCATCTTGTTTATCTGGGTACTGGTGACACCGATGTGTTCATTTTGTGACAATTCACTGAGCTGCCCGTTTACAACTTGTGCTCTTTTACGCCTGGTCCTACTTCAGTTCCAAGAAGAAAGTGCAGGAGGCCAGCAGGAACTCTTGAGGTCCAGGACTGCATCGCACAGGAATGATGCCAGCTTTGTGTACATTTCTTCAAGTTTAAACTCACTCTCAGAGCGACGAAACTTGGAATGACTAGTGTACCCTGCCCAGCTTTCTAGTGCCCGGAGGGGTCATTCGACTCTACCAAGAGAAAGCTTTCCTTTCCTCGCCAGCCGGGAGGGACTCTCACCCGGGGTGCAGGCTCCGTCTCATGGCCTCCGGCGGCGGCTGCAAGTACAGCTGCTGACGGGAGAAGATCTTTTATGAACAAGTCACAGCCCCCCCCCCCCCCCCCCCCCCGGCAGATAAGAGTCCTATCTGGGGAGGGGCTCCCAACAGCAGATCCCTAGCTGCCCTGTGTCACGCATCCTTTCACCCCAGCGCTGCTCTGATCACAGGACAAGCTGCCGCCAGGGGTTCCTGGGAAAACCACCTGGACCGTCCATCTCGCCCCAGGCAGGGGTTCTTTGGGGTCCGGATTTCTGAAAGGGGCCGCTTCTGACCGATACAGATTACTCAGAGAGCAAAAAGGCACTTTTTAAAGTCTGCCATGCTAGTCATTCCAAGTTCAAAAACAAAACACAGCTGAATTATCCTCCGCCTCCCTCTGTAACGGGGGAGGGACCCAGGGAGGCAGGAGCAGCTCGGCTGGCTGGCGGCGTGACTTGTCCGTGATGCGGTTTGAGACCAGCTCTCAGCTCCTGACGGCACGCACCAGGCTGTGACCGCTGCCCACAGGCCGGTGGGTGCAGCCCGGCCCCCCGGTGAGTCTGCACATTTGAGTCCCGAAGACCAGAGCAACTTGAGTGCGACAGAGCGGCCTTTCCATACCCGGTGATTCCTAAAGCAGTTCCTGGGCGGCTGTTTACGAAACAAATCTCCACCTGCTGGGTGACGGGATTTACGAGAGGGACTACAGCCAATAATGGCACATACATGGTCAGCTCTCACCGAATGAGAAGTTAAGGTCTCCTGTCTCTCACCTTTCCACTCTCATGCCCTAGCCTTCCTAAAGACTGGGGGAGCCCTAACCATTGTGGCTCAGTGGATAGAGCGTCGGCCTGCAGACTGAAGGGTCCCAGGTTCGATTCCAGTCAAGGGCATGTACCTTGGTTGCGGGCACATCCCCAGGACGGGGTGTGCGGGAGGCAGCTGATCGATGTTTCTGACTCTTTATCCCTCTCCCTTCCTCTCTGTAAAAAAATCAATAAAAATACATATTAAAAAAAAAAAAAAGACTGTGGGAGACTGTTCTGACTTCACCTGTGGGATGCCAGGCCACATGTGCAATGAACGCAGACACAGCAGGTCTTCACACCCGCTGGTCCTCACAGAGCTCAGCGATGTACACACAGATGATGAGTGACACAACCTCGGCTTCGTGGGGGCTCCAGGAGGATCATGGGGGCTCCAGGAGGATCATGGGGGCTCCAGGAGGACATGTGACTCTGAGATGGGAAGAGCAGCGAAAGCCTCTTGGCGGAGGTGGCTTTAGAAATGGACTTTATTTGGGGCAGGATGAAGGGGCAGGGTCCTGGCAGGAGGAGGACAAAGGGGGCATCTTCACAGAGGGAACCTCAGTAATGCCCATGGATGGATATAGGGGAGGCGAGGGCAGGTTCAAGGAATAGGGATTGAGCCGGAGAGAAGTGATAGAATCGGGAAACAATGAGAACAACAGGAGAGGAAGCCTAAGCCTAAAGAGGTTGGACCTATTTGGTAGGAATTGGGGACTCCCTGGAGGTTTCAAAGCAGCTTGGTGACATGCTGAAGAGTGAGGCTGACAGAGGTGTGTAGGAGGGGGCAGAGTGGGGAGACCAGGCTGGCTCAGCAATCTGGGTTAGAGATAATGAGGATGGGGTGGTGACAGCCACCTCCAAGCCTTTAAAGAACTCCACTCAACTGAGTGGGTGGGGATGGGGTTCTTGAGATTCCCTGCCTGCTGCCCTCTGTCATGAGCTTCCTGGAGAGAAGAGGGTGAGCAGTACCCTTTTTGGGGTCATTAGTGGAACGATTTTTGACTTACATGAAAGGAGCTGCGAGTTGGAATTTGGCTGGCATGCACGAGTGCCAGAGGCAAAAATCCCACTGAAGAAAACCAAGTTTAGAAGGCGCATGTGCAGGTCTTGTTCTCAGACGACTGCACCTGGGTTAACAATCACCTGCCCCCGTCCATTAGGAGTCCAGTAGTATTGCCCTAGCGGCCATCAGCGACTTTGAACTTGGCCTACCTGGGCTCATGGTAGCTTCTCCCTTCAGGCATGTTCCACACCCAAGTATTTGTCACTCAGCCCATATAGGGAATGCAGCATAAACAACATGTCCTGGGTCATTTCATCCTATCGGGTTAATCTTCCCGAGCGCTCTGATTATCGCCTACGAAATCACATCCACACTCTTCTGAGGTCTGCGGTCCTACGTGACCTGAGGCACGCCACGGAGTAATTGTCATGCGCTTGGGCTTCAGAGTCAGATGACCCCGTTTGGAATTCGGGCTCTGCCAGGTAGCCTCCCTGAGCCTCATTTTCCCTTTCTTTCCCAGCCAGGCTGCAGGAAAGATCTAGAGATATCGTATGTGAAGAATGTAGCACAGAATGCAGCATGCAGTGAACGCTCAGGAGTTGACATCCATCACCATAGTAACAGCTTGGCCCCCAAGCGGTATACACTTTCCTGCTGTATTCCCACAGCTCCTTTTACATTTCCGTACCTCCACGCTTTTCCGAATGCTTTTCGCTCTGGGGAAGGCTGGCCTCTTCTGAATCTGCAGTTTCAGAGGTCAGGAGCTGACCTGGGCCCTGCTCAGAGGCTAACAGCGCTGGCAAGGCTTCCAGATGCCCCTCGACACCGTGTGAGTCTGTGGTGCTTCTCATTAGCATCAGAGCGGGCCCAGGCTTATCTGCTTCTGCCATGGGATCTCCGGGACAGCAGGGATTTTTGTGTTGTTTATGGTCTATCTTCAGCGGGTAGCACAGAACGTAGTGTTAGGCTCTTACTTCTGTTTCAAAGTCCTCGCCCAAGGAAATGATATGTTTTCATTGATTTTAGAGAGGAGGGAGAAAGCGCGAGAGAAAAACATTGATGCGAGAAATATCGATCAGTTGCCTCCATACACACCCTGACCGGGAATCAAACCTGCAACCTAGATACGTGCCCTGACTGGGAATCGGACCTGCAATCTTTTCGGTGCATGGGGCAATTCTCCAGCCAACTGAGCCACCCAGCCAGGGCTTACATGTAATATTTTAAAATTTTTTATCTATTAATTTGAGAGAGAGAGAGAGAGAGAGAAACATCATTTGTTGTTCCATTTATGTATGCATTTATTGGTTGGTTCCTACATATGTCCTGACTGGGAATCGAACTAATAACCTTTTCTGCACAGGATGACACCCAACCAATTAAGCCACTTTGGCCAGGACTTATCATTTTTTTTTTTAAAGCATGACTCTGTCTACTAGCTAACGTGCTCTTTGAGGGCCTGTTACTGATTTGTTCTACAGTTTCTATAGTGTCCTTGTGATTCAATGTCCTGAACTATGGACGAATGACAAGCAAAGGGTTCTGCTCAAAAAGGGGGGGAATGGGAAGGTCCTCAGAGGCAGAAATAGGGACGGACCACTGATGGGGAAGGTTCACCCCCTTTTACCCTCGGAATGGCAGTGATGACTTAACTGGAAACCCAGGGGAGCAGGTAAGGTAGCTCTACAGCTATCAGAGAAAAGGCTGTACCTTGAGTCACGGCCCACAGGTGAATTCAGCTCAGTGTCCAAGACCACATCCACAGCTAAGCGTGTCCTGCTCACCAGCCACAGTCAGGTCTGTTTGAGAAGTGTGCTCTTAACGCTGATGGCTAAATCTTGTTGACAGGTCTAGATCCATAAGGTTTAGCTACTTATATGACCAGACAGCAAAGGACCGATCCCGAACAGAAGTGTTTTCACAACCTCTGAAGATAGCCAATTACAGCCCAGGGCCAGAGTCGGTGATCAATAAATATTCGGTAAATAAGTGAGAGAATAAATGGGCCAGGGCAGTGGTCAGCAAACTGGGGCTTGTGAGCCACCTGCGGCTCTTTGGCCCCTTGAGTGTGACTCTTTCACAAAATACCACGGCCTGGGCGAGTTTATTTTGAAGAAGTGGTGTTAGAAGAAGTTTAAGTTTAAAAAATTTGGCTCTCAAAAGAAATTTCAATCGTTGTCCTGTCGATATTTGGCTCTGGTGACTAACGAGTTTGCCGACCAATAAGCCAGGGGATATAAAGCTACTTTTGAAGATTTCCACACCTGTGCGCACTAATACTTTTCAACTATATACTTTTGGAAGAATAAATATAATGCATTTAAGCATTACTGAATCCATAAGTGTTTTGTAATTTTGAATTTTCCTTGGTCGACTATTGTCGTGTTGTTTGTGTTTTTTGTTGGTTTGTTCGTTTGTTTGTTTTTTGGGGGGGTCTGCAAAATTTTCTAATATTTGAAAAGGATCCTTCTACTTGAAAAGCAGAAACATTTGCCCTAAGATGCTCCTGAAACCACTTCCAGCAGCACCGCTAACACCTCTTGGCAGAGTCCCCCGTGTGAGCCTGAGCTCGTGGCTGTCCTTTCTACCACAGAGGCTCAGAGAAGCCTCCTGCCGTGCCCCCCCCCCCCGGGCCGGGGCGCGAGAAACAAACTGTTGCTGTTGCATGCAACCCCCCCCGCCCCGCCCCCAGTTGTCTAGCCCAGGTTCTGTTTGCCGACTACAACATTCTGCTGTCACCTAAGGCTAAGATCAACCACCATTTGAATGTTGTCCAAAGCGACTCTTGGCCCTTAATCAATTGCCACAAAGTTTAGTATTAGATGAAGCACCAAGTAACACGTAACCACCTGTTTTAGATTGTGTCCAAATGCACTGAAAATAAGACCTCTTCTAGAACAAGCTAGAGAGGGGTTCCAAAGGCCAAGGGCTTATCTGGGCCCCCTGACCACAGCTCTGGAATTTATCTCCGGGGTCTTGGCACCAGCAGCACCTGCTTATCTTTGGGTTGGTGGACCCCAACCAGCTTCTGGGAGAAATTAGCAACAAAAAGAGTCACTTTTCTTCACTATAGGTCTAATCCTGTATAATAAAAGGCTAATATACAAATTGACCGAACAGCAGAATGCCTGGTCCCTGTGATGGGCACTGAGCACCCGGAGGCAGGTGCTCAACGCGGGAGCTGCCCCCTGGTGGCCAGTGCGCTCCCACAGGGGGAGCGCCGCTCAGCCGGAAGCCAGGCTCACCGCTGGTGAGTGCAGTGCCTCTGAGGCAGCGCTGAGGATGTCCATCAGTCGGACATCCCCCAAGGGCTCCCAGACTGCGAGAGGGAAGCGCCCCCACCCCCCAGTGCATGAATTTCTAGCATATTTCATAAGGGGTGTAGCAATTCAGTTTATCTGCTTCTAAAGCAAGTTGCCAACTGTAAGTTATTCTACTGACATGTTGGCTGAGCCAGACAGACATGGCTTTTCTCTAGTAGATATCATTATTTGATCACTCCCATTGCCCCCGTCTGCCTGACTTTACCTAAATCCGGTATTACAGCTAAGCACCTACTCAGACACAGAATCTGTCACTCGGGTCGGGAAAGAAGATCTATGCTTATCTTAGAATTCCCGGCTAAAGCGGCAGCAAAACGTAGGCGACACTCAGGCGGAAGAGGGCACTTCCTAAGGAAGGTCTTTGACGAAGCCAACAGTCCATGACTGCCGTTGGTGGGTAAGGACCGAGCAGTAAAATCTGCATTTATTATTTAAATTCGGCAGTGGTTACTGACTATGCTTCAGGGCTGGGCCGGGAACGGCCACTCAGAGACACGGTTCCCATTTCCGGGGAGCTGGCTGTCTCGCAGGGGGCTGGGCTGTGTGGGAATGCACGGAATACACATATAAGTTACAATGCAGGGACAAATGCTACAAAATGAAATTTCAAAATGAAATGGTGCCACTGAGAGGGGTGTGAATAACGGTCAGGGGTGCTCAGAGATTAGTTTTCCAGGAGGTGCCGAAGCCAGTTTGGCTCAGCGGATAGAGTGTCGGCCTGCGGACTGAAGGATCCCGGGTTCGATTCTCATCGATGTTTCTGACTCTCTATCCCTCTCCCTTCCTCTCTGTAGAAAATCAATAAAAGATATATATATATTTTTAAAGAAAGAGTTTTCCAGGAGGACAAAGGTCTGGGAGCGGTAGATGAGAGACGAATATTCAAGACAGGGAAGCATCTGTGTGAGGCCCAAGGAGAGCGGCCAGGGCTCGCTTGGGGGTCGGCAAACCAAAACGAACCAGCAGGCGAATGTCAGCTGGGGCTGGGGCCGAGGCCAGGCTGAGGAGGTAAGGCTCTGTCGGGGGATCACAGCGGTAACAGGATTAGATCTGCTCAGGAAGGACGAGGGCGTGGAGCAGCCGAGCGGTGGGACATCACACTAGGACTGGGGGCTATTATGAGGCAGTGGCTGCCCCGGATGCTGACTTAATAATCAATGAAGGTATTAAAACAAATAAACAAATAGAGTTGCTCTGGTCTGAAGGGAATGGGGGTGGGGTCGTGCTCCTTCTGCCTGCCCATCTTTGGGTTAGGTCTTGGTGCCAAGACCCTGGAGATAAATACCAGAGCAGTGGTCAGGGGGCCCGGAAAAGCCCCTGGCCTTTAGGACCCCTATCCAGGTTATTTATGTTCAAAAGGTAACCGCCAGGGCACCAGCGGGCAGCGTGGGGTCACCGGGAAGCGGCAGAGCACGTGTAGCTCCGTGGGGCCCAGGCCTCGGGCTGCCTGGGTTTGAGTCCTGGCTCTGCCGCCAGTCCTCCCGCTGGACAGAACAGCACTAACCCACCGTGGAGGGCTGGTGTGAGGGTGCGGGGTTGACCCGCGGGAAGGGCTGGGACAGTGCGGAACAGGGCAGGCCTGGGTAAACGCAGCACTGTGGAAAAGCGAGCAGGCGGTTGGCTGCACCCGGTGAAGTCAAAGCTGCTCTGGTCTTATGAACCAGGAGGTCACGGTTCGATTCGTAGTCGGGGCACATGCCCAGTTGTGGCCTTAACCCCCCTGTGGGGCGTGCAGGAGGCAGCCGATCAATGATTCTCTTTCATCTTTGATGTTTCTCCCCGCCACACACTTCCTCTCTGAAATCAATAAGTACGGAAACAAACAAATAGAGCTGCTCTGATCTGGAGGAAATAGGGGTGGGGTCGTGCTCCTTTTGCCTGCCCATCTTCGGGTTAGGTCTTGATGGACCGTCTTTACTGGTTTGCAAACCACTGGACTGTCCATTCCCGGGTTTAACTTGTACATGTATTTTCTGAACCCAAAGAATTCAAGTAGGGCCAGTCGATCCAGGCCTAGAACAGAATCTGGACGGGACAGTATTCCTCATAAGAGAGTAAAGTGCGACCACCGGAGGACTGCTGGTGAGTCACCGGTCCCCCAAAGGCACCAGAGCCAATCCCACCCAGGCCTGTGCGCCCCAGCACCAGGCTGTGCTCGCGCTCTGCGGATGGAGAGCAACAACCGTGCGAGCCTCCCCCTCAGACACAGACACCCCTGCTGGCCCAGGCGGGGGGGGGGCGGGGGGGCACATCTCTCCAACAGCACGGAAGCTGTCATCCTCTCCCGCTTTGTGCGGGGGCCTGAAATAAAGTTCTCCCGCATAGGACTGCTGTGAGGAGTTAATGCATTAATGCAAGTTAAGAATTTAGCACACATTAAATGCGCAGTGAAACCTTCGCTTAGAGCTGTTATTTCCGGCCATAATCACAATTCTTACACCTATTTAAGTCGGTACAGTGTTGGGTGGGTTAAAAGGGGGTTCAGAGCCTGATAAGTATATAGGATTACAATTTAAAAAATTCTCCAAGAAAAATTATCTTCATGTTGTGAGTAGACAAAAGATATTCCATACTATATAAACAAGGTGAAAATTAACCCTATCTAGTTTAGTTCAAGGTCATTGCTGTCACTTAAAAGCCTACGATTTCTATGAGGTCAAACCCTGCAGGAGCTTTAGCAGCTTTGGCATCCACCATCCTGCGTGAGCTGCCGTGCAGCGGAGGATCTTTTCAGCAAAGCCTGAAAGTGAGACCTTTATCACAGCAATCCTGGCTCCACAAAGTAACAAGACGGGCAGTTCAGGGGCAGGCTTTAGCTTGCATTAATAAAGGATGGCTGTCACATCAGCCAGACCAGTATATTCTGGGGACTAACTAGTATCTTATTAAGTTATAAATACATTTCATGGCTTCAGTACTGGTTTCTTGTTTTGGAATATGAGAAAAATCAGAACTCATAATCACTGGCATCTAAAAAGCCAGTTTTTTATGAAATATGTTTACCTATAATACTGCTTCTAAGTGCCTCTGTTTCCACAGAGCCCACACACTCCCTCAAAGGACAGCTGCGCTTTCCCTGTAACTGCACCAAGCTACCCGCAGTGGTAAAAGCAAGTGCAGAAGATTAGAAAATAAAAACCATTTTTTCCTTTTGTTAATCCTCACCCGAGGATATTTTTTCTATTGAATTTTTTTTTTTGAGAGTGGAAGGGAGGGAAGAGAGGGAGCCTGGGAGAGAAGAAACAAAGAGAAACATCCATGTGAGAGAGACACGTCGATTGGGTGTCTCCTGCTGAGGATCAGGCCTGCGATCCAAATGCACGTCTTTGACCAGAAATTGAACTCTCAACCCTTTGGTGCGCAGGATGATGCTCTAACCACTAAGCAACACCATCCGGGGCCAAATTGTCTGGTTTTGATTCAAGCTAGTCAAACCAGTTCAGAAAAAGATGATGGAATTTCTCTCCCCACCTTCGCTCTCCTTCCGGTTTCTCATTAAGGGGGGAAATGCCCCTCCTGCCCATCTTCATTTACTCTAAACACAGAACGCTGTCCAAGTTTCATTTCAAAAAGAACAAGATAAAGGGCAAAGGGCACAGCGTTCCCTTTCGCTTTCTATAGAGAAAGAACATGCTGAAAATCATTCACCAAATGATGAATGACCGTCACATCAAGTCCAAGCTTACCTCATCGCCTGCTGCTGACTCGCTGGCTGCTCCCCGGGCCGTGGGAAAGCCCGAGGCCGGGCACCCTCCGTGGTGCCCGGGCACGGAGAGGCTCCGGCGGTGGGAGGGTGGCTGTCCCCGAGCGACTCTGAGGTAAGTGAACGGCACAGGTGTTAGGTGCCCACGTCCTGCCCCACTTCTGTTCCCCACAAACCACTTCGTCTCTTCCCTTCTCCTGCTGAGGGCACAGGGCTCTCTTCTCCACACCCCGAGGTCCCTGCCTTCTGGGTGGCCTGGCCTGCTGGTGACCACAGGCCCCAGCAGGGTCCCCAGGAGGGGTGAAAGGAGGGGTCAGAGGGGTCACGTGCCAGAGATGGAGCTGTTTGCCCTTGGTCAGGATGGAGGGCCCTACCTGGGGGTGGGGGTGGGGGGAAGGCTGGAAGAGATTCTCTGGACTTCTTCCCCAGCAGAGGATGGCCACGCCGGCTGCAGCCTCACAGTCAGCAGTGGGGAGGGGGCCCTCACAACAAACAGTGGTGACAGAAGGTGTGGGGGAAGATGGTAAGTTTGGTCTAAAACAAGCAGTCTCGGGTAATGAGCTGTTGTGAGGAAAACGTGGGGCTCGCAGTGCCTGCGGCACTTTTAAAGGGCACTGCTGCTGTCCTTCGTTTAGGGTCTTCTTTTGGGCGGGGTGGCTGGGGAAGGCAGGTGAGGTGAGGCAGAGCCCCTCTAAAGGGCATGGAGGATGACAGAGCAGAGGAAAAGCCACGTCCACGTGTGGCAGCCACGAAGCGCTGCATTCGCATCCCAGCTCTGCTCTGGCCACAGCCCTTCCTGCCTCTGGGAACCCTGCCTTCTCTGAACCCCAGCAGCTGCCCGTGTGAATAGACCTACGCCTCAGCCGGGTCCTGGCATGAAGCATTGGCACACGCAGCTGGGATGAACTAGGAGTCACAAGGGGACCACTTACACCGGGTGTGGGCGGGGTCAGCCCCTCGGGCCGGCAAACGGGGAGCCAGGGCCAGTCCTTGGCTTGACAGGACAGAGGCAAACCCAGAAGGTGCCCTACAGGAGCCCAGCCCCCGTCAGCCCACGCCTGGCCGGAAGAGGCCAGAGGAGTGGCATCCCCAACTTCTCCGCGGAAACGCCAAGCTGCTTCCAGCACGTCTGGTAGCTCCTGACCAGAGAGGCTGGACCCCAGAACGGAGCCGGGGGATGGGGAGGGGACCTCAAGGGCTGGCGGGGCTTTAACCAGGGCGTCATCGTAAGTGCCTGGCAGCGCAAATGGTCAAAGACATGTTTCACCCAGAGTGAAAAGACTTTTACAAAATTGACAGATAACATTTATTAAAACATGTCATACAAAAGGGCATGGTCTCTTCTATAAGAAGAAAATATTAAACAGTAACATTCGGTTAAGTAAAACCATGCTGTGCACTGAAGACAGCAATATATATATAGACAAAACTATTCAACTTCTGCAGCACAGGCATAACAGTTCACAAAATATCCGTAAGATATGCACCTAGTGATAATCTGTTTGTCATCGAATGGTTTCATGGCCTAAGAGTCACCTGACTTGCATAAATAAAGTAATTTTCTGGAGCCTCGCTAAAGGAAAGAACGCAGCAGCAACTGACATTGTGACACAGGCTTCAAGCAAAACTTAAAAAAAAAAAAAAGGTCACATTTGCAAAATGTGTTCCAGCATCTTCCCATAGAATACAATCAGTAGAGATCTAAAATAAGAAACGTGTACCTTTAAATAATATAAGTAGCAAAGAAAAAACTCAATCAAACAAACCCTGATTTCACTGAATAAAGTTAGTCACCCAGGAAAGCAACCTAAACACAAAGCTAACTGTGGCAGACGCCGGTGGGGCTGAGGGAGGGGACTATGTTGCTTGGTGTCCAGCACTCCTAAAGGATCAGAGACCTTTTAAAAGCAAACTCCTGGGCTGGGTGTGACGGAGTCCTCGCCACCCTCGGCGGCCGGGGGACTGCACACATCCCCCTCTCCGGGAAGCGCAGTTCTGCCCTGTGGCTCTAACTGCGGGCTCTGACTTCCCTCGGGCAGGCAGCCTGGGGACATGCGTGCCTCCTTCCCAGGAAGGAGCCGCTGAGGCTCAGCAGCTTTCCCCAACAGCTGGACGCCAGCGCAGGCCGGTTTAGTTCAGAAAAGCCCAGCGGAAAGGAGGAACCCCCCTGGGAAGACTCTCTGAAAGCTGTGGCCAGCGGAGGAGACCGAAGGAAGGAGAGATCGATCAGAATCGACAGGCTGGCCCTCCAGCCGGAGGAAAGGCTACCGCAGTCCTTCGTAGACAGTGACCTACTTACCAAGTGGACTGCTGTAACGTGTGCAGCTAAAATTAAAGGCATGGTATCAGTACTCACATCAAATGCCACTGGGGGTGCCTTGAAGCCCTTGCCCACTGGGAGTAGATCAAACCACAGTTAAGACTCAGAGTAGAGGACAAATACCTTGGTTGTAGGCCACTGGTATGATCCCTGAAAGACTGTTTGGAAAATGTTGCCCACAGCCACCCAACTTTGGAAGGACAAAGATTTTCTAAAGCTGTGCGGAGGCTGAGACGGACTATCCAACCCAGGGCGGGCAGGAAAAACAGGAAGTAATTCAGCATGCCCCCCAAAAGCTGAGGTTATGAAACTGTCCAAAGCTGATGTGCATGTGAGGGTTTCAACAAAAGATACGTCTTCACAACTCATGAAGTCCCGGCACAACCAACTGCTTCCAAAGGACACTAGAGCGCGGTCCCTCCCACTCCTGGCCCAGTGCGGGCACTTCGTCACTCATGGCGTGGGTGCCGGCTGCCCTCAGCGTAACTGAAGGACTGTGAGTTCCCCCGGTATTTTAGTGTGACCTCTTCTCCTCCCACGTCCCAGTGCTCGTGTGAATATAACCTTTAATGGGAAACAGGATGTCACACCTTCCAATCAGGCAGGCGCCGGTTTGCTGCTGCCAGGGAAGAGGGCATCAGCTGTTGGCAGAACAAGGCTCCTTTGCCTCAGTGCTGACATATGAAGCGGGGAGGAACCCGTTTATCCTCACACACAATGGCCAGGATCAGACCTAAAGCCCGCTGGCTCCGAACGAGAGAAAGCACGGGAGCCGCTGAGCTTGGCTGTCCAGTCCTCTGTCAGGTCCGCAGAGAAAGGACTGGTAAAGGGGAAGTTTCAACATGAAGAGAATAGTAATGTGGCAAACAACCAAGAGGTAAGAGCTAGTTTCTAGGTTAAAAAAATCAATATATATATATATAGTATATATATAGAAGTATTATAATAAAGTTTTAAATACAAAGTGCTTTTTATATATCGAGAATGATACAGTGTTGATGAGTAGATCCCTGTTTTGTAATCTTGATTACAAGAGTTAACTGGTTAAGAACTTTCTTTCCTCTTTCTAGACAACGTTCAACAAGTAAACACCTGGTGGCTGGTAGAAGCTTAAGGACCAGAGGCCATTGCCAGCAATGTCTGTCACATTACAGCAAAACCAAACTTTTGAAACAAAATTTCATCCCAAATCCAAGCAAAGTTATTTTTATTTTCAGGAAAAACAGGTTTCCACTTGGAAGGAAGAGACCAGTACGTTTGTGAAAAAGCTGACATAGAGTAGCACCCTATCCTACCCTGGTGATAATTTCCGGGATATTACATAGCCTAAAAGCATCCTGCACATAGGCTTGCTTTTCACCCTGAAACATCTGACTGATTGGAGAAAAGGTCTCAGAATAGCTGCTCGTCTCGTTGTTTTTGGTAGGTATAACTAGCTATGTGCGCTTGTAAATTTATGCGGCTTTACAATTTGGGAGACTACTTTCTAAAATCAGGCCTCCTTTCCCGCCTTTTAAAACACATACACCACTCCTAAAAGACCTGGCAGCCTTAGCTCAGTGTGACCCTCTAAGGAATAAATGTCTCCCCTACCGATGCGTTTCCAAGACTGCTCCTTTCCTGTGTGGTTTCTCCCCCTCCGCTGTGACCTGCCCCTCACAATTCTGCTACCCGGCAACTCTCACTCTGACAGTAGCGAGGAGTGTCACTGCGGCCCTCCATTTACTTACGAAGTTTACAAGTAATTCTCAGCTGTGTCTTCTGGCTCCTTCCCACTAACTGGCCCTGGCTGAGCTCTCTGGGAAGAACCACAATCTGAGAGAGAGCAGGAGGCCACAGGGGCCAGCGGTACCGTGTCCGTCACAGCAGGCTGGACGTCTACTAGCCGTAGAGCAAATCCCACTGTGTGGATGCTACAGTTAAAACGTAACGGATTTGGGACAGCAAGCCAATTAGAAATACCTATCTCTGGCACGCTAGAGAATTATAATTAGATGCAATTGTTCAAACTAAGTGCTAGCGCTACATACAAACCTCTGCCTTATCAAGAGTCTCAAACACACTGTGACAGTGGCATCTTACAGAAGTCAAAGCTGGTACCATAGGCTGTTTCACACTGCAACTGTCACCCTCTTACTAGCTCCTTCGTTTTAGTTAAAATATCCTTTTATAAAGAATAAAACCAGACGAAAGCTGTTAATTCTGCATCCTAAGAATCACACTGTTTGTGGCTTTGCCATAAGTCGCGTTTCGTTCAGTAAAGCAGCTACGCAAACTGAGCCACGTTACTGAGCGTCTACAGTAAGAGCAAAGCAAGCCTCCGCGACCCGGCAGTAAGTGATCAAAACGGCTGCCACCTGAAACGGCGCTGGCGGGCGAGCGTCCAGTTCCAAGTGCAGGTGTCTCCACTGCCAAGTCCACCTGCCCCAATCACAAGCCCAAAGGTGTACCCGGCCAGCTGGGAGGCGGGTTCATTTACCCCCCATTACCCACTCCAGACCTGGACTAGAACACACAAAGCTGAGGACTTGGATTTTTTTTTTAATTGGCCTACTTAGAACTGGTCTTTCAGAAATATCTTCTTCTTTTTTTTTTTTAAGCTTCTCTCATAATAGCAAGTAGCACACATCATCTGTGCCCAGATTTGCATAATTACCATCTTTTATTTTGGTGCCTGCCACTCAAGGGCCAGACACTATTTTTAGTTAGCCTCAGTTGTATTCTGCTCAGCCTTTGCAGCTTCGTAGGACTTGGTACAAGAAGCAGCTTCGAAGGACTTGGTACAAGAAGCAGCTTCGAAGGACTTGGTACAAGAAGCAGCTTCGAAGGACTTGGTACAAGCAGCAGCTTCGAAGGACTTGGTACAAGCAGCAGCTTCGAAGGACTTGGTACAAGCAGCAGCTTCGAAGGACTTGGTACAAGCAGCAGCTTCGAAGGACTTGGTACAAGCAGCAGCTTCGAAGGACTTGGAACAAGAAGCAGCTTCGAAGGACTTGGTACAAGAAGTCACGTGCCTGTGGAAACTGTCCCTCCACATGAACCTCTTGGCACAGATATTACACTCGTAGGGCTTGATGCCCGTGTGGATTTTCATGTGGCCCACGAGGTGATGCTTCATTTTGAATTTCTTCCCGCAGACCCCGCAGCCGTAAGGCCGGAGACCGAGATGCATGCTCATGTGTCGGTCCCTCTGGCTCTTGTGAGTGAAGCTTTTCCCACACTGACAAGGATACAGCCTGTCAGCGGCTGAGAACCCCAAGTGGGAGGCTTCTTCTTTAATCCCCGCCACCATCTCGATATTCTCGCCGTAGCCTGCTGGGAGGGCGGCCTCCGCTCTGGGCCCAATGAGACTGCCCTCGGACCTCTCTCCGGAAAACTCCTCCATGGAAGAGCCATAGAAATCCACGTGCTCGTCGTAATTGCTGTCGTCAGCCTGTTCGTCGAATTCCACTTCCACTTTCTTCTCCACGATGTGGAAGTCTTCCTCCACCCCCGAGGGCTGGACCGAGTGCTCCGCCTGCATGTTGCTGATGGACTCCGTGACCTGGTGCTCGTCGTAGGGGGCGTGCACGTCCATGCCCTCGCACGCCGGCTCGAAGCGCTCGGGCTTCACGTGGATCCAGCGCTTGTGGGCCATGATGCTGGGCTTGCTGTACAGCGGCCGGGTGTAGTGGAACTCGGCCCCGTCGCTGGCCGCCTCCTCCCCGTCCTGGCTTGCCATTTCAGTGCTCAGCCGGTCATGCTCTGTGGACGAGTTGCTGGGAAGGTACTCGTGCTCGGTGAGCTGGGAAGACAGCTCGTCTTTGGTGCTCTCCTCTTCGTTCTCTCCATCCCTCAGTTCTTGGGACTTGGGGAAGTCGGTGTGGCTCCCGGAGCCCAGCTCGAAGCTCTCGACCAGGCCATTGTAACTGCTGCTGCTTGGAGACTGGTGGTCGCTGCTGTGATTCAGCTTTTGATAAAGGACTGTGGGGTTTCCCTCTAGAACCTCAGTGCATTTGTCCACCACGTGCCACATCTGGAGGAAGCTTGCAGCTGTTAAGTAACTAACGATCTCTAGAGCGGGCATTACGAGGCGTCCCGTGTAACTGGACAGGAGGATGTTCTCAAACACTCGTGGGTTCATCACATCAGGCAAAACAATCCTCCTGCTGTTTTTCAGAAGCACCTGGTCACAAAAGTAGGGCGAACTGGCAGCAAGAACAGCTTTGTGCGCCCGGAAAATGCGGCCCTGCACAACAACGGAGACGTCACATAACTGTCCTTGCTGGCGCTGCTGGTTCAGTTTCTGCAGAATGGTGCTGGAAAAATCAGGAAATTCTACTCGAAAAGAGTTGGTTCCAGGCTCCATTTCATCACAAATCCTGGTCAGTGCTACAAAAGAAAGAAAAATGAGTACTAATGCCATCCCAAAGAGAAACTTCTCGATCACTAAGAACACTCAGACAGGTCCCACAGTGCCACCAGAGTCTCTTGGATTGCCGTGGGCATCAGTGGGTGGACCCTTCATTCCCCAGAGCAAGGCCAGCAGGAATGAGTGTGCCAAGAGTAGGAGCCAGCCACCACTCATCATGGTATTAAGTCTTCATTTTGCCTGTGTCTGAAAACCCAGCAGCTTTATCAGTGGTATTTACCATATCACTCTCATCTATACTAAGTATTGCTAAATACCAGGTATGAGATAAAAGTTTAAGATAAAAGAACCAGACTACCAAAGCAAAGATTGCAAGTCAACAATGAGAGATAGGGAGAGATGCCAAAAGAAGAAATGAATGTTTCTTGAGTGTATAATGTCCCTGGTATACAATTACTATATCTGAATACACCCATTTTTTTCAGTTAATCTTTACAATGATTCTGCAAATATATGGATTGATATCCAAGTTCAGTGATTTCAAGCAACTATGCCAAGGTCAAAATAAGATGGGACTTGAATCTAGGTTTCTAGGACTCCAAAGCCTATGCTATTCTTCCTATCACATCATTCTGCTTCTTCATAGAAGATGCCAAAATACCAAATAGTCATGAATAATTTTAAGAGGTAAGACAGTGTTTTAAGAATGAAGTATTAGATTATGGTTTATACCTCTTAACATATTTCATCATAATTTAAAACAAAAATAGACCAAGAAACAAACTATTTAGATATCTGCAGTTTCAAAAAGGAAAGAAGACTACGTAAAAGTATAGATTAGAGGTATGTAAACAGATTCTCTGCTTGGTCTCCTCAATGTAGAATTTCGTTTTTAGCTAACTGGAAAAAAAGTGGGGGAGAGGGACTAATACACACATGAGTGGGATTAGTTCCCTTACAAAAGAGAACCATAACCATAACCATTCCCTCCTAGAATTCCCTGTAAGAACAGGACAGGGAACTCTACCTAGGAGCCAGGGAGTGAAACTGAATTTTCTGCCCCCTTGACCTAGGACTTCCCAGCCTCCAGAACTTTGAGAAATAAATTCCTATTTATTTTGTTATAAGACAACACATCAGCACAAAACGAGCTACCTCATTCTGTTCAAATGGCTGTTACTTTCCTGCTACATAGATTTATCATAAGTTCTCTTCTTACAGAATTTTAATTGTCCAGTTTGAAATTATGAGGAATGCTATAATAGACATCTGTGCATGAATATCTATAGATTAATCTCTACCACCAGTGGAATTGCTGGGTCAAAGAAAGGGCTGTGCATTTGACATTCTGATATGTATTACCAAACTACTTTCTAGAAAGGTTGCAGCAAGCCACACCCCTACCCACAGTAATGACGGTACCTACTCCCCCACACTCTTATCAACACTCGATGTTATCAAATAAGATTTTAAAAAGTTGGCAAATCACCAAAGTGACTAATCCATGATTCACTGTTGTTTTGACCAACATTTCTTTAATCCTATATAATAATGAGGTAATACGCAAATTAACCCTCACGCCACCACAAGATGGCTGTGCCCCACAGCGCAGGCGGGATTCCTGTAATGAGCAAACAGCAGGGACCTGAGGCTGCATGGCGCCAGGCTAGGGCTGGGGACCAAAGGCCACCCCGCCCCCACTCGGTGATGCTTGACGGGAGACCTGAGGCTATGCCCTCACCCCAGCGCCAGGCTGGGGGACCTCAGGCTGCGCCCCCGCCTGGTGGGGCTTGATGGGGGTGGGGCCAGCCAGGTCTGGGTCTGGTGCGATTTCGAGGTGCCCGAGTGGCGGGGGGGTACCTGACTCTGGGGCCTGCGGCATGCCGCAGACTCTGACAGGAGGAATATATTTTTTTAAATTAAAAATTTTAAAATAAATCTTATTGTTCAGATTATTACAGTTCCTCCCCCCCCCCCATAGTTCCCCTCCACCCAGTTCCCACCCCACCCTCTGACCTTACCTCCCCCTACTGTCCTCATCCACAGGTGTACGATTTTTGAACAGTCTCTTCCCACATTCCCCATAACCATTCCCTCCCAGGAATTATCAGTCCACTCCCTTTCTAAGCCCCTGATTCTATTATATTCACCAGTTTAGTCTGTTCATCAGATTTTTTTATTCACTTGAGTTTTAGATTCACTCATTGACAGATATGTATTTGTTGTTCCCATAATTTTTATCTTTAACTTTTTCTTCTTCTTTCTCTTCTTAAAGAATACCTTTCAGCATTTCATA
The DNA here is from genome assembly GCA_027563665.1 of Antrozous pallidus. Taxonomy (NCBI): domain Eukaryota; kingdom Metazoa; phylum Chordata; class Mammalia; order Chiroptera; family Vespertilionidae; genus Antrozous; species Antrozous pallidus. Next base: position 78,888,878 of record CM050522.1, on the reverse strand, counting down.
TAATACTGGTTTGATGGTGATGAACTCCTTTAGCTTTTTCTTATCTGTGAAGCTCTTTATCTGATATTCAATTCTGAATGATAGCTTTGCTGGGTAGAGTAATGTTGGTTGTAGGTTCTTGCTATTCATCACTTTGAATATTTCTTGCCACTCCCTTCTGGCCTGCATAGTTTCTGTTGAGAAATCAGCTGACAATTATTGGTGCTCCCTTGTAACTGTTTTTTTTTTTTTTTAATATATTTTATTGATTTTTTACAGAGCAGAAGGGAGAGGGATAGAAAGTCAGAAACATCGATGAGAGAGAGACATCGATCAGCCGCCTCTTGCACGCCCCCTACTGGGGACGTGCCCGCAGCCAAGGTACATGCCCTTGCCGGAATCGAACCCGGGACCCTTCAGTCCACAGTCCAACGCTCTATCCACTGAGCCAAACCGGTCTCGGCGTAACTGTTTTTTTCTTGCTCCTTTTAATATTCTCTCTTTGTCTTTTTCTCTTGGCATTTTACCTTTGATGTGTCTTGGTGCGGTCCTCTTTGGATTCCTTTTGTTTGGGGTTCTCTGTGCTTCCTGAACTTGTAAGTCTATTTCTTTCACCAGGTAGGGGAAGTTTTCTGTTATTATTTCTTCAAATAGGTTTTCGTTATATTGCTCTCTCTCTTCTTCTGGCACCACAATAATTCAGATGTTGGTACACTTGAAGTTGTCCCAGAGGCTTCTTATAACTATCTTCATATTTTTGGATTCTTTTTGCTTTTTGCTTTTCTGTTTGGGTGTTTTTTGCTTCTTCGTATTTCAAATCTTTGACTTTATTCTTGGGACCGTCTAGTCTGCTGTTGGATCTCTGTATATTATTCTTTATTTCAATCAGTGTATGCTTAATTTCTAGTTGGTCCTTTTTCATATCCTTGACGGCCTCACTAAATTTATCAGCAGTTTCTAGAAAATTCTTAAAAAACCTTATAACCGTGGTTTTGAACTCTAAATGCAGTCATTTGTTTTCCTCCATTTCTGTCCTTTGTGACCTGCTTTATTTTTTCTTTTTTGTCTCCGCATTATGGCTGCTTCCCTGTGTAGGTAAGAGTGGCTTTGTGTGGTAGATGTCTTATAGGGCCCAGTAGCTCAGCCTCCCTAATTACCTGAGGTGGACACTCTTGGTGCACTCCTTTGTGGGCTGTGTGCACAGTCTTGTTGTAGTTAAGCCTTGACTGTTGTTGGTATTACTGGGAGGAACTGGCCTCTGGGTCAGTTGGCTGTGAGGATCAGCTGTGTCTACGATGGGAGAACTTCTTTGCTGCAGACACCCTTTCGGGGCAAGACTTGCTTCAGTGGGGCTTTGGTACTCGCTAAGTCTGCCCCCCGAGTGTGTTCCCTATGGATCTGAGGAGTTGTAATCTGGATGGTTCCATTCTGACCGCTGGGTACACAGGCTCTTGGATCTCTAAGGAGGTGCTAATTCAGCCTCTGCCTGAAGCCACCTAGCAGGAGCTATGGAGAGATCTGCAGATTCCTCTTTTTTGTTTGGGATTTGGAGGTGCCCAGGTAAGGCATAGCTGTGAAGTAACACAAGCTGCTGTGGGGACTGGCCTTCTTTTGGATGTTCTGGGTCTTTCTGACCCAGCTGCAGTTTGTTAGGTAATTTTAGATTGCAAACGGCCAGGCTATTCATATGCAAAAGCCTCTTCTCACAACTTGGGTGAGATGGGGTTTCAGGGAATTAATAGGGTGGGAGCAAACAGCTATGGCTGATCCTCAGCCCTGCCTTAAGAGGCCCCTGGGTCTCATTGTCCCTCGGAAATTGCTGCAAACACCTCTGAGAGAAAGCTGTCCTTGAGTTCTGCCTGATGCCAGACAGTCCAGTTTCTCCCCATATGAATTTGGGTCCCCAGGGTCTCGTCCAGAACTGGAGTTCAGAGCTTGTCTCTCTCCCCATTGAAAAATCAACTGTATCCTCAGTTGCCAGCCCTTTCTGTGTGCGAGCCTCCATAGCTCTGCACTTTACTTCCGCACCTCCTCTTGAGTGTCAGTGTGCTTTTCTCTTTCCTTCCAGTTGTAGAATTTCCACTCAGCCAGCCTTCCTGTGGTTCTGGATGATGTCTGTTTTGTCTTTTAGTTGTAGTTTTAAAGTGGTTGTGTGAGGCACCAATTTCAGGTGTTTACCTATGCCGCCATCTTGGTTTCTCTTTGGAAGATTTTCATATACATTTCACTAATTTTCTTTCATCTCTGACACTTCTTTTATAGAGAAAGGGCAAACAGCAATATTAAAATATTTCCTAATTAGTTCATTTTTAATGTGCATGAATTTCGTGCACCGGGCCACTAGATATTATATAAGATACTCTTTACTCATATTTACTGGTCATTTTTTCCCTATAAATTGTCAATCATATCCTTTGCTCAAATAAATTGGGCAATTCATCTTATTGATTTGTTGTTGTTTTTTTTGGTCAATTCATGAAATTAACTTTGAAACCTATGTAAATTACCCAATCTTTACTTTTATGGCTCCAGGGCTTTGTGTTAGACATGGAAAAGCATTCCTAACTCCAAAGTTATTTTTAAAAGTAAACAAAAATTACTTAGGCTTTTTCTTGGTACATTTTTTAAAAAGTATGTTAAATCTTTAGTACACAAAGCTTATTTTGGCATAAAGACAAATATTGGAATCCAGCCCTTTCCCCTCCAAAATGGCTAGCCTACTTTTCTAACACTATCATTGAATATCCACCTTCAAAATTCAAGTACATGTTGCAGAATTTTATGACTGACAATTACTTTTATTTAAATATGTTTTATTGATTTTTATAGAGAAGAAGGGAGAGGGATAAAGAATTAGAAACAGTGATGAGAGAGAAACATTGATCAACCCCTGCATGCCCCTTACTGGGGATTGAGCCTGCAACCAAGGTACATGCCCTTGACTGGAATCGAACCCAGAACCCTTCTTTAGTCCAAGGGCTGATGCTCTATCCACTGAGCCAAACCAGTTAGGGCTGACAATAGACTTTTAAAAACAGTCCTACAAACATAAATGCGATAGTACTGTTATAGAAAACTAGAGGCCCAGTGCATAGATTCGTGCACATTGAAAGGAAATTAATTAGAAGGTGGCCAGTGGGTCAGGACTGGGCGAGATGGGCTGGACATGCCCTAGAGCCAACTTCCTGCTGTCCCTCCTTCGCTGGCTGCACCTGGGGTGGCACTGGGGCTCAAAGGGCATTTGTGGAGTGAGCGGGGTCCCTCCGGCAGGTGGAGTCCCTCGGCCTGGCCTGCAGGGATGGGGCCAAACCCAACAGTCTGACATCCACTACGGGGTCCCAGAGTACGAGAGGGCACTCTACAAAGTTGCTGTTGCTCAGCAGGTCCTGCATTGAGCATCTGCCCCCTGGTAGTCAGTGCGCGTCACACCTACTGGCATGTCATGGCTATCATTTCAGCCTGCCATTTAGCCTTTTACATATATAGATGGTGGAGTAGAAAGCTCTAGAGGTCAGTTCTTCCAACCAGTAAGCTGTTAAAAAATTATTAGAATCAACTATTTTAAAAAATATATATTTTATTGATTTTTTAGAGAGGAAGGGAGAGAGAGGGATAGCAAGTCAGATACATCGATGAGAGAGAAATATTGATCAGCTGCCTCTTGCACACCCCCTACCAGGGATGTGCCCGCAGCCAAGGTACATGCCCTTGACCGGAATCAAACGTGGGGCCTTTCAGTCCTCAGGCCAACACTCTATCCACTGAGCCAAACTGGTTTCGGCAGAATCAACTATTTTGGAACTCTGGAATCTGATCAGACACTTTCAGCAACTCACAGCCTCTCCCTTCTGCAAGGTGAGCCTGAGCCGCTGAGCCTGGCTGAGAAACAGCACGCCCAAACTAGCTACGACCCGTTCCTCAGCCCGGCCACAGCCTGGGGGACGCTGGCCCGCTTTCCTCCAGTGGCTGGCTGATGCCGGGGTAGACAAGGGCCATGTCCTCCCAAAATTGGGGGGTTTGCCCCGGGCCAGTGTGGCAGACCCACACAGCTTTGTTCGCGTTCCTCAGGTTGCAGTGGCTTCCCCAGCAACACCTACCGTAAGGCTTAAAACCCACGTTTTCACCTCACCTGCACTCCTCCGGGAGGAGGAACATGCCTTTTAAAAGGTTTCACATGCATCTGAGGAAATCTTTGTCAAGTCATAGTCTGACCACACAGATAAAGCAACAGGAACTTCAGAGACTATCTACAACAAGGAATACCATAGACTTTGAAAAATAGTTTGGAAAAATCACTGTTCAAACAGGCAACTGCAGCCTTCAACGAGTAACAAAAGAAACTGCCTCAGAGGAGAAGAATTTGTTTCAAGAGTCACCACATTAGAATATTCAAAATGTTCCACTTCTTAACCAAAACTATAAATTACACACAAAAAAGGAAAATATGGAGTATTCGCAGGAACAAAAAAATCAGAAATTCCAGACACTGGAAGCACTAAAAATGTTAAATCAAATTGCTAAAAACAAACAAAACGAAAACTCTATATGACAAAGAACTAAAGGAAATCAGGGAGCAATGTCAATGAAGAGTCAGAAATTATAGAAAGGAACCAAAGAGAAATTCTGGAGCTTAAAAGAATAATAGCTGTGTTATAGGTTGAATTGTATCCCCTCTCGAATTCGTATGTTGAAGCCCTGTAACCTCTGGAACCCCAAATATAGCTACATTTGGATAGAAGGTCTTTAAAAAGGCAATTAAGTTAAATTGGGGCCCTCGGGGTGGGCCTTAATCCAATCTGACTGGCCTGCCGGTAAGAAATGAAATTTGGACACAGAGGGGGGTGTAATATGAAGACGGTGGGAAAGTGGCCATGTGCAAGCTAAGAAGTGCTCAGGAGAAACCAACTCTTCAATCTCAGACTTCTGGCCTCTGAAGTGTGTGTGTGTGTGTGTGTGTGTGTGTGTGTGTGTGTGTGTAAATTCTGTTATTTAAGACACTTAGTCTGTGATGTTTTGTTATGGCAGACCTAGGAAACAAATATGAGCTGAAATTAAAAATTTGTAAGAGGAATTCAATGGCTGATTTAAGCAGGCAGAAGAAAAAAAGTCAGCAAAGATAAAGCAAATGATATTATCCAGCCTGAGTAGTAGAAAGAAGAACAAAGAAAAATGAACACAATCTGAGACACCTGTGGGACTATTAAATGTACCAACCTCAACATGCACATCATGGAACTCTCAGAAGAAGGAAGGGTAGAAAAGATATTTAAAGAAGCAATGGTCAAAAACTTCCCAAATTTGATAAAAGACCACCTACACATCTAGAAGCTCAACAAACTCCAAGCGAAATAAAATTAAAGAAATCACATGTGATACACTGTAAGTCAAATAGTAGAAAGCCAAAGACAAAGGATAATCCTGAAAGCACAAGCAAGAAGCAACTCATCACATAAAAGGGCTTTTCAGTAAGATTAACAACTAATTTCTCATCAGAAACCATGGAGGCAGTGGATCACATTTAAAGTGATAGAAGAAGGCAGTGGTGTGACATTTAAAGAGCTAGAGGAAAAATCTGTCAACCATGAGTTCTATATATGGCAAAACTATACTTTCAATAATGAAAAAGAGGCCAGCCCTGGACAGGTAGCTCGGCTGAATAAAGCAGTCTCCTCTCCCAATACGCTACGGCTGCAGACTCAATCCCCAGTCAGGGCACATATGAGAATCAGCCAATGAATGCATAAGTGGAACAACAAATTAGTGTTTCTCTCTGTATGTGTCTCCCTTCCTCTCTCTCTAGAAATCAATCAATCGATAAAAATTATTTTAAAAGAATGAAGGGGAAATTAAGACATTTCCAGATAAATCTAAGGATGTTGTTACCAGTAAACCTCCTCTACAAGAAATGATAAAGTGAATTCCTTTAGGATGAGATAAAAGGACATTAGATAGTAATTCAAAGCTATATACAGAAATAAAGACTACTGAAAAAGGTAACAACATAAGTAAATACAGAAACCGGTATTATTATGCTTGCTTTATAACTCCTCTTTTTTCCTATATGATGTAAAAGACAAATGAATAAAACAGTAATTGTGAACATATGTTAATAGGCACACAAAGTAACAAGACATAATTTGTGACAATAACCACATTAAGGGGAGGGATAAAGATGCATAGGAGCAGAGTGTTTACATACTATTGAAACTAACTTAGAATTAGTCAATCTTGGTTGTTATACTTAGTATAACAAAACAGGTTGTTATATTTAAGATACTGACTGTAAATTTCAATGTAACTAACAGAAAAATAACAAAAATATATATGAAAAGAAGGGAATCAAAATGGAATACAAAAAAATAAGTTAAAAAGCAAACATTTTTAAAAGAGTGACAGAGGAACTGAGGAACAAAAAGCATACATGATATTAAAAAAACAAATAGCTAAGTGACAGAAGTAAATCCTCCAATTAAAAGGCAGAGATCAGCACGATGGTAATCTTGCTAATCATAACTTATTTATAAGTTGTCTATAAGAGACTCACTTCCGATATAAAGGCACAAAGAGGTTAAAAGTAAAACGAAAAAAATATTGCATGCAAAGAGTAACCAGAGAGAGCTGGGATGGCTATATTGGGATCAACAAAATAGGTTTACGATTCTGAGTACATAAAACACAGAATTTATTCTTGTATTATTTATTAATAATTATATTATTTTCCATACAAACTACAGACCTACTTTTGCCCATCCCTATATTACTAACAGACAAAACAGATTTTAAGTCACAAAGGATACAAGAACAAAGAATATTGATAAAAGGTGCAATCCATCAAGAAGATATAACAATTATAAATACACACACACACACACACACACATATATATGTATACATATATGTGTGTATATATATATATATATATATACACACACACACACCTAACAAGAGAAACATAATGAAGCAAAATTTGATGAAGCAAAAATGGATAAAACTGAAGAAACAGACAGATCTGTAACAGATGGACTTTAACACCTCATTTCCAATAATTAATAGAAAAAAAACCAGACAGATCTCTAAGTAAATAAAGGTATTGAACAGTATTATAAATCAATTTTACCTACAAGACATATACAGAACACACACAAAAAGGGAATGCAGTTCTGATACATGCTACAACCTGAACGAACATGCTAAAAATGAAAAATTAGCCGAACCGGTTTGGCTCAGTGGATAGAGCGTCGGCCTTTGGACTGAAAGGTCCCAGGTTTGATTCGGGTCAAGGGCATGTACCTTGGCCTCGGGCACATCCCCAGTTGGAGGTGTGCAAGAGGTGTGCAAGAGGTGTGTACCTTGGCCTCGGGCACATCCCCAGTTGGAGGTGTGCAAGAGGTGTGCAAGGGCATGTACCTTGGCCTCGGGCACATCCCAGTTGGAGGTGTGCAAGAGGTGTGCAGGAGGTGTGCAGGAGGTGTGCAAGAGGTGTGCAAGAGGTGTGATCGATGTTTCTCTCCCATCGATGTTTCTGACTTTCTATCACTCTCCCTTCCTCTCTGTGAAAAGTCAATAAAATATATTTAAAAAAAAATAAAAAAATAAAAATGAAACATTATACTAAACATTAACTTAAATAAGCCAGATATAAAAGTACAAATGTTGTATAATTCTATGTATGTGAAATATTTAGAACAGGCAAACTCATAGAGACAGAAAGTAGATCAGAGGTTACCATGGACTCAGGAGAGTTATTGCTTAATGGGTAGAGTTTCTGTTTAGGGTGAGAAAAAATTTGGGAAACGGAAAGTGGTGCTGGTTGCACAACAAGTACAATGAATGGCACTGAATTGTATACTTGAAAATGGTTAAAATGGCAAACTAACGATATTCACTGAGTGGTCAGATTATTTTAATCTATGAATGCATAATAATCTGGCCACTCATATATATATAGTCCCACAGGTGCCTCTAATATATATATTAGAGGCCCAAGTCATAAATTTGTGCATGGGTGGGGTCCGGCCAGCCTGGCCGGGGGGAGGGGACATGGGCAGTGCCTGGCCTGCCTGCTGGTCAAACTCCTGGTTGAGAGTACAATTTGCATATTAGCCTTTTATTATATAAGAAGCTATACACTGAGTGGCCAGGTTATTATGCATTCAGAGATCATAATAATCTGGCCACGCAGTGTGAGTGTATTTTTTTTTCTTTTTCTTTTTTTGTTAATCCTCTTCCAACAACATTTTCCATTGATTTTTTTTTGGTGTTTTTGTGTGTGTATGTGTTGTTGTTGTTTAGTGAGAGTGGAAGAGAGAGGAAAGACAGAAGAAGAAACATCTATATGAGAGACACATCGGTTCGTCGCCTCCCACACTCACCCCATCAGGGCCTGACCTTGAGCCACACTGAGACACCTGCCCTCGACTGGAACCAGATCTGTGAGCCTTCAATCCATGGGCTAGTGCTCCAACCACCGCGCCCCACCAGCCAGGGTGATATACATATTTTCACCGCACACTAAGACAATTGGGAAAAAGTCATATCACTTTATTTTTAACTGTGTCAATCGCAATTTAATAAGTATCTGATCTCTGCCATAATTCTGGATGCATGTGGCTTTCTACATATTTCCTGATCTTAGTAACATGCAAAGCCTGAACTTTATAGGTTTTCCTGTTATGTATGCGATATTTACAAAGTTATAGGCGGTTGTGATCTATAGAAATAGCATAGCTCCTGTTTCACTTACTTAAAAGACTTTATCAGAAGTAATGAATTAAGTCGCCAAAAACAATATAAAATACTGTATGTAAGGTCCTATGAGGGATCTTTAAGATGATCAAGGTTTCTCACTGCCCAGAGCTAATAATCTGGTAGTGGAGGTTTAAAAACAAAAAACTCAAATACAACCCTGTTGTTCAACCCAAAGCTTGACAAAAAAGCACCAGAAATTCAGGGGAGGGAACCTGGTATACCGTACAGTTATATATCTTTTATAAATTTGGGTGTCACCAGGGTAAGAGGAAGACTTGAGGATAGCATATAATTCTTCCCATTTACCACTTCCTGACCAAAATAATCTAAGAAGTGTGGAAAAGTTGGCTTGAGTCCTAGAAACTAGAGATCAGAGTTATCTGTATGCCATAAACTTTAATTAAGGGTCTAGTAGAGATGTGGCCAGTCTGAAAGGAGCCGCTGCCCCAGCAGCTCCACCTGCTATCCCAGGCAATCTCATACAGTGCAGCAAACGGGTCAGAGGCCCCCTGGCACCTGCTCATCTGGCAGGTCTGTAACTAAACAGTGAGGGCGGACAGTGGGACAGGTCCTGCAGACTGGCAACACTCAAAAGGGGCTGCACCGGGATACCAAAGGTGGCTTCAGTAGCGATTTCTTTTGGAAAGAACCTGATGTGAGGACGGGGCTCAGTAGTAGCCCAGGAAGGAAGCAAAGACATCGCTCACCGTTTGCCAGCTGAGCAAGAGACTACAGCAGATCCCCGGCCGGTATCACTTTCACCAACAAGGGAGCAAGTGCAGAGCCCAGGCTCCCCGGAGAGTCCCCCAACAGCCTCTGGCCCAGCCACTCCCTGAAGCTTCAGCTCTGGTGTCGGTATGGTTCCGGCTGTCCACCAGCAAAAGAGCTAAGAGCTTATCCTAACAGCACCCAGACGTGTGGTGAGGGACCAAAACCGCCCACGCAAAAGGGAGAACATTTCAGGCCTGATCAGAACGTTTCCCTCTAAAAAAATAATAAATAGAATAAAAGCAACATGGCTTTATTCTGTTAGGTAAATGGGGCCTGTAAATAGATTCTACAATAACAAAAAAGAAGAAAATAACAAGAGATAAAGAGTACAGTTTAGATAGCATTTTAAAATAACTATCTTAGGAAAACATGGTCTATGTGAATGAAGTATAAGGAAGAAACAAGACAGCAGAGTGATATGTAAAAAAAGAGCTCACTGAATTAAAGGAAAGATGTAAGAAATAATAGAGCAGAAATTTAAACAGGCAATAAGCAGCAGAAACTCGAGGATAGAAAATGGAATCAATGATATGGAAGGCACGTTGGGGAACTTCCATCAGAATTCAGGAGGAGGAGAATATGAAAACAGCGAGAGAGAAAATAATAGAGCAGAAGAACAGAGACTGAAGATAAAACACACCACAACATATGGCTAATTACTGTCTTTGAGAGAAAGAACAAAATGAATGGAGTAGAAGGAATAATCAGATAAAATACTTAATAGAAGGAAACTTCCCGAGTGGAAAACCTTCAGTATTCAGAAGAGGCTTTCAGTGGGGACAAATTAGCCCCAGATAAAAAGCAATGCTGGTCTTGCTAGGCAAAGCTTAAAATTAAGCCTCAAAAGGATCAAACTACTTCCAAGGAACTTAATTGTGTTCCAGAACAATGCTTGAGAATATTTAAGTTACAGGAAAAATATCCAGAACCCAACAAGGTAAAATTCATGTCTGGCACCCATTAAAAAAGTCACCATATGCCAAAGCTGGTTTGGCTCAGTGGATAGAGTGTCGGCCTGCGGACTGAAGGGTCCTGGGTTCGATTCCAGTCAAGCGCATGTACCTTGGCTGCGGGCACATCTCCAGTAGGGGGTGTGAAGGAGGCAGTTGATCGATGTTTCTCTCTCATTAATGTTTTTGACTCTCTGTCCCTCTCCCTTCCTCTCTGTTAAAAAAAAAAAAATCAATAAGATATATTAAAAAACAAAATCACCATGGATGCAAAAAAGCAGAAAAATGTAGTCATAATAATGAGGAAAAAATGTTCAGTATAAGCAGAGCTAGAATGACAGATTTATACAATTAGTAGAAAATTCAATATCCCATATGTTCAAGAAAACAGAGGATAATTAAGCATATTAGGTAGAAAAGGAAAAAAGAACCAAGTTAAACTTTTATTTTTTTAATATATATTTTTATTGATTTCAGAGAGGAAGGGAGGAGAGAGAGAGAGATAGAAACATCAAATTTGAGAGAGCAACACTGATTGGCTGCCTCCTGCACGCCCCCCACTGGAGATGGCTTGCAACCCAGGCATGTGCCCTTGACCAGAATCAAACCTGGGGCTTTTCAGTCCGCAGGCTGACGCTCTCTCCACTGAGCCACACCAGCTAGGGCCAAGTTGAACTTTTATAGATTAAAATCAATATTGACTTCTGAAAGGAAAACTCATGTTGAAATGTAAAGAGATGCTGGCGCTATTCACTGTGTACATTTACTTTCTAATAAAAGCTATACAGGTATGTGAACAGTAGCAAGAAAACTAATCAAGATTGAAATTTTTTATTATATTAATTAGAGGTCTGGTACACAAAATTTGAGCACTCCGTTGTGGGGCTGGGGGGGGGGGGTCCCTCAGCTCAGGCTGCGCCCTCTCCCAGTTCGGGAGCCCTCGGGGGGGTGTCTGACTAGCCGGCAGTTGGACACCCTTAGTGCTGCCCCGGAGGCGGAAGAGGCTCCCACCACCGCGATGTGCTCACCAGCCGTGGGCTGGGCTCCTGGCTGAGTAGCACTCCCTTTGTGGGAGCACACTGACCACCAGCGGGCAACTCCTGCATTGAGTGTCTGCCCCCTGGTGGACAGTGAGAACCATAGTGACCAGTCATTCCACTGTCTGGCTGAAAATGACTCTCCAACATCCCCCAAGGGCTCCCAGATTGTGAGAGGGTGCAGGCCAGGCCGAGGGACCCCAGTGGTGCACGATTGGGGCCAGGGAGGGACTGCAGGAGGGCTTCAGGGCATGTCCAGCCCGTCTCACTCAGTCCTGATTGGCCGGACCCCAGCAGCAAGCTAACCTACTGGTCAAAGCATCTGCCCCCTGGTGGTCAGTGCATGTCATAGTGACTAGTCAACCGGTTGACTGCCCCCTGGTGGTCAATGTTCATCATAGCAAGCGGCTGCACAGCCTTAGCATATCACGCTTTGATTGGCTGAACAGCTGACCGGATGCTTAGCATATTAGGCTTTTATTATATAGGATGTCAATTCTTAGCTTCTTCCTTTGTTATTTTAAAATAAACTTTTAATTTTGGAATAATTTCAGCTTTATAGAAAAGTTGTAAAGAATGATGAGTGTTCCCATACACCCCTCAGACAATTTTCTTTAATGTTAACATCTTACATTACCATGGCACATTTGTCAAATAAAAAACCAACACTGGTCAATGCCTATGTAATTTTGCAGAATTAAAATCTCCAGACTGTGGTCAATCAGCACTCTTATATTTTCCCCCTAATTGGAACACTCTAGCCAAAGAACTTAGTAAAACCTCTTCTAGGATTTCTAAAAAACATGCTATTTATTTGATGAAGTTTGACTCATAGAACCCTTTAAGTCACCACTGAATGTTTTAAAACTTCAGGCAAACATTCCATTGTGGTAAACAATTTGAGATTAAAAAAAAAAAAAAGGTACTAAGCACTCTTATGTTTAGTGCAGCATTATCTACCATAGCCAAGAAATGGAACCAACCGAGGTGTCTATTAACAGGAGGATGAATGAAAATAACACATATGCACACAACGGACAGTGATTCAGAAAAAAAATAAAAGGATGAAATCTCGCCATTGTGACAACATGGATGCACCTGGAGGACATGATGCTAAGTGAAGTCTGAAAAAGAAAAATACTACATGACTTCACTTCTATGTGGGATCTAAAAACAAACCAAAACAAATTGACACACAAAACAAAAACAGACCATAGAAACGGAGAACAAACTGATGGCTGGCAGAGGGAAGAAGCGTGTGGGGCAAGTGAAAGAGGTAAGGGGGAGAAGACAGACAAACTTCCAGTGAAAATAAATCAGCCATGAAGACATAGTGTACAGTACAGGGAATACAGTGACAGATGGTCATTAGACTTGGTGATCACATCCTGTATAATAAAACCCTAATATGTAAATCGACCAAATGGTGGAATGACTGGTCACTATGAAGTGACCACCAGGGGGCAGATGCTCAATGTAGGAGCCCCCTTGTGATCAGTGCGCTCCCACAGGGGGAGCACCACTCAGCCAGAAGCCGGGCTCACAGCTGGCGAGTGCAGCGGTGGGGGAGCCTCTGCGGCAGCACTAAGGAGCAGCTAGCTGAGTGGTAGGGAGCAGCAAGCAGGCAGCCAGTAAGGAGTGAGAAATCCTGGGCTGCGAGAGGGCACAGGCTGGGCTGAGGGACCCCCTCCTCCCAATGCACAAATTCCATGCACCAGACCTCTAGTCATCCATCTATCTATCTATCTATCTATCTATCTATTATATTTTAAAGGCTAGCAACCGTCCAACTAGTAGCTATGATGCGCAATGACCACCAGGGGGCAGATGTTCTGACCAGGAGCTATGATGCGCAATGACCACCAGGGGGCAGATGTTCTGACCAGTAGCTATGATGCACACTGACCACAAGGGGGCAAATGCTCAATGCAGAAGCTGCAGAGCTGCAGTGACTTGGCAGCTGCAGTTCTCAGATGATGGACCCTGGAACCAGAGAGGAAGGAACCCGATTCCGGGGCGTGTCACCCGAACACTGCCCTCTCACAATCCAGGACCCCTAGGGGGATATCAGACTGCCGGTTTTGGCCCAATCTTCACAGGCCAGGCCGAGGGACCCCGCCTGCTGGAGGGACCCCGCTCACTCCTCAGATGTCCTTTGAGCAACAGTACTGCTCCAGGTGTGGAGGGACCATGGGAGGTTGGCTCCAGCCTTTCTCTCACTCAGTCCGCCCCACTTGCCACTTTCTAATTAATTTCCTTTCTACGTGCACAAATCTGTGCACTGGGGCACTAGTAAGGTCTATAAATGTCAAATCCCTATGTTGTACCCTGAAACTAATATAATGTTGTATACCAACTATACTTCAATAATTTTATTTTATTTATTTTTTAAAAATATATTTTATTGATTTTTTTTTTTTTTTTTTACAGAGAGGAAGGGAGAGGGATAGAGAGTCAGAAACATCGATGAGAGAGAAACATCAATCAGCTGCCTCCTGCACACGCCCTACTGGGTCTGTTCCCACAACCAAGGTACATGTCCTTGACCAGAGTCAATCCTGGGATCCTTGAGTCCGCAGGCCAACTATCTATCTACTGAGCTAAACCAATTAGGGCAATAACTGGTTTATTTTTTAAAGAAGGTATTCCCTGGCCCATGTGAAATGTCCTGTGCATCAAAGAGTCATGGGCTCACACCCAGGTTGCAATTTGAGGGATGCTCTCTCTTTCTCCCCCCTCCTCTTATTTCCTCTCTTTCCCTAAAATAAATAAATAATACAAATAAAAATAAAAAAGAAGGGCCTACCCAGTTTGGCTGAGTGGATAAGAGTGTCAGCCTGTGGCCTGAAGGGTCCTGGGTGCAATTCCGGTCATGGGCACATGTCCTGATTGTGGGCTTGATTCCCAGTAGGCATGCAGGAGGCAGCCAATCAATGATTTTCTCTCATCACTGATGTTCTCTCTCCCCCTGTCCTTTCCCCTCTTTAAAATCAATAATATATTTTAAAAATAATAAATAAATAAAAATAAAAAAGAAGGTACTGTTGTAGGCATTAACTCCCCACTTATCAGTCATGTTGCCATTATCCTATATAATAAAAGCCTAATATGCAAATTGACTGAACAGCGGAATGACCGGCGGAACCACTGATTGCTATGACATGGACTGACCACCAGGGGGCAGATGCTCAACACAGGAGCTGCCCTCAGCCCCCAGGCCAGCCAAAGTGGGTGCCAGCAGGGGGTCCCCAACTGCCCTGCTGGTCACCTGGCAGAGGGGAGGTGACTAATGGCAGCAGTAGGTTGATTGGGGGTTGGGGCCTTCCAGCAAGGAGGCCGGCACTGGCCCCAGATCACCCCATCAGAAGGCCAGCCAAGCCTCGTGCCAGAGGGGGGCTCCTTCCCAACCCTATCATCCCGTCAATCACCTGACGAACTGGTCCTGATCGCCGGCCTGGCCTAGGAACCCTACCCGTACACATATTTTGTGCATCAGGCCTCCGGTATCACAATAAAGCCAAGGAACTGTTTTTAACCGCAGCCTCTCGTGTTCATTAGAATTCATCTTTTAAAAATATATTTCATTGATTTTTCACAGAGAGGAAGAGAGAGGGATAGAAAGTCAGAAACATCAATGAGAGAGAAACATCGATCAGCTGCCTCCTGCACACCCCCTACTGGGGATGTGCCCGTAACCAAGGTACATGCCCTTGACTGGAATCGAACCTGGGACCCTTCAGTCCACAGGCCAAAGCTCTATCCACTGAGCCAAACCGGTTTCGGCATGTTCATTAGAATTTAGAAGAAGAAGCTCAAATCAAGAAAGCAGAGTGCAGAAAGGCACTTGTTTCATGAAAATTACCTACATACCAACAAAATAAAAGGAGAGTTTTTTCCTTAATATGTTACAAACAAGACAGAAAACTTTCCAAACTTATTTTAGGTAAATATAAAGTAAAAAGAAATAGCTCATGAAAATAATATGGAGCATATTCCACTAATTTTAAGAGTCAAATTTGTTTTTCACATTTTTAAACTTCTTAAACCAGGATGTTGGTACAAAGTGCAACACAATGTAAAACCATGAACACAATTCTGAAATGAAAATTATTCAAAAGAGAAAGAACGTTAAGTTTAATGAACAATTTAACCTGTTTATTTCACTTATTCTTTCTTGTTACATATGCATTAGAATATTATTGAAAATATCTAAATAAGCCTAAAAATATTTCCAATAAGAAAATTTAAAAGCCTAAATGAGAAGAAAGCATATGTCACAGCTTAATTCGCAGTGTTTTCTCCTCCTTTGGTGGTACATAAAATAATCGATGTTATCTAGGAGACGACACGGTAGTAATTTAGCTGCCACATCTTATAAGAAAGTTTGATAAACTATCTTACAGGCAAATTGGTAGTTTAAGTACAAGCATAAAATAAGGGCCTCCCTATCAGAATACACAAAAGAAATAACACATAATTTTGCACTATTATAATTAAAAAACAAACTATTTTCCCAACCCTATGAGTTTTCTTCATGTGAAAAGCAACATCTTCCTTAAATTTTCTACTGATGCAGCATACTCCTGCATTGAACCCAAGGAATCCGGAGGAAGGAGAGCCAGGGTGGGCCCTGCTGTAAGTAGGAAACTTGAGGAAGATCCTAACAGAATTCTTTTAACCAAACGCCTAAGGACCGTGGCTGCGAAGAGAGCAGTTATCATTAAATGTAGGTTCAACTAAATACTACTCCTAAAAGCTACAGAGTGAATTTTTAAAATCACATTTTCTTTTTAGTATGTTTTTATTGATTTCAGAGAGGAAAGGAGAGGAAGAGAGAAACAGAAACGTGAATGATAAGAATCACCAATCCGCTGCCTCCTGCATGCCCCACACTGGGGCCCGAGCTCGCATGTGCCCTGGACCAGAATCGGACCTAGGACCCTTCAGTCTGCAAGCCGACACTCTACTCACTGAGCCAAACCAGCTAGAGCTAGAAAAAAAATCACATTTTCAAAGAGCTTGCTAGTTCCAGGTGTCTCCAATGAGCAATTTGTTAGGATTGTGGTAAACACACTTAACATAAAATTTACCATTTTAAAGTGAACACTTTGTGGCACTTAGTACAATCGCAATGTTGTTTTCCAGAATGTATGGTCCCAAACGAAAACTCTGTATCCAATTAGACGATAACTCTCCTCCATCCCCTCCTCCCCCAGCCCCCGGTAAACTACATTGTACTTTCTTGCTCTATGAACTTGCCTATTTTAGACAGCTCCTGTAAGTGGACCGATACAATATTTATTCTTTTGTGTCTAGTTTATTTCTTCAGTGAGTACTTCTGTAAAGCAAAGAATGAATCCTAAGTTATTAGGTTTCTTATCACTTACTGGTAACTGTACCTCCTGACAATCTCTGAACAAATCATACAGCTCTCCCAGAAATCCTGCTGTTTCTTTTTTAAAAATATATTTTATTGATTTTTCACAGAGAGAAGGGAGAGGGATAGAAAGTCAGAAACATTGATGAGAGAGAAACACTGATCAGCTGCCTCTTGCACACTCCCCACTGGGGATGTGCCCGCAACCAAGGTACATGCCCTTGACCGGAATCGAACCTGGGACCGTTCTGCCCACAGGCCTACGCTCTATCCACTGAGCCACACCGGTTTCGGCTCTGCTACTGTTTCTTGAGGCTCAAGGGCAGAGTCTCACACTGAACCTTCCTTTGGCTGTGTGGCCAGGTCCAGTTAAGCAGCTGCTGAGGGCCCTGGAGGCCGTCCTGGGGAACGTGGACGGAGCAAAGGGAAGGAGGGAGGTGTGCAGCAGCCTGAAAAACCGTAAGAAAAGGCAAGGATTCACTCCGGCCCTGGAGCTCCGAGATGGCCGCTGTCTGTACCCTGACACTCCGATGGGGCAGACACCTGTCAGAGTTGAGGCCAGACTGCAGGCTCATCACTGAGAATGTCACCAGGACAGGAAGCTTCAAGGGGTCATGAGTCACCTTCCATGGCTCAGCGGGGCAGTGCCCGCCCTGCCCAGACAAACCCAGCCAGGGGAGGCAAAAACAAGAGAGGAAGGCAGAACTGGCGGAGGCGGAGAAGCTCGGGTGGCCGAAGAGCTGGACCCGCAGGCTGGCCACGGGTGAGAATAAGGACTAAGAGGGAAACACAGGCTCAAGAGGCACAGAAGGTGGAGGCAGACCTAGAAACAAGGTTCAACCACCCCGAGCCGGGCTCGAGAGATACCAAGTGGAGAGAAATAAAGTTGACAGGGGGCAGATAAGGCCAAAGGGGCAGGTGACAACAGGCGGCACAGACAGCAACAGAGGTGACGGACAGGCAGGTGTCAGCAAAGTCCGGGCGCAGCCTTTCTCCCCCGGCCTGGGCTCGAACCCGTGGTCGCCACAGGCCGGGACACACCGCGGCTGGATCTCCAAGCCCTCGGGTCCGCCGAGGTCCGTCTGCGCCGCCGCCGCCGCAGGGTGACCTTGGCCGCGACGCGCCCTCGGGGGGCCCCCCGGCGTCGCGGTGCGCGCGCGGGGATGGCGGGGACACGGCAGAGGCAGGACCCGGCGCACGGCGACTCCCACCCCCCGCGCGCGGCTGAAGCACCGGGTCGGCGGCCAGGCCTGGAGGGGCGGGCGGCGCGCACCGGACCCGCAGGTGAGCCCTCACCCTCGCCGGCTCCCCCGCCTGCCCCCGCCCGGCTCCCGCCCCCGCCGTACCTGCCAAGGGCTCGGCGCTCACATAGCCGGCCCGGGACACTTTCCGCCGCCGGAGCCAGGCCCGCTCCAGCTGTCGCCGCCGCGAGCGCCTCAGCCTGCGCCTCCCGCCCCCGGAAACGCTTCCCGGTGCCGCCCCCTGAAACTGACAGTGCTTCCGAGGGTGCGCCGGCGAGGGAGCGGCGTGCGCATGCGTGACTCCTGCTCCGTGCGAGACCTCGGACGAGTGCCCCTAGGCATCCCGCGCCTGCGCAGTACAGCCTGGCGCAGCTCGATCAGCTTTAGGGGCTTGCCCCGTCTCATTCAGCCTGCCTAGCAGAGCCTGTGTCAAACCGCTTCTGCAGCCACAGCACCTGTGGCACGCAGTGGACGCTTAGTAAATGTCGGATGAAAGGCCCAATACACTTTGGGTGGCAGGTGTATTGGGTGGCAGGTGTCATGCTGGGTCCCCTAGGGGGAAAAAACTCATTTTGTTTAGGTGTTGTGGGGCGACTTCCAGGAGGAGTTGCAAACGACCACAGAGGCAGTTAAGTCGGTAATAAACAAGCAAGGATTTATTGAACTGGCCAGGACGGTCCACCACGCCAGTGGAGACCTAACACTCACAGCCATGCCGCCCGAGTGTAGGCAGTCCTTTTATGGGGTCTGAACCATAAATTTTCATTGTTTTTAAATTCTGAGAACAGGCTGCAGGGTCATATCTGGGGTAGGAAAGTGCCGGTAGACTATGATTGACCCTGTTACCTGCTTCTTATCTCTAACCGTACGTTTGATGGACATGGGAATGTAGTTCTATCTTTCAAAAGCAGGAGGTACAGTTCAACCCCTAGCACCATTGGGTGAGTCCTTTATGGTCTACAAAGAGATTTATGTAGGCCTCAAGGTCTCAATCTGGAAGCTGGAGTAACCACCTTTTTGTTTTAAGCAAGCTAGCAGGATCAAAATTCAAACAGCAGGTTTATCCGAGATAAACGCTACCATATTTCATAGGTACTAGAGGAGATCCTTTGATCTTAGGGCAGGTGGACCTTCACCCCAGCTGGAGCGAATAACTTATCGTTGGTCCAGAGTGTTCATGGTAATCTCATCATCATTAGCCCAGTAGTTGGGTAGTTGGACTAGGATTAGTCATGTAGCCAACTTTTGGCCCATACTACTTATTGTAGAAGTCATTGAGTGAGAAAAAGTGTTTTGTTTTGTTTTTTCAAATCCGCTAGGACTTGAGTACACCCCTGCTTTGCCGCTTTTCTTTTCTTCCTGCCTTAAGCAGACCTGAAGACTGGAAGTTCAGTCAGTCACCATCATGTGCTTATGACATGACAAGAAATGCTGAGGCTGGCAAAGCAGAAAGTGTGAGAGATCCTAGGTCTCATATGACATTAAGCTGCAGCCTCAGGTTTGAGCTGCTTGCCCCTGGAGGTTCTGTTATTTGAGCCTCATAAACTTCTTGGGCTATATTTCTAGAAATTTTACATCTGCAAATATAACAACAACAAACTACATCAAATTATTAGGAGAAATATTGAAAACACCCTTTTAAGTTCATGGGAAAAATAAATAAATTTATGGAAAAACTTGTGAGAAAGTCAGAAAACTCATCTGAGGCCAGAAAGAAAGCAGAAACAAAGGCCTAGGAGGTTAGACAAAGTTGACATTCAGAAGTTATGCACAGGTACCATCTGGCCAGTTTGTCCCGATTGGCTGCTGTATGGCTGAGAAGTATTTCGAAAATCATATCTGGAGGTAGGTAAACATTGATGTTGCGGTCACCTGTAGGGTGTCTGCTTGGGTCCAGGCAGGACGAGAGCCAAGAAGGAATATATCTTCAAGGGGAGGATAAACTAGACAAAACCAACACCACCACCCAGCCACGGTGGCTCAGTGATTGAGCATCGACCTATGAATCAGAAGTCACAATTCGATTCCAGTCAGGGCACATACCCAGCTTGTGGGCTTGAACCCCAGTGGGGACATGCAGGAAGCAGCCCATCGATGATTCTCTCTCATCATTGATGTTTCTATCTCTCTCCCTCTCCTTTCCTCTCTGAAATTAATAAAAATATATTTAAAAAAACCAACCAAACAAAAAACAATAATGCCAAAACTTTCCTCCAGAGGTAGGCAGCAAGGAAAGCCCCCCCCCCCCTCTCTCTCTCTCTCTCTCCCCTTGGCTCTGGGTGAAAGGATGAGACGTTTCCCTAGTAGATACATAGCCAAATTCTGGCCACACTGTTTGCATGGGCCAAGACCCCACAAGCTGAACATATCAGTCTAAAATGGACCTGGGTATCTATGGTACTCGGCGAAAGAACTTGCTGTCAGCACAGGTGTCAAATAATTCCCACAGATAGGCTTCCCAGTGAAATTAAAAACCACAAAACCCATGGGGGAAAGAACAGAGAAGACACGCAGCAAAGGCAGATCTATTTTAAATGTATAGCTCATTGGAAGGGTTAAATACCAACTTAGATAGAACTGAAGAGAAATCAGTAAATTAAAAGATGGATTTTATTTGCAGTAAATACCACAAAAGGCATCCCAGAGAGACAAGGAAATGGATTAGACAGTCCATCATATGCTTATCAGCTATGTTAAAAAGAGATAATAAAGTTGTGAGCAAGGCAATCCTAAGTAATAAAGAGCTAGTATGCTAATTAGACTGAACAGCAGAATGACCATCCCGACAAACTTCCGGATGAAGCCGAGCCCCTTGCACAAATGTCATGCATTGGGTCTCTAGTTGTCAAATAACAATGGCTAAGAATTTCCAAAAATCTAGGAATGATAAGAACCTCAGGAGACACGATGAATTCCAAGTAGGATAAGGAAAAAGAAAACCTAGGTCAGTGGAACTGCGGAACACCAGGCGCGAGAGCTGACTTTAAAGATGAACAGTGACATGACAGTGACACCAACTCCTGACTATTCAACGACAGAATGGGATCAACCGTAACAACAACAGAAGGAAATAATAGCCTTCGTGCAATGAGAGAAATTAACTGTCTGCCTAGAATTGTATACTTAGCAAACAAGGTTTCAAGAATGAAAACACATACTTTCCAGATCAACAAAACTAAAGAGTTACTACCAACAGAATTTAACCTAAGGATCTTCTAGAAGATATATATTGTAGAAAGAAAGAAAATGATTCCGAAGGAAGATCCGAGGAATAATAAGGATTGGCGGGCAAATGAAATAGCAAATGTGGGTAGATGTAAACAAGCATCAAGGGCAAAAACCAAGAACAGTTTATAAATGGTGGGATTATAAAAGGGAAAACCCACATAATGGGATGATAGTATATAAAGTATAAGAGGATTGTTGACGTTAAAACATTATAATGTGTGCATCAGTTATATATTGCATAACAAGTAGCCACAAAACCTCAGAGGCATGCAATTATATTTGTTTATTGCTCACATACCTGGCATCTGCTTGGGTGGTTTAGGAAGCTCTGCTGAGCTCGGCTGGGTTAGCTTACAAGTTAGGGATCAGCTGATCTATAATGGCCTTGGCTGTGGGCCTTGACTCTGCTCCATGGGTCTCTTACTCACCAGCCATGTAGTCTGGACAAGTTCTCACGGCAATGGCAGGGACACAACAGAGCAAATGGAAACACACAAGCACATTCCCAAGACTCTTCTTACATGTCATGCCAAAGCAAGTCACATGCTGAGTCTGAAGCTGTAGTAGGAGGGAGCCGTGGAGGCTCATGGCAAAGAGTTTGCACTCAGGGAAAGTGAAGAATTGGAACCATTAGTTCAATCAATCTAACGTCTTTGCGCTGTCCATAAAAATATTGATTAGTGTTGGACTTTTAATGAAAAGTGAATGTTAAGATTTTTGAAGTTTACCATTGAAAGAATAATTACTGTCCAAACATGAAAAAGAAAAAAATATTTTTAAAAAGATGGAAAGGGGTGAAAAAAGGAAAGAAATAGAAGCAGAAACAAAAGAATATAAAAACTGGGAAAAAAAAATAAAGCTCAGCCAGTGTTGCTCAGTGGTTGAGTGTCAACCTATGAACCAGGAGGTTGTGGTTGGATTCCCAGTCAGGGCACATGCTCAGTCCCCACTGAGGGGTGTGCAAGAGGCAACCAGTCAATGATTCTCTTTAATTATTGATGTTTCTATCTCTCTCTTCCTCTCCCTTCCTCTCTGAAATCAATAAAAAAAAAACCTGAAAAAAAGATGAAACAGGATAAAGTGGAAAAATAAATTCAATTGTGTATCACAATCCTATAATAATAAAAGCCTAATATGCTAAGCATCCAGTTATTTGGTCATCTGTTCAACTAATCAAGCATAAAATGCTATTGATTTGCTAAAGCTGTTCAACTGCTCACTATAACGTACAGTGACCATCACAGGGCAGATGCTCTGACTGGTAGGTTAGCTTGCGGCTGGGGTCTGGTGGATCAGGACTGAGCGAGAAGGGCCGGACATGTCCTGGAGCCCTGCCGCCATCCCTCCCCAGCTGGCCAACCTCCTTCATCCCTCCCAAACCCCTACATGTTCTGGTGGAGCCCCACAGCCTGGCCCACACCCTCTCACAATCCAGGGCCCCTCTGGGGATGTCTGAGAGCTGGTTTCAGCCCAGTCCCACAGGCCAGGCCAAGGGACCCCACTGGTGCATGAAATCATGCATCGGGCCTCTAGTAAATATATATATTTTAAAAACCCCAAAACTTTCTAGTTAAAAGACAAATCATAACATCGGATTTTTTAAAAATCAAACTATACACTGTTTAAAATACAAAGACAGAAATACTGAACCAAAAGAATGGTAAAAGAGATTCTGCTGGGTCTGTTAGCTATATTAACGTCGGAGAAGTAGACTTTAAGGCAAAAGGCGTTGCTAGAAATAATGTGGTGAATTGTGCCCTTGTTCTCAATGATTTGCTGCCAGTCCCTGGAAGAGGCCTACACTTCCCAGCTGGTAGACTCATGCTTCCTCACTGAAACGGGAATGGCAGTTATGTGTGCAGTCCTGAGCGGAGTGTCGGCGTTAAGAACCACTGTTCTTTCTCAGCCACAAGATCATGTTCCAGATGGAGATACGCTTTCTGCCTGGATCCTGGAGTGAAGATAACACAGACTGAAGAACGGGTAGTGCTACAGATGCCCCACAAAGGATGAGTGAAAAATGAACCCTTATTGTTGTCAACCACTGAGATTTATTTATTTATTTTAAATCCTTGCCCGAGGATATTTTTTCCCCCCATTGATTTCTAGAGAGAGTGGAAGGGAGGGAGGAGGGGGAGAGAGAGAGAGAAACATTGACATAAGAGAGAGACCCTTCGATCGGTTGCCTCATCCACGTGCTCCTACAGGGGTTGGGCAACCTGCAGCTGAGGGAATCGAACCTGCATCCGGAAAGCCAATGCTTTAACCACTGGGCACTGGCCAGGGCGAGATTTTTAAGTCAGGCGTGGTCAGGTGGTTTCCTTTGACTGGTATACTGGATAGACTGGCCCTTGGCCTCCCCTGGCTCTGTTGAATGCTTTGGCATGCTCTCGGCAATCACCACGTCTGCAAGTGGCCAACGGGAACTGGACAGAGCAACTGGTCTTGGAACATGTGTCCCCCCAGCTATGCTGCTGGGCCCGGGGTGATGTCATTGACAAGGAGCAGAGCAGGCACAGGGACAGGGACAGGAATCTGGCTGGACTGACCCTCCCTGTTCACAGTGACTCCAACTTCATGGCCACTGGATTAGTCAGCTCTGGCGGCCATAACAAAGTACTGCGGACTGGTTGGCTTCAACAACAGAAGTTATTTTCTCACAGTTCTGGATGCTGGAAGCCCGAGTTCAGGTCTGGTTTTCCCTGAGGCCTCTCTCCTTGGCTTTACCGATGGCTGCCTTCTGACTGTGTCCTCACGTGGCCTTTTCTCTGTGCACGCATGTGCCCCTGGTGTCTCTCTGTAATATATATATATTACACACACACACACACACACACACACACACACACACACATACACATTACAGAGAGACACCATATATATGAAGAGTTTCTTATGAGGACACCAGTCAGATTGGAATAGGTCTCACTCTAGTGGCCTTATGCTAACTTACCACCTCGTTAAGTTTCTATTCCCATTTTTGGAGGCGTTGGGTGTTGAGGTTCAGCATGTGAAGTGTAGGCAGACACAATTCTGTCCACTGACTTGAGGTAATGCTATGAGACCCACACACCTGGAGAATGGCAGGA
Organism: Antrozous pallidus; assembly: GCA_027563665.1. Classification (NCBI taxonomy): domain Eukaryota; kingdom Metazoa; phylum Chordata; class Mammalia; order Chiroptera; family Vespertilionidae; genus Antrozous; species Antrozous pallidus. The sequence goes on along the minus strand of CM050522.1, from coordinate 78,864,458 downwards.
ATGAGAGGGATCTGAAGTGCACCCCACCCTCCACTGGGTACAGACCCAACCACTAAAACATAAAAGGGATAAGGGACTGTGGGCAGGGGTGGAACTGAGCCCAGCCCAAGATACCTGAGTCCCCCAAAGGCTCCCAGCATCCGTGCCCCTCTCCCCGCCAACAGTAGGTTGACTTTTCTTGGGGGGGGGGGGGCAGTCTCACCTGTGGTTTGAGAAGATTCAGTTCCAGGAATGGGCTTTGATTTGCTTAAGGCAGTGGTCGGCTAACTGCGGCTCTGTTGACTAATGAGTTTGCCGACCACCGGCTTAAGGCATTCAGATTGTCCCACATCCCTGCCACCGTGGTGTGTATTGGGACGGGCATGTGAGCCCATCTGGACACCCCAGGACTTGTGAGGGAGCTAACAGAAGAGACCCTCTTTTGTGGGATGGCGTGGGAGGGTGAGAGGCGAGAAGGTCTGTGGTCATTTTGTTGCTGGAGAGGAAGGCCTGTGGTGGCAGAGGCCCACATGAGGGGCTGAAGTGATTCTGACGGTGAGAAAGATATGAAAAAGAGCCAGAGAAGAATGTTTCTAGGTGAGAGTCTGCCTGTAGACCAGCAGGTTCCCTTAATTGCTTGTCAGTTTCAGGCTTTGCTTTTGTTTTGTTTTGCTTTTTTTACAATCAAGATAGTCTAAATCGACACAGTCTGCGCAGCAGTAGCTGGGGGAGAGGTCGGAGGACCATGGCCCATCTTTTTCCTCCAGGGTTCTGGCTCTCGGGGTGTGTGTGGTCCGGCACCACTAGGAGTTCAAGGTTACACAGAATAGAGAGGGATGGAATCTATCTGATTTTAGCAGAAGAGGAATTCACCAAAGAAGACAAAGATGAAGAAGAGAGAAAGAGAAAGAGAGAGAGACAGAGACAGAGACCGAGAGAGAACACATGGACGTAGACAACAGAGTGGTTATTGTGGCAGGGGTGAGTGAAGGTGGAAGAGGGCATAAATGGTGATGAAAAAAGAAAATAAGATAGAAAATAAATTTAAATAAGGCATACTGGTGGCTCATATAGTGCCTGGGGGGAGGGAGGGCTGGAAGATCAGGCTTGGTGACTATGCAACCATACCCACAACTGGGTCACAGAACTGGAGTAGTCAGGATGTTGCTGCCACCACCAGGGCCACCACCATTGTCACTGCAGATGGACACCCCGCCTGCACTGTTGCTGCCCTGCTGGTTTGGAAGCCAATCTTTCTGCAGCTGCCTTCCTGAGCCTCTAGTGACTGATTCAAAGCCCCCTGGTTGCCTTCGCCTGGTCCTGTGCATGCTTCCTAGCTGTGAGGGAGGCTGGGAAAGTGGCTAACTGGCCTTGTGGGCTTCTACAGGGTTCTGTCTCCCTCTAAGGCTCATAAAGTGGGGAATTTCTTCAGAGACCCAGGAGATGAGAGACTATGCTGGGCAGCCCCCAAATAAGTCAGAGGTTCCATGTGGAGCATAAGGAATCAAGATCAAATGAGGACAACTTCAGAAATACTAATGGTAAATCTGAATTGGAGGATGCCCTTGAACCTGGGGCTGAAGTAAGGCTGCTGACTTCTCCCTCCCTGAGTTTCTCTCCCCACCGTTGGGGAGCCATTAGACCAGGCAGCCCTCCTCAGGGCAGGGGCGCTCTGCCACGCTGAGCTGCCCAATGGCAGCAGAGCAGACACGAGGAAGGAGCTGTCGCTGAGGGCAGTGTCCAAGCTCACTTGAGGGGAGTGGAGAGAAGGATGGAAGGGTCTGGTTTCTGCTGCTGTTTCCTCTTGGGGGAATGGAGGGGAATCGCCTTCTTCAAGTGGAAATAAAACAGAGAGTGGGATGGGTGGGAGGGGTCAGCGAGGAAGGGGCTAACTTTCCCATTGTCACTGATGCCAAGTCAGGTGACTACAGGGACCAAGAACGTGATGCCAGTGAGGGAAGTGGGCCAGGCGCTGGCACATTAGTAAATGCAGAAGAATATGTATTCTTAACGTATTTTTTTTTTCTTGAACATTTGGTCCTCTGCGTGTATCTTGTCGCTGTGCCACTTTGATGGACACTTGGCAGGCTGGCTCTCTGCCAGACGGCCCTTCCCCAGATTCTGTCTTTGCCTTCCTCGCCCCCAACCCTGTGTTCTGGGAGGCTCACCCAGATGGACTCCTTGGTCTTGGGCTTCCAGTTGGTGTGGCCCGTGGGGTGCATCAGAGGGGCTGGGAGGGAGGGAGGAGGGAGCGCCTGGAGGGTTCTGCAGCCCCAGATCCAACCTCAGCTCCATCCGCAGTGCTGCCTCTCAGCCCCCCACTCCCCTTGCACCACTTCAGACCTAAGATGGTATCAGCCCCAGGTGTTAGGACACGGGGGTTCCAAGTCATACCCTGCCCACACCTTCATAACTAATCCCATCATAAAACTCTCCCCGCTGCCCCGGCTCTGGGTGCTGCATGCTTCCTGCTGGGACACTGAATGACAGACATGGGGTTGGGGACACACCACAGCTCACATGCACCCACAGACAGGACCTGGGTGAGTTTTCCCCTCCTGACTGCCCCGGGGTGGGGGGAATGGGAAGGACTGTGACAAACCGGAAAGCACGTGACCTCTCACACCAGCCTTCCTGTCTGCCAGGACAACCCCAGTTTTTAAAAGTAGCACAACATCCAGATGTTTAAACGAGACCTCCCGATTTTTAAACGGTGGCCTTCGTGTTAGAAATCGGGGCACGAGCAAGGTTACCCATCCGGTGGCTGCACTGGGTCTTTGGAGACCAGTGTTCAGTCTCTGTTCTCAGCACACAGTGTCCTGCCCAGCCCCGAGTCCCACCGGGGAGGAAGAGCCTCCGGGAGACTGCTGCGTGCTGGCCATCGGAGACCCTGGGGCCTGGGGTGGGGAGGAAGCCTGGCCAGGCCCCCTCTTCCATAAGAAGGCTCAGCAGCAGAGCCTACCCCTCCCCGCCCCGCCTTGCACCCCCCTCCCCCTCCGCCCAGCTCGTGTCCTCAGGATGCTGCTTTGGAGCCTGCAGCCTCGCGGGGCCTGCCCGGTCCATCACGCCTAATATGGGTGTCAGCAGAAAGTAAATTAAATCCGCGAGGCTGTAATTCGCAAACAAACGTTCTGTGGCGGTAACTAAACAAAGCATTATGCTTTAATCGGCTGTTTAAAGCGCTGTTTTAAAAATCATTTTGTTGTGCAGAAGCTGGTACCCTACGAGCTGTAATTCCTTAACTGCCAGAATGCTGGGCAATGCCCTCTGGCCTGCGTGTTCTCACCAGCGGGCATCTGTCTGGCTGCTCCTAAACCGACACGTCTTCAGAGGAAAGCGCTGCTCTGCCTTCCAGCCCCTCCGATCGGGACCCCCGCGGCTGCATCTCTGGAGGGGCTGCGTTTGCTCTGGCTTTGAGAGAGAAGCAAAGCGATTCATCTTTCTCTTACTCCCTCCATCCACCTACCTGTCTAGCTACAAACACTGCTATACTGCCTACTGCCAAGCATTCTGCAGACATTAGCCCACTGAATCCTCCTATCAACCCTTTCAAAAGGTGTTATTCTTGCTGAAACAGGTTTGGCTCAGTGGATAGACCATCGGCCTGTAGACTGAAAGGTCCCAGGTTCGATTCCGGTCAAGGGCACATACCTTGGTTGCGGGCACACCCCAGTAGGGGGTGTGCAGGAGGCAGCTGATCGATGTTTCTAACTCTCTATCCCTCTCCCTTCCTCTTTGTAAAAAATCAATAAAATGTTTTTTTTTTAAAGGTGTTATTCTCCTCCTTTCTGTTTTTGGATTAGTTTTGAGTGAGCTTTTGTATACGGCGCGAGGTAAGGGTGCGGATATCCAGTTGTCCCAGCACTATTTGTTGAAAAGACTGAACTACCCCCCACACACACTCCCCGTCAATTGTCTTGGCACCCTCGCTGAACATTAATTGATCATAAATATATACGTTCTTTCCCAGGCTCCCAACTCTATTCCATTGAACTGTGTGTCTGTCCACCTGCCAGTAACCGGAAGGCTTGAGACAGAGGAGGGACACGCCCACTTCGTGTTTTAAGACCGAAGGGGAAGAAGCCTCTGAGGAGGTGACCGCACATGTCCACGTGAGAGGTGCTTAGGGGGTGGCTATGGAGATTGAGAGGGGGGAAGGATGAACAGGACTTGGCGAGCCCCGAATGTGGGGGTGAGGGAGCGGGAGGAATCTGGGTGACTCCTGGGGTTTTGGCATTGGGGACTGGTTCAACTGGACGGACGGGCGAGGCTGCTGCCCACTGGAGGGGAACATGGGGTCAGGACGTGGGGTTCAGTTCGAGACGTGCCGGGTTTGCGGTGCTGGTGGGGTATCCGGATGGCCTTGTCCGGGAGGCGGGTTGGGGTGAGATTCTGGGGTTGAGTAGCCGATGGAGCTGCAGCCAGAGATGTAGGACCCACCTACTCCCGGGGGCTAGAGGGGGTGGAGAGGGGAGAAGCCAGCCTCGGGTGCTGCCCCGGTGTCTGTGTCTGCCTCTGGGCTGGGACCACGCCGTCTACCACCACAGCTTCGCAGGAAGTCCCACCTGACCCGATACCTGTGGGTTAAGGGTGTCTCGGGGCTCTGGGCCTCGCTCAGCCTGAGTGTTTTCGTCTGTAAAATGGGCGTGCAGCAGGATAACAGCCCCCACAATGAGGTCACTCATTACCTCATGTAGCCCAGTGCTCAGCGCACACTTAGTTCTCAAGGGGCAGGCCACCACGGTGACTGTGCACACCCAGGTTGGGTCCCCAGAGACCTTTGTCCGAGTCTTATTTATTTCTTGACTCCGGAGAATAACAGAGCGAACAAACCACAAACCTAAATTGTGTTTTTAAAGTGCTTCCCGCCCTAACTGGTTTGGCTCAGTGGATGGAGCGTCGGCCCGGGGACTCAAGAGTCCCAGGTTCGATATCATGGTTGTGGGCACATCCCCAGTAGGGGGTGTGCAGGAGGCAGCTGATTGATGTTTCTCTCTCATCGATGTTTCTAACTCTCTATTCTTCTCTCTTCCTCTCTGTAAAAAAAAACCAAAAATCAATGAAATATATTTAAAAAAATAAATAAAGTGTTTCCCAAAGCACTAGGCCTGATTGTCCTTGATCTTTCTCTCCAAGCCCAGAGCTCGAAGTTGGTCTTTGCTGGCTCTGCAGTTCAACATGTGGCCAGCAGATGACGACAGACGCTAAGGGAAGCCCCCCCTCGGCCTCCCCACCCCTCCCTCAGGCCCTCCCTCTTCCCATTTTCAGGGCCAGCTGTTCCCAGGCTGCTGTGCATCAGGGTGAGCGGCCCCAGGCCCAGCCCTCTGCAGGCTCCTGGGAACACAGACCCGTTCTGGAGAAGAAGAAGGCAAGTCTGAGACCGCGCTGGCAGCTCTGAATGACCCTGCACCCTGGACACCTCCTGACCTTCACTCCCGGCTCTCCCCGGAAATCACTTCATAAATAGGGCAGCGTGGGTCCCACGGGGCAGGGAAATTGTCCTCAGGAGAGCCACTGCCTCTGTGAACGAGGACGCCATGGAACCTCTTAGAGCAGCCCCGTGCCCTCCCTGTCCATCCTCTGTAAAATATGAAATAAGAGTTTTAATTACCAAGCTTGGAAGCCAGCCGACACGTTGAATATTTAATGTCTCTGATGCTGGTGCCCCAGGCATGCTGGCACCGACACAATCGGGGGTTCCCTTGGGTTGGCTCTGAATGTGCTTGGAGCAGGGCCAGGTTGCCCCCGTCCCCAGCACCTGGGCGCCTCCCACAGCCCCACCTGGGCTCAGCCTGCCCCGGGCCTCCCGCTCCCTCGGGGACTCCTGCCAAGGCTGCCCAGGGCCTGCTGCCCACCCTGGGGGGGCCTCTCGGTTCTGGCAGAGGCGGGCCCCTCGAGGTCGGGCAGCCTGGGAAGCTGGAAACAGGCAGACCTGAGTTTGGATTCTTCTTTCCCGCCAGTGGCTCAGCCTCTCAGAGAGTCACTCTTTTACTTTGTAAACTGAAGAATGTATTTCCTATGTTATGGACAATTCTGTTAATAGATGGCCATTTTGGGGGGGTTAGCCTGCGCCTGGAATCCTGCTAACACTCCCATGTGCTTCATCTCTGTCATCCACCGCAGTCCTGGGAGGCACTAGGTGGGGACTGGAGCCCAGGACATTCTGACATCAGAGATTTGGAGGAATGGGAGCTTGAAGGGGGCACTGCCACACCAGTCCCACACCCTAGTTTGTCCTACACCACAGTGGCCCCTCGTGCCTCAGAGACAACAAGAAAAGTGCTAGCGGGGGTCAGGACAGCAGCCCAGACAGAATCACCCCCTCCACTGCGTGGGCCACACATTTCTACTTCCCAGAGCAGTGATGGGCAACCTTTTGAGCTTGGTGTGTCAAAATTTGCCAAAAACCTGAGCATAACTCAGGTGGTATGTCACTTCGAGAAAAAACAACATAATTTCATGATATTTATAGCTTAATTAACAAAAATGTATAATTGTAATATACAACTGTATTTATTAAACCAAAAACTAATTATTTAACTTATCTGCAATGCTTCATCCTCGGCTACTGCAGCTGGCCGTGCAGTAGCCGAGGATGAAACGTCCTTCTAGGCACGCGGCCCCCATACTTCTCTGTATGTGACTGCATGTGGCCGCGTGTCATCGGAGATGGCTACATGTGTCAGTGCTGACATGCGTGTCATAGGTTCACCATCACGGTCCTAGAGCAAGGCGGTGGGCATGCATTCGATGAACTGATTTGGCATCTCAGGATGGAGGGGGTTTCTGGGGCCATCTTGGGGTGGACCACGCACCTGGGTGTGACTTTAGACGCACCATTCCTGGTTCAGCTGGCTGAGTCTAAGGTGGCGCTTTGTGCATGGTGATGGCAAGTGACGAGGTGTGGGGTCACCCAGTCGTTGGAGCACTTGTCTTAAAAGATAATGAAGTACATGGTACATGGAGGCCCGCAGCACTCCCAGGCAGGGCAGCTGGTGCAGAAAGGGAGAGGGAGGTGACAACAAGCTCCACTTTGAACCCTCAGGTGGGCACATGGTGGTGATGATATGGGGACCCGGGAATCCTTGTCCTGGTGGGAGTGTGAAGTGTATGTGGGGGACATGGTGGGGAGCATGTACCCCACACTCCAGCAATCCCACTTCTGGGCACACAGCCCAAGGCATCTCTTACCCAGGGAGACGAGGAAACGTGCCCAAGGATATTCCTCGAAGCAGTTACTGGGCACACCCAAGGGATGGAGACAGGCGAGATGCCTATCACAGAGGAGTGTGGAGAGCGCAGGGGCATATGCAAATGATGAGCACCACGCGGCGACGCGATGGGATGAATTAGAATGATGTGTGCTAACACAGGCAGGTCGTAAAACTGTAACGCCAAACAAGATGTCTGGCAAATACTACTTAATATGCTGCCATATATATTCTCGTGGCTACACACACACATTCACACATTGACAGCATTAAGGATGCTTGCCTGTGGGGAGAAGGGAGGAGGGGGGGGGTCAAGAAGGGAGACAAGAGTGAGGATAACAAAGCAAACAAAAGCACGAGAGGAGTCAGGAGTGGCCGGAATGATTGCGAGTTGAGCTAATGATGGTGAGCAATTGAATTTTCTATCTCTGAGTCCAGCGCCAAAAAAAAAAAAAAAAAAAAAAGCAAAGAATGAAAGGAAAGGGGGCCAAGGACTTCTGTGAGTCCCTAAGCTCCACGAACTGTTGGTTGTTTGGAGACTTTTCAAACCAGGCACACAGTGTGTGAACTGGTCCCTGGGCCATGTCGGTGTGCTCCATGATCTGCTCACTGTCCTCACAGCCAGCCGGGAGCAACTGCCCATCCCACTTGACACCAGGCCTCAGAGAGGTGATGCGAGTTGCCCAATAGCATCAGCCTGCAGTTGTGAACCTCCCCACCCCCACCCTGCCCCTGCCATCCTGCCTCCCCGCCTCAAGGACCAATCCAGGCACCTTGCAGGGTTCCGGAGAGACATGTTTCCACGGCGGCCTGAAGGTGGCGCTGTTGCAGCTGGCCCTGAACAGGTGAGTGGCTTGAGCCTGCGGGGATAGAGGGAGAGGACATTCAGACTTTGGTGGATGGAGGGCCCTTGTGGCTTTGAGTGAGGCCTGCTCCCTGGCTCGGGGGCCAACGCAGAGGACGGAAGAAGGCAGGAGCGTGGGTCACCTCTGGGGAGAACATCGCCCTGATGGAAGCCTGTCTTCCTCCCTCCACCCTCTCCCGTCTGGGGGAGCGAGGCTGCACACCTTCAGGAGAGCGTCAAGACCCAGGCTCTGGGCAGAGGGCTCAGGATCAGGGTTCCAGGAGGGAGCAGGGACGCCTCAGGCAGCTAGAGTGAGTGTTTTTCCAGCTGTTCCCCTTCCCCACAAAGAGCTGCCCCCCCCCCAGAGGACCGGCTGCCCACCCCAGCAGCATATCTGCCCTACAAGTATGCAAGGGGCCCGGAGGCCAGGGGCCCTCAGCTGCCCGCCCGCCCGCTCGCAGCAGTCTGAGACCAGTGGCTTCCTTGGGATGAGCCCCCAGGAAGCAGGCGCGATGGGGGCTGGGAGCGGAGGGAAAGGCTGTCCGGGGAGGCACTGCTGAGGCTGCAGCTGAATGTACAGAGCACCCCCATTATCTCCCTGAGGATGGGGCAGAGCACCGATCCTCCGGCTCCTGTCTCCCCTGGGGGAGGGTGCCCATGAGGGCACCAGCTCCTGCACTTCCAGGCTGAGCACAGGCTGGCACTGCCACGGCACTGGAGGAGGGAGACCACGTGATGTTCCTGAGTGGGCACTGTGAGCGGGAGGGGAGTCTGAGCTCTAGAGAACTGTCCCTCAGCTGCAGCTGAAATCAGAGGTGAGCGGGAGGGTGAACGCAGGGTCCTGGGGTTCCCTGCAACATGCCCTCTGCAGCGAATGTTCCCTCTCCTTCCTGATCAGGAACTGCTATTGCAGCCCGTTCTTTCTGGAAGCCAGGCCTCTCTTCCGAGCATCAGACCTGCAAACACGATCCACCTCAAACTCAGAGGAGCCAAACCGAGCTCATTGCCTTTATGCCAAACTAGTTTCTCCTCCCAGTCGTCCATCCCAGCATCCAACTCTTTCCCTCTAATCCAGTGGTTCTCAACCTTCCTAATGGCTGCGGCCTTTTGATGCAGCTCCTCATGTGGTGGTGACCCCCAACCATAACATTATTTCCGTTGCTACTTCATAACTGTCGTTTCGCTACTGTTAATGAACCGTAATGTAAATATCTGTGTTTTCCGACGGTCTCAGGCCAGTGGCCGGCAAACTCATTAGTCCACAGAGCCACATAGCAACAGGACAACGATTGAAATTTCTTTGGAGAGCCACATTTTAAACTTAAACTTCTTCAAAATAGACTCGCCCAGGCCGTGGTGTTTTGGGGAAGAGCCACACTCAAGGGGCCAAAGAGCTGCATGTGGCTTGCGAGCCGCAGTTTGCAGACCACGGTCTTAGGCTCTTCAGCAGCAGTTCTCAACCTGTGGGTCTAATCCTTCTCCCTCTCCGGAGCCGGAGTGGACTTTCCGAACACAAATCTGATCCTGTCCCAAGTACACGGAAGCCACCAGCACGGCGCTTTGCAGCTGCTGGTGTGTCTTTCAGGAGCAGGAGGGAGTGTCCACATCTGGGCAGACAGTCCCTCCCAGCCCCGGGGGAGTGTCCACATCTGGGCGGGCAGTCCCTCCCAGCCCCAGGGGAGTGTCCACATCTGGGAGGGCAGTCCCTCCCAGCCCCAGGGGAGTGTCCACATCTGGGCGGGCTGTCCCTCCCAGCCCCAGGGGAGTATCCACATCTGGGCAGGCAGTCCCTCCCAGCCCCAGGGGAGTGTCCACATCTGGGCAGGCAGTCCCTCCCAGCCCCGGGGGAGTGTCCACATCTGGGCGGGCAGTCCCTCCCAGCCCCAGGGGAGTGTCCACATCTGGGCTGGCTGTCCCTCCCAGCCCCAGGGGAGTGTCCACATCTGGGCGGGCTGTCCCTCCCAGCCCCGGGGGGGTCCACATCTGGGCAGGCAGTCCCTCCCAGCTCCAGGGGAGTGTCCACATCTGGGCGGGCAGTCCCTCCCAGCCCCAGGGGAGTATCCACATCTGGGCGGGCTGTCCCTCCCAGCCCCAGGAGAGTGTCCACATCTGGGCGGGCAGTCCCTCCCAGCCCCAGGGGAGTGTCCACATCTGGGCGGGCTGTCCCTCCCAGCCCCGGGGGGGGTCCACATCTGGGCAGGCAGTCCCTCCCAGCCCCAGGGGAGTGTCCACATCTGGGCGGGCAGTCCCTCCCAGCCCCAGGGGAGTGTCCACATCTGGGCGGGCTGTCCCTCCCAGCCCCAGGGGAGTGTCCACATCTGGGCGGGCTGTCCCTCCCAGCCCCAGGGGAGTGTCCACATCTGGGCGGGCTGTCCCTCCCAGCCCCGGGGGGGTCCACATCTGGGCAGGCAGTCCCTCCCAGCCCCGAGGGGGGTGTCCACATCTGGGCGGGCAGTCCCTACCAGCAGAGCCTTCCAATGGGATGAGCTGGCTCCCTTGGGGGGTGCCACCCTGTGGCAACGGCTGTGAGTGTTCTCTCATTGATTCGCAGACATTTTTTGAGCACCTACTATGTGCTCTTCCATGCATGCTAGTGGGGGGTGATATCACCCTCCAGGGGTGAAAATTCATTCTTTTTTTATTTTATCTTATTAATTTTTCACAGAGAGGAAGGGAGAGGGATAGAAAGTCAGAAACATCGATGAGAGAGGAACATCGATCAGCTGCCTCCTGCACGCCCCCTCCTGGGGATGTGCCCGCAACCACGGTACATGCCCTTGACTGGAATCGAACCCGGGACCTTTCAGTCCGCAGGCCGACGCTCTATCCACTGAGCCAAACCTGTTTCAGCTGAAAATTCATTCTTGAAGGGGGCAAAAATTATTTAGCTGCTAATGTATTGTGGCCCTCCAAAGCTCAACCCTACTCAGCAACACCTTCGTCCTCAGTATTTCATTTCTCTCAACGGGAAGAGTTTAAATTAAATTAAAATGTTCTCCTTGGAGGGGCAGTAATGAAAAGGAAGGCTGGGAGCACCACGGTAGGCTGCGGCGATACGGTAGTTACCGAGTCAGACGCGGCTCCTCGCTGTGCACAGCTTCCCGTTCCGGCAGGGAAGACACGGGTCAGACGCTCTTACAACAACTCAGTGAAGGAAACCAGACTCGGGGCCGAGCCCTGCAGATTCCATCGACATGACATTCTGCGAAAGGCGGAACCGCAGTTGCAGACACACCAGCGGGGCCTGGGGCTTGGGTCAGGGAGGGGACTGGCTCTAGGGGGCATGATGTCACTAGTGACGTGTTACATTTCAATCACGCTGCCTTAAAACGGTGACACAGTAAGCGATGTGTTCAGCATGGTGGTGAGTGCCACAGAGAACTGACACCATGAAGCAGGCAGCAGGCAGCTGGCCTGGCCGGATCAGGGGGACTTCCCTGGTGAATGAATGTTGAGCTGAGCTCTAAAAGGGGACCTGAAACCGGTTTGGCTCAGTGGATAGAGCGTCGGCCTGCGGACTGAAGGGTCCCAGGTTCGATTCTGGTCAAGGGCATGTACCTTGGTTGCAGGCACATCCCCAGTGCGGGGTGTGCAAGGGGCAGCTGGTCGATGTTTCTCTCTCATCGATGTTTCTGACTTTCTATCCCTCTCCCTTCCTCTCTGTAAAAATCCAAATATATATATACACACACACACACACACACACACACACACACACACACATATATTATATAACTGAGCTGTATTAAAAAATAAATAAGTAAAATAAAAGGGGAGTGAACATTAACTGGAAGAAGGCAGGGTGAGAAGAGCTGCTTCTGCTGCACACCTCTAGGGAGCAGCACTACCATAGATCTCATTGTAGTATCCCTGGTTTATGCAATGCAGCGGCCCTGGCAGAGCAGCTGGGGAAGAGGGAACATGACAGCAGGACAGTAGGTGGAGTGGGGTCTGGGGGTCAGGAGTCCAGAGGAGAAGGAAAGAAGCAGCTGGGGATGGGCTGAGGAGGTAGGCAGTGGTCAGACAGTGCAGAGCTTTGTGGTCTTGTGGGAGGTTTTGGAGGGGGAGTCACCTGATCATCCAAGGTGCCCCTGTTTTGGCTGCAGTTTGCTGCCTCCTGGTGGTTATTTGCTGCTAGGACTTGTATTCATGGGGACCATTCTGCGTTCTGGGGTTGGCTAAGACTTTTAGGATAGAAGCAGATATTCTAGGAATCCCTAGGTTATCTGATACGAATTACTAATTATGTTCTGAGAGGTGGTGGTAAGTAGGGGCTGGCAGGAGGAGAGGAAAGGTGGGAAAATGGGAGATATCTGCAATACTGTCAACAGTAAAACATATATTTAAAAATGAAAAAAAAATTATCTCAAACCAATCTAGGAAGAGTGGGCTGGAAGAATCCTGGGAACACAGACACATCCCCTCTGCCCCATGCTCCTTGAGGGTCCTGGCCTGCTTCCCTCTCCACCCTTCCCGCTCAGAAAGTAACACGTTTAGGTGACCCTGTTCAAAACTGGAGCTGAGTGGAGAGCTCATGCCAGTTGCATTATCAAGAGGGTTTGAAAAAGTGTATTAAAGTTAACACTCTCTCTGGCCATTGTTGAGTGCTAACTACGTAACCAAATACTTGGCTGAGTTCCTCAAATGCATTGCTTTAATTTGATCCTTGCATTCCTATGAAGCAGACATTGTTGTCGTTATTATTTACATTTAACTGGAAAACAGCCACAGAGAAATTCCACCACTTACCTGGTCACTCAGCCACTCTCTGGTAAGTGGCGGAGCCGGCTTCCAAACCTCAAAGTTTGCCTCCAAAACCCACACTCCTGAGTTAAAGAAACCTTGTCCTCTAAGAACAAACCTGGCAGTGATGTACTACTCTTTTTACTTGCTTTTTAAATTTACCAACATATTATTTAGGTTTTTTTAATTTGCTGATATATTTAGGTGAGATTTTTCAACTAAGTTTTATTTTTGTGCTTTATGTACTTTTGGTATCAGCATTATACAAACTCATAAGACGAACTGGAAAATTTCCATGTATTTTAGTGCATTTCAGGGCTTTGAAGTTGTTGGAAAGACTGTAGGGAGTAGCTATTCCTAAAATGTTTACTAATTCATCTGTAAAACCATCTGGACCTAAGGCCTTTGACAATTGCCTTAAATTTATTTGCTACAGTATTGGTTTTTCTGATTTCTTCCACTTGAGCCATGCACATGTTCCTGAAATAAGTATAATATTTACCTAGAAAAGCTGATTTTTTTAAGCATAAAGTGATACATAGTATTCACTTACAATTTAAAAATTCTTCTCTGTATTTCTCTCTTTTAAAAATTTCATCTTAGCCAAGATGTATTTCTGTGCTTTATTTCTTTTGTTTTCTTCATCAGACTTGTCAGGAATTTAATAGTAACAGTAGCAGAAGAAATACAATGGCAAGCAATTTATATAGTGTTTACTCTGTGCTTAGTACTAGTCTAAGTTATATTGGCTCATTTAATCTTCATAACAACCTTGTTTGTAACGGACTCTATTCTCATTTTACAGAGGGAGAAACCAAATCACAAAATTAGCAAGTGACTTGCCTAAGGACACACAGCTAACAAGTGGTGAAACTGAGATTTAAGCGTACACAATTGGCTACTTTTATGTCTACTAATTCTTTTCTCCTACTTCTTTTATTTTTCTTCTAACCCAGTCATCGGCAAACTCGTTAGTCAACAGAGCCAAATATCAACAGTACAACGATTGAAATTTCTTTTGAGAGGCGAAAACCGACTTCTGCTCATGGGCCACGAAGTTTCAGCCGCACTGTACATGTGTGCCCGCACGTATTATTTTGTGGCAGAGCCACACTCACGAGGCCAAAGAGCCGCATGTGGCTCGTGAGCCGCAGTTTGCCGACCACTGTTCTAACCCTTTGAGTCTGATGCTTGATTCGTTGACTTGTATCCTCTCTTGATTAATAAAAGCACTTGAGGTCCTAAAGCGAGTATGGCTTCGGATCACTCGTGACCTCTGATAGAATTTATCTTTTCACAGAACCAGCTTTTGATTCACCAGTGATTGTGTTTCTGCTCTCAGAAAAGGTCGAAAGAGAGAAAAGGAGATACGCCACACTCTGACTCACAGAGGCCTCTTTTTCCAATTCTCCGTCCAGGAAAACCGTTTGCTTTGGAGGGCTTGCCACCTGCATTGCTGTCTGGTTTTGTACCGGGGCCCCCTCGGCTGAAAGCTGGATGATGAGAGAGAAACAAAATCCTGAAGGCTTACCCTAGAAGAGTCTTCAAGTTTTGGCCCTCCTTAGCAACCACTCGCTATTTTCAGTCTGCAGACGAGTCGCCTTTTGCTGCAATCAGTGAGAGATGGCTGCGGTGACCTACTGTCGCCTGCCAACACCGGCATCCAGCTTACATTTTGCAAATGGAGTCACTACGTGTCACAGTCACATACGTTTAAATTATTAATGACACTTCCAAAACATCCTTTAAGACGGCCATACCGGTTTATAGCCTGTCAGCACTATGCAAAGTTCTGCCCTAACCTCTTATCAACAACCGATACAAATTTTAAATGTTCCCAATCTGTTGTGCAAAAATAAAACAATACCTTGTTGATCTGATTTCAAGTTCCATGTTTCAAAGTAAAGCTTGAACATCTTTCTATATATCGTGGGTCATTTGTATGTCCTCATTTGTACCTCGTCCCTTCCTATCCTTCCCCAGTTTTCACTTGGTCGTTTGTCTTCTAATTATTGATTTGCAGAAACGGTCGTTTCTACTGTTTGGGATTTATTGAGGTTTACTTTGAGACTCATTACTTAATCAATTTGTCTTTGTGCTCTGTGAGCATTGAAAAAAAGGGTATTCCCCATAGAAACGCTACCTAGACATATTAACACAATCTTGTTGATTTTATTAGGCAGTCTATATGATTTTTAAAATATTTGATCTGTTACATTCTGAGGCAGATGTTTTAAAATCTCCTAATCTGCTTGTGGTTTTGTGGAAGCCTCCTAATTCCATGTTTGCTCTATTGGTTTTGGTGTGCTTGCCCACATGTCTGACTCAGATTCATAACTAATCAATTCCTCGGTGATTAAGAGCAGGAACGCTGTATTAAGTTGCCCGAGTTCAACTCTTGGCTCTTTCCCTTACAGAATGGGCAGATGTGGGGTTTACTCAGGCTCTCTAAGCCTCGGGTTCTTTATCTGTGAAAAGGGGCAAGGAACCGCGCTTACCCCCCAGAACCGCTGTGAGAGTAAATAGAATGGTCCGTGTGCGTGTTCAGTTCATTAGGATCAGGACACTTCCTCCACGAACACACATTTCATCCGTTAAAAAATACCCGCGGTTCCGTTTAATGCTTTCCCTTTGCATTATGCCCTTAACAAAACGATCACCTCACTCTCCTTATGCTATTTAAATCTCCCCCGAAATACCTTCATCTACTTTAAATATTTCATGCTTGCCGAGACCGGTTTGGCTCAGTGGATAGAGCGTCGGCCTGCGGACTGAAGGGTCCCGTGTTCGATTCCGGTCAGGGGCATGTACCTTGGTTGAGGGGGGGGGGGGTTGCAATAGGCAGCTGATGGATGTTTCTGACTTTCTATCCCTCTCCCTTCCTCTCTGTAAAAACTCAATAAAATGTATTTAAATAAAGAAATAAAAATTTCGTGCTTATGTAACGTTGGATGGGTCTCTCGCAAAGCGCGCAGAGGGAGACGAGTCTCAAAGCCACGGCCATAAATCCCTTCCCTCCGTCCACACACAGGGCCCCGCCCCCGGGAGGTGCGGTCTGCTTCCTCTCTCATGGAATGGGTGGGTGACTTCGGATCTGGCTTTGACCAATAGGCAGCAGAGGGACTGACAGCTTTAGCCTTCCCTAAGAGGCCAGGTGACCTCCACTTCAGCTGGAGGAAGCCAGCCGCCTTCATGCGGTGTTCAGGCTGTCGTATTCGATGACACAACACGCGTGGCCACAGAGAGGCCTGGTGGGGAGGCTGTGAGGCTCCCCCACCTGAGTGACATCTGTGGACTGTGCGCCCGGCCCAGCCCCCTGCAGAATGCAGCAGAGTGAGTGACCCCGCCACGCCCCTCTGAGTCTTGGGTGGTTTGTTCCTCAGCAGGAGTTAACTGAACCAAGAACAGAGCTAGGTTTTCCTTTTCCGCTCAACCCGAGACTCTTTGTCTTTGACAGAATGTAGCCATTGCCATTTTCATGAGAGCATCGGCCCACGAACCAGGAGGTCACGGCTGGATTCCGTCAGGGCACAAGCCAGGGTGGCAGGCTCCGTCCCCAGCAGGGGGCGTGCGGGAGGCGGCTGATAATGATTCTCCCTCATCACTGATGTTTCTCTCTCTCTCCCTCTTTCTTCCTCTCTGAAATTAATCAAATATATTTAAAATAAACAATAAACAACTTACAGCTGTTAATAATTGGCCTTCTTTTTGACATTCTGTGTTAGACTTTCTGTTTTGTTCATTTTTTGCTTTATCTTTGACTTTTCCTGGCTTGATCTTCTTTCTTTGGCCTTCTGTTTTGGGCAATTCTAGATGCTTTTCTACTAGCATTTTTAACATAAAAATGAGCAAGCATTTAAAATTGTATTGCTAGTAACGATGTCAAAATTTTAAAGTACCTATACTCCCCAAACAGGATTTGGCCTCTAGAACATTTTAGTGTCCCTTTCCTTGCCACCCAGACTTCAGAAACATGATTAAACTAACATACAAAGTAAATGATGCATTCCTATTGATTTTTTTACTGTGTGTCTATCTTATATTTCAAAAATCCCTTTTGAGACATTGCATTAAAAATTCACATTGTCCAAAAAAAAAAAAAATTCACATTGTCACCAACCACAGCGCCTCAGTGACTGAGCATCAGCCTGTGAACCAGGAGGTCGGGGTTTGATTCCTGGTCAGGGCCGGTGCCCAGCTTGCCGGCTCGATCCCCAGTGGGGGGGGGGGGGGGCGTGCAGGAGGCAGCCGATCAATGATTCTCTCTCATCTTCGATGTTTCTCTCTCCCCCCTCCTGACTCTCTGAAATTAAAAAGGAAATATATATTTAAAAAATTCTCATGTCCAACTATTAGTCAGAAGGAATGGTAAACTTACCGTTCTTAAAGAAAACCGGGAAAATGCATCTGAGCCATCCAAACAGAAAGAGCTTCGCAGGTCTGATTTCCTGCCCCTGTTTCCTGCCGACCACGTTTTACCAAGTCTTTTTCCTGACCATAGCCTTCTCCGGGTCACTTTTCCAGACAGGGTATGTTGGTACAGGCCTGAGATTGCCTCTTGTCCTCTCATTTGAATATTATTTTGCTGGGTGGGGTTCTAGAATCACAATCCTGTCCCCTCAGAGCTTTTCTTTTACAGGAGAGGAAGGGAGAGGGAGAGAGAGTTAGAAACATCGATGAGAGAGAAACATCGATCAGCTGCCTCCTGCACACCCCCTACTGGGGATGATGTGCCCGCAACCAAGGTACATTCCCCTGACCGGAATCGAACCTGGGACCCTTCAGTCCACAGGGCGATGCTCTATCCACTGAGCCAAACCAGTCAGGGCCCCTCAGAACTCTTAAATGTTCTCTACTGCGCACTCGTCTGGTAAACACGATGTCCACTGACCAGCTGCTATTTTTTCCCTTGTCAGTAACTTTCTGGATCTCTCCGGACATGATTAGCTGTTTCCCCTGTTGTGGTTCCGGTTCTGGCCCGCGGTGCTATTCCAGCAGCACGGGTCCAGGAGGACGGTGTGGAAATGGAAGTCTCGGCCGCACCCTGAGCACTAGAAGCAGATACCATAGAAAGGAATTAGGAGACCACATCCCTTGTGGGACCTGACTTTCTAACCTCCACCACACTGAACGTATGAAAGGAGCAGGATGGCAGCTACTCAAAGAGGATTTGGGGAATGGCTTTTGGAAAGAGCTGTTGGTGTGATGGTGAAGTGGGTCCCCCCTTCTCAGCAGGGAGAGGCTGGGGATACCTGTCTCTTCCCTGAAGCTGGCAGGAGAGTTTTCCATAGAACCACCTGGAGAGCTTGAGAAGCAGAAGCTGGCATTATGGCCCAAAGGGAAAGACATTACATTGCACTGTGGGGTGTTTTTAAAATATTTGATCTGTTAAACTCCGAGACAGATGTTTTTACATCTCCTAATCTGGTTGTGGTTTTGTGAATGTCTCCTGTTTCAGTGTTTGCTCTTTATGTCCAGTGTGCTTATCCGCACGTCTAATTCAGAGTCATAACTAATAATTCCTCAGTGATTAAATGGGTGAATTTTAGCCTATGTAAAGTATATCTCAATAAAGTTGTAAAACATTTAGATATAGCAAAATGCAAATGAGGGAGGAGGAGGAAGAAGAGAAAAAAGAAGAGAAGGAGGAGGAGGAAGAGGAGGAGGAAGAGGAAGAAGAGGAGGAGGAGGAGAAGGAGGAAGAGCAGAAGAAGGGGGAGAAGGAAGAGGAGAAGAAGACGGAGGAGGAGGAAGAGGCAGATGAGGAGGAGGCAGAGGAGAAGGAGGAGGGAGAGAGCTTTGGGCATAGTAGATTTAAAGAATGGGCAGCACAGCAAAGGAAACCATCAATAAAACAACAAGAAAGCCCAGTGCATGGGAGAACATATTTGCTAATGATATCACCGATAAGGGTTTAATCTCCAACATTTACAGAGAACTCATACAACTTAACAAAAAGAAGATAAACAACCCAATCAAAAAATGGGCAACTGATCTAAATAGACACTTTTTAAAAGAAGACAGAAGGAAGGCCAAGAGACATATGAAAACCTGCTCAAAGTCACTAATCATCAGAGAGATGCAAATCAAAACAACAATGCGGTACCATCTCACACCTGTCAGAATGGCTTTCATCAACAAAGCAAATGACAAGTGCTGGTGAGGATGCGGAGAAAAAGGAACTCTTTTGCACTGCTGGTGGGAATGCGGACTGGTGCAGCCACAGTGGAAAACAGTATGGAGTTTCCTCAAAAAACTAAAAATGGAGCTCCCATTTGACCCAGTGATCCCACTTCTAGGAATATATCCCAAGAAACTAGAAACACCAATCAGAAAGGATATATGCACCCCTATGTTCATAGCAGCGCAATTCACCATAGCTAAGATTTGGAAACAGCCTAAGTGCCCATCAGCAGATGATTGGATTAAAAAACTGTGGTATATCTACACAATGGAATACTATGCTGCAATAAAAAAGGAGTTCCTACCATTTGCAACAAAATGGATGGAGATGGAGAGCATTATGCTAAGTGAAATAAGCCAGGCAGAGAAAGATAAATATCACATGATCTCACTCATTTGTGGAATATAATGAATGGCATAGACTGATGAGCAAGAACAGATCCAGAGACTGAGAAACGTCGATCAGAACATCAGACCTCAGGGAAGGTAGGGGAGGGTGGGGGTAAGGAGGAGAGATCAACCAAGGGACTGTGTGCATGTATATGAGCTTAATCAATGGGGCATAAGTGGAGGGTGGGGCGTTATGGGGGATAAGGACACATATGTAAAAAATAAAAAGAACGGGCAGACATCAGGTGGTATCACCAGGCATCATGACGGGTCTCACCTGTGCATCTGGGAACACGGCAGGTGCCTCATGGAGTCTAGACAAGGCCTGAGGGCAGTGGCCAGCGGACTTCCTCTGCTCCAGGGGTTCCACCTTAACACAGCAGTGAGGCTCTTGAACTTGGCACTTTGAAAACCAGAGAATGAATGGAAGTGAGCAACAACAGAATCACACCGAGGCACAAGCATTTTGCAGTGTCGCCCAGCCCACCTCGACCCCTTACTGAGCCCTGCCCACCCTCTACCTCAATGGGGAGGCCCCCAGAGGCCGTGGGCACTGAGGACTCCCTGGCAGCAGCTCCCGGCCCAGGTGATGGCCAAAGGCTTCTCGGTGGACGGGAGGCTGGGGAGGCACCGGGCCGCCAGACCGGATGGCCTTGGGAAGTCTGGCGAGGCAGGCAGTCGGTTCTGGTTAAGCCTCCTGCTAATGAAGCAGCTCTGGAGACATCGGAGAGTTAAGACCCCATAACTTGTTTTCTCCTAAGCTGGTTGGATGTGGACTCCTGTTATTTACAAATAAGTCTTAACTGAGACCATTGAAGTGGGCGAACTGCATGCCATTTAGGACCGTGGTTGGCAAACTGTGGCTCTCGAGCCACATGCGGCACTTTGGCCCCTTGAGTGTGGCTCTTCCACAAAATACCACGGCCTGGGCGAGTCCGTTTTGAAGAAGTGTTAGAAGAAGTTTAAGTTTAAAAAAGTTGGCTCTCAAAAGGAATTTCAATCCTTGTACTGTTGCTATTTGGCTCTATTGACTAAAGAGTTTGCCGACCACTGAGATAGGACAGCAGTTCGCAGGGCCTTCACGTCTCGTGTCCCCGCGGGGGGTTTGGTGGGGGCTGGGAGGGGCAGGGAGGGACACGGAGCAGTGGGGCCGTCGGGCCAGGATGCCGGAGTGGCTTCAGGAGCATGGCTGGATGTCTCCTGTGAGTCACTGTCCCCGGTTGCCCTCTTGTCCCACATGGCTTTTCTGCAGTGTTCTCCCCTGGCCGCCCCTCTGCATTTTTCTTTTTTAAAATATATTTTGATTTATTTTTCACAGAGAGGAAGGGAGATGGATAGAAAGTCAGAAACATCGATCAGCGGCCTCCCGCACACCCCCCCACCCAGGATGTGCCTGCAACCAAGATCCATGCCCTTGACCGGAATCGAACCTGGGACCTTTCAGTCCGCAGGCCGACGCTCTACCCACTGAGCCACACCGGGTTCAGCCCCTCTGCGTTTTTCAGAACCCCGGTTTCACACGCACACGGTCCCGTGGCCAAACCGTGGCCGTTGCTCCTTTGCTGTTGCTACTCCCCTGTCTTTCCCAGTAAACATCGCATCGCTTACAGAGGAAATACATTAAATGGTCACGGAGCGTGAAAAAGAAAAGGCAAGACCCCACGCTCAGGCCCCGGCAACCGCTGCTGGTGGGTGAGTGCGTTCTTTAGGAATTCTGTGGACACACACAATGCTCACTGGGTTTCTTTTCCAAGCTTGGGATCATCCTACTTTTCCAGTTGTACGAATTCTTCAATAACTTAGTCATATGCTGTGATCACTTCCCCAAGGAGTGTTCAGACCCACCTCACGCCTACGGAGGCCGAGTAGCTTTCCAGCTGTGCAGCTTTCCAGCTGTGCTTAAAGAACACGGCCCAACAGAACTGTAATGCGAGCCCCGCTTGTAAGTACCCGTTTTCTGGCGGCCATACTGGAAAAGAGAAAATGAAACAAGTGGCTGCATTTTAATAATATATTTGACTTAACCCAGTGGTCGGAAATCTGTGGCTCACAAGCCACATGGGGCTCTTTGGCCCCTTCAGTGCGGCTCTTCCACAAAATACCACGGCCTGGGCGAGTCTGTTTTGAAGAAGTGGCATTTGAAGTTTAAGGTTAAAAAATTTGGCTCTCCAAAGAAATTTCAATCGTTGTCCTGTTGATATTTGGCTCTGTGGACTAATGAGTTTGCCGATCACTGACTTAACCCAATAGGTCCAAAATATGACCATTTCAACATATAAAAAATACGTAATAAGGAGATAGCTTACATTATATTTAATATGAACTGTCTGAAGCCCAGCACGTGTTTTACCCTCACAGCACACCTTCGTTCAGACCGGCCACCTTTCCAAATGCAGAGGAGCCACACGTGGCCCACACGTGGCCAGTGGCTGCCGTGCTGGACGGCACAGATCTCAACCACGATTGATTTCGCTGTGCACCTGCTGATGGGAATAGAGATTGCTTCCAGTGTGTGCTCTTATAAGCAATGCTGAGATGAACATTCTTATGCTTATCACATTACACCCGCAAGTGGTTATTTCTGAGGGACAGATTTATAGACGTGGGCTTTCTAGGTCAGAGACTTTATGTGTTTCCTAGTATGATAGCTACAGCTAAATTACTCTCCTTCGGGCTAAACCAGTTCATCCTCCCACCGCCAGGCCGTCAGAACGCTCCTTTCCCCACACTCCTGCCAAATGGATGGCGTGCCTTTGAAAACGGGCTCATCGCTCTCTGCCTCTCTGCATCTGGGCACCGGGGCCTGGCTTCGCCTCACAGAAGGGGACCCCATTTCAAAGCTGCAATTGTCTCTGTTGGCTGTCATTCTCACCCAGAGAGAGGCTGTGTCTGGCTGGTGGGTGACGGAAAGCTCAGCCAACACTGGCTCAAAGACTTTATTTTCTCACGTCAAACAAAGTCTCGAGAAAGGTGGCTGCTTGCGGTGGCTGTTGTCGACAACAGCTTTAAAGTTCCCTGTCTTTGCCAAAACCAGTTCAGCTCAGTGGATAGAGCATTGGCCTGCGGACTCAAGGGTCCCAGGTTCGATTCCGGTCAAGGGCATTTTGACCCCACCTTGGCTGCGGGCACATCCCCCAGTGGAGGGTGTGCAGGAGGCAGCTGATGGATGATTCTCTCTCATCGATGTTTCTGACTTTCTATCCCTCTCCCTTCCTCTCTGTAAAAAATCGATAAAATATATTTAAAAACAGATTTTTAAAATAAAAAATAAAGTTCCCTGTCTTTCTAGCTCCATATTCTGGGCAGGCGGGCTTTTCTCTCTCGTGGTTGTCATCTTTTTTCTTTTTTTTTAATTGAATCTATTGGGGTGACATTGGTTAATAGAATTATATAGGTTTCTGGGGTACAATTCTAGATGCATCATCTGTATATTCTATTGTGTGCTCACTACCCAACGTCTGGTCTCTTTCCATCACCATTTACCCCACCTTTCTACTTGTCCCTGCCCCCCTTCCCTTCTAGTCATTAGCATGCTGTGGTCTTCTGGCTCAAGGTCACTCATAGGCTACTGTCATCTCAGGGCTCAACCTCATAGACGCAGGCAGTTGTCTGTGTCTATGGAGTTGAGCCATGGGATGACTGTAGCCTGTGAGTGACCTTGAGCCAGAAGACCAGATACGCCACGCCTCGCAGGAATCCAGACCTACAGAAACTGAGTTCAACGTCTTTGCTTCAAGGCCCTGTGTGTGTGTGTGTGTGTGTGTGTGTGTGTGTGTGTATATGCGGGGGGGGGGGGTAATTTGTTTCACAGCAGCGGAGAACTGATAGAGCGAGCCCTGTTGCAAGGTCATCTCCTTGGGAGCAAGCAACTCCTGTCTCTGTATCATTTTGTTGCTCTTCAGGAATCAGCCCTTCTCACACAGCTGCAGGGCCAGAGCAGCCGTGACTGCCGGGAAAAGGGACTTTGCGGGCATTCAGGCAGCCCAGAAGTCCTTGCACACCGTTCCCATCCTTTCCCACTTTCCGAAGAGTTTCTTGGATGCATCTCAGGGGAGAGGCCGGGGATGGAGACACACTCGCTGCTGTGTGGACTCTCATTTCCCGGGAGGAACGCGCCTGGCTCCTGTCTGCATCCCTCCCTGACTCTGCCCCAGGGGAGCTGAGACTTAACTGCTGCACTTGGGAGCAGGAGCTGAGCTGTCTGCACCCACAGTCCTGCCTGCGGGGAGGTCTCACGCTGGCCTGCCCCCGGTGGGGTGGTGCAGGCTTCCTGGGAAGGCTCTGCTTCCTGCAGGGCACGGCCTGCAAGCCGAGGGGCGATTCAGTTCGGAAGGTGCAGGAGGAGGCCCACCGAGTCACCGTTCTGCCCCGCCCTCCACAGCTGCTGTTTGGTCTGTCTCCGCGTCTCATTTCCCATTGGTTCCAAGCTCGGGGGGGAAAGAGGGGTTTTATTTGTTGTCTCCATCCCAAATACCGACCTCTATATTCAAGATAACTGTGCTTTTTATGGAGATGTAAAGCCAGTGGTAGCAGGGAAGGGCTAGGTTCTGGGTCACGGTGGTTGGTGGAGGGAGAGGGGTTGGGACAGGGGCTGGAGAGGGTGTGTCTTGGTTGGAGCTTCGTGTCCCTAGGTGAGTCAGTGGGGGTGACTGTGAGTGGGTCTGCATCCCTCTATGGACCCGGGGCCCTTCCAGCTCTGGCTTCCCTCCCTCGGCAGGTCTCCCCTGGGCCGTGGAGGGTTTTGACCCCACGTAGGATCCTCCATGAGGCTCTGACCCCACAGAGAGGGTGTTGCCTCCCCAAAGCACCTGCTGGTCAGAGCCCCACCTGGGATGGCACGTGGGGGATCGGATCGGCACCCTCCAACCCCCAAACTGCTGCAGCCCCTGCTGTTTCCCGGCATCCCGATCTCTGTTCAATGCGTGATTTTTTACGATCGATCTTATATCCGGCACAATCAGATTTATGGCTCCTGCATCTTATGAAATTACACAGATGTTGCTGCTCTGCTTCTCTCCAGGACAGTAAAAGGCAATAACATTCTTGCAGATTTCGACAGCAGGCAATTCAATAAAGGGCCATGTATATTTTATAAGTACAATAAAGACAAGGCTCTCTGCCCGCGCCACGGCCCACCAGGGCCTGCGCTGCGCCGGGCGGCCCGGCCCCCCTCCTGTCTGTTTGTCGATCAGGTCTCTCCCACTGTCACCCAGGGGACCGAGGAGATTTATCCCCTTTCGGATCCATTATTTAGGTTTGGCTCCAGGGACCCTGCAACGGGGCTGTTTAAAATTTAAAGGTGTTTGTGGAACTTAATACTTTCCTCCTCCCGATTTGCACTATAAAATTTTATCTATATTTTTGTTGCCCCATAAAATGTTTCTATCTTATCGGGATGGCTTGTCCTTTTGCAGGCGAAACCATAAATACCCGATGAGGTGCGGGCAGGCGGAAGGTCTCACAGAGGAGCCCGGGCGGGGGTGTGGGGATGTGGGGGAGCGAGCTCTTTCCTGCTCTGCCCACACCCTGGGTGGCCGGGGCGGAGCGGCCCGGATCCCTCTGAGACGCCGCTTCTGCCCCTGCAAGTAAGAAGCACAAGGCACCCAGGGCCAGGACTGTGCTCGGAAGATCCAGGGACAGGTGGC
This sequence comes from Antrozous pallidus, assembly GCA_027563665.1. Taxonomy (NCBI): domain Eukaryota; kingdom Metazoa; phylum Chordata; class Mammalia; order Chiroptera; family Vespertilionidae; genus Antrozous; species Antrozous pallidus. Next base: position 78,839,463 of record CM050522.1, on the reverse strand, counting down.
TCCGGGAGTGTTTCTTTGGCCCTTGGCACGGCATGTGCAAAGGCCCGGGGGTGAGAGCAGCAGAGGGAAGGGTCTCCCTCTCCAGGGCAGGTCTGCAGGTGCCAGGCTGGGCTGAGAGCAGAAGACTGTGCCAGCTGGGTAGTCCCTCACCGCTCTGTGCCCCGGCACCCGCACTTGTGAAATGTCACAGGGTTTGGTGTGGAGCGATGGCTCATGCCAGCCTGGGGATGCGGCCAACGCCCTGCTCATGGCAATCCTTTCACACATGCCGAGGTGGCTGCTGTCACTGCTACAGGGCAGGGCTGGGACCCAGGAACCTTCAAACTGTTTTACTTTGCAGAGGACAGAGTGAAAAAACATTCTGATCAACCAACAGAAGCAAAGTGTGTGCTTGCATGCTTGCACGCGTGCGTGGTTGTGTGTGGTTATGTGTGGTGTGGTTGTGTGTGTGGTTGTGTGTGTGTGTGGTGTGGTTGTGTGTGTGGTTGTGTGTGTGTGTTTGTGTGTGTGTGTGGTTATGTGTGGTGTGGTTGTGTGTGTGTGGTGTGGTTGTGTGTGTGTGGTTGTGTGTGTGTGGTTGTGTGTGTGTGTGTGGTTGTGTGTGTGTGTGTGGTTGTGTGTGTGTGTGTGTGTGTGTGGTTGTGTGTGTGTGTGGTGTGTGTGGTTGTGTGTGTGTGGTTGTGTGTGTGTGTGTGGTTATGTGTGTGGTTGTGTGTGGTGTGGTTGTGTGTGTGTGGTTGTGTGTGTGTGTGTGGTTGTGTGTGTGGTTGTGTGTGTGTGTGTGGTTGTGTGTGTGTGTGTGTGTGGTTGTGTGTGTGTGTGTGGTTGTGTGTGTGGTTGTGTGTGTGTGGTTGTGTGTGTGTGTGTGTGTGTGTGTGTGGTTATGTGTGTGGTTGTGTGTGTGTGGTGTGGTTGTGTGTGTGTGGTTGTGTGTGTGTGTGTGGTTGTGTGTGTGGTTGTGTGTGTGTGTGTGGTTGTGTGTGTGTGTGTGTGTGTGGTTGTGTTGTGTGGTTGTGTGTGTGTGGTTGTGGGTGTGGTTGTGTGTGTGTGTGTGTGTGGTTGTGTGTGTGGTTGTGTGTGTGTGTGTGTGTGGTGTGTGTGGTTGTGTGTGTGTGTGGTGTGTGTGGTTGTGTGTGTGTGGTTGTGTGTGTGTGTGTGTGTGTGTGTGGTTGTGTGTGTGTGTGGTTGTGTGTGTGTGTGTGTGTGTGTGTGCGCTGTGTGAGTGTGTGTGTGTGAGTGTGTGTGTGTGTGTGTGTGGTGTGTGTGGTTGTGTGTGTGTGGTTGTGTGTGTGTGTGTGGTGTGTGTGGTTGTGTGTGTGTGTGGTTGTGTGTGTGTGTGTGTGTGTGTGCGCCTGTGTGAGTGTGTGTGTGTGAGTGTGTGTGTGTGTGTGCGCCTGTGTGAGTGTGTGTGTGTGTGGTTGTGTGTGTGTGTGTGTGGTTGTGTGTGTGTGTGGTTGTGTGTGTGTGTGTGTGTGTGTGCGCCTGTGTGAGTGTGTGTGTGTGAGTGTGTGTGTGTGTGTGTGTGTGGTGTGTGTGGTTGTGTGTGTGTGGTTGTGTGTGTGTGTGTGGTGTGTGTGGTTGTGTGTGTGTGTGGTTGTGTGTGTGTGTGTGTGTGGTTGTGTGTGTGTGTGTGTGTGTGTGCGCCTGTGTGAGTGTGTGTGTGTGAGTGTGTGTGTGTGTGTGCGCGCCTGTGTGAGTGTGTGTGTGTGTGGTTGTGTGTGTGTGTGTGGTTGTGTGTGTGTGTGTGCGCGCGCGCCTGTGTGAGTGTGTGTGTGTGGTTGTGTGTGTGTGTGTGGTTGTGTGTGTGTGTGTGTGTGGTGTGTGTGGTTGTGTGTGTGTGTGTGGTTGTGTGTGTGTGTGTGTGTGTGTGCGCCTGTGTGAGTGTGTGTGTGAGTGTGTGTGTGTGTGTGCGCGCGCCTGTGTGAGTGTGTGTGTGTGGTTGTGTGTGTGTGTGTGGTTGTGTGTGTGTGTGTGTGCACGCGCGCCTGTGTGAGTGTGTGTGTGTGGTTGTGTGTGTGTGTGTGGTTATGTGTGTGGTTGTGTGTGAGTGTGTGTGTGTGTGAGTGTGTGTGTATATGTGAGTGTGTGTGTGTGTGTGTGTGGTTGTGTGTATGTGTGTGTGTGTGGTTGTGTGTGTGTGTGTGTGTGGTTGTGTGTGTGTGTGTGGTTGTGTGTGTGTGTGTGGTGTGTGTGTGTGTGGTTGTGTGTGTGTGGTGTGTGTATGTGTGTGTGTGTGGTTGTGTGTGTGTGTGTGTGTGTGGTTGTGTGTGTGGTTGTGTGTGTGTGTGTGTGGTTGTGTGTGTGGTTGTGTGTGTGTGGTTGTGTGTGTGTGTGTGTGTGGTTGTGTGTGGTTGTGTGTGTGGTTGTGTGTGTGTGTGTGTGGTTGTGTGTGTGTGTGTGGTTGTGTGTGTGGTTGTGTGTGTGTGTGTGGTTGTGTGTGTGGTTGTGTGTGTGTGTGTGTGTG